>CAJNRD030001120.1:15508374-15549853 GCA_905319865.3 Cotesia congregata
TGATAGATTATATATTAATATCTTTATTGACAGGTGTATTTGATGCCTGCCCCCCCGACCAGCAGCACTCGCTTCGCTCGTGCCGCAAATGTCGGGGGCAGGCATCAATTTTTTTCAACGCAATTTTTAACGTACTTTCGACCGCATAGTAAGAAAACTAGTATACACTACATGGGCAGAAATTTGAGAGCCCTGAACTGCGTGCCATGATGCCCTCGGCTTCGCCTCGGGCATATGGCGCGCAGTGCAGGAATCTCAAACTTTCTGCCCTTGTAGTGTAATATACTATATTAATCATTCCCGTTAAAAATAATACTCCGTATTTTATTGCCCCTAAAAATTTTATTAGTATAATAAACATTACGCAATTTATTCTCTGGCATGTAATAATTTAAGTACTAAAGTACAAGAATTTTTATTAAATAAACATAAATAACAAATCCATATGTTATGTCAAACAATAATTCCGCGGTATTATGAAAAATTATTGTTGAGATTTATCTTGTTAAAATGTTTATAAATGTATAAATATTCGTTGGGATAAAAAATTTTTTCTGGTAAATTAAATAATAATAATTTTTATTATAATAAAGAGCTTATTTGTTTGGAAAAAATATTTTGAATATTTAATTAAATTGTATAAAAAAATGTAATTTAAAAAATCGCGCAATCAACTATGCAAATATTGTTTTTTATTATATTAGAGTAACTTTTCGACTCGGGTAGTTTTGTTATAGCGGAATTCAAATTTTCATGGTAGATTAATTTATTGGACAGTGAGCCGGATAATTCTCGGTAGAAAGTTCAAAATATCTAACCTGGTCAACGCTTTCTCTTTCTCTCTATAGATATAGAATATGTGTATAATAAATTACGCGCGGATGTTGACCAGACGAGTATCCGGGGACTGGAAGTTTATAAAGTTTTAACACAAATGAGATATTTTACGCGCTATTTATTCCAACCCTCGAGCTGTCCGGTCAAGTATCATGAGACCAGATGTCATACCATTTTACTCATCCATTCCCATCTTTTTTTATTAATTTATTTGCTTAAAAAAATTTCTGAATATTAATTATACACTTCTTCTAACAAAGATATTTTATCTTCATTATTTTAATTCATATCTAAAAATAAATAAATCAAATTAAGGATGAATGAGCGTCACACAAATTGTTAATTTTAGGGCTAAAAATTTTTTTACATTCAAATAATTTACTGTTAAAATTTCAGGATAAGAAACCGTTCATATTTTGAAGAAAAAAATTTCTGAAATTCGATATAATATTGCTTTCATGGAGAACTAGTACTTAAAAAAAAAAATTTTTTTCTATCGAGTCTATATATAATTTTCAAACAAAAAGTAGTTTTAAAAATCTCCAGCAGATTGCGCATGATCAATAAATCATCTCTTAGGAACAGATATAAAATCTAGAATAGAAATCATTCGTTTTGACTGTTTTAAGAAACTTAACTACTTTCTATATTATATGATATATAAATTGACGTACGCATTTCTAGAAAATGTGAAAAATTATAATAAATAATTTTTTTATTCTCATATATACCCTGATATGGCCCATATCAAAATATTTTTCTCATAAGGACAATATGTACTATAACTCACATGGTTATTTTCGTTACACATCCCCGCAACCATCTAAGCCTATCCCCATTCATCAAAATTTACTATTCCCTTATACTTTCATGAATTAAACTGACAAAAGCCCTACCTCTTCTCTAAGTCTCATCAATCAAGGTTTCAACTATCCAAAAACTGTCAACCGTTGTCAATGCTGGCATAATTTCGCCGATAATAGCACTATTGTTGAAAAAAAAAAAAAAAAAAAAAAAAAAAAAAAATGTAAACCACTCAGTAAGATCCAGCGATAAAACAAGGCGGTAAGAAAGTAGCGTGCCCGTGGGACTGATTTTTTATGCCAGTGGTGCCTTAGAGACACATAAGTGGAAAAGAAATAGCATGAACTGGTGTATATGATCCAAAGTGAGACACGCTCATGCATACAAGTATTTGTACAGCCCACATACGCTGTACGTATATATTTAGACACCAGATACCTACACAGATAACAGCCGACAGTGAAAATAAGAGAGACGAGAGTGTGGCGTAGTGTAAGTCGACGATAGGGAGCTTTCAGTTACTCGGGTAGTTTCTTTAAGATGCGAATCGGGGCGCACTTGTTGCTTGGCAAGACGGAGTAGGTTGGGTGTACCGGATAAATCTAACCCGACGGTGAGAGTGAGTGTACGGATGAGGTCGAGGATGAAAATAAGGGTATGTTTGGTATGAGAATATAGGAATTGTGTAAAAAGAGATTGACGGAGTAAAAAACCGTGCGGAAAACGTTATATTCGTAGAAAACGTTAGGTGAGAAAAACACCAACACTATAGACGTAAAAAGGGAGATCAATCGTATAAAAGAACGATAGTATAGGTACAGGGGAATGCAGGCAATCAAATTGATTCTCTTTTACGATACAACCTTTTTCTCTTTCGTAGAATAGAATTTTACTTTCTGACCAAACAGCTTTTCTTTTATTTACTATTTATTGCCTTACGAATCACTAGTAATTTATGACTCGTGAAAAACTACCATTTTATTTATTGTTTGCTACATTATTTTGTAAAAAAAAAAAGTATAAATCTTTTTAACGAATAATGCATTGAAAAACTGACTTTCATCACATAAATCAAAGTCAATAATTCAATTCGTGAAAAACGTTCCCGATAAATGAAATGAAATATTAGTATGTACGCTAAATGTCGGACAGTAGAATAAAAATAATTTAGTCAGCCGTACTAGTTTAATTTAGAATTGACATAGGCGCGGACAGACAAACTCGATGTATCTTTTAGATGTTCTTTGTTTTAGAATACTCTCGGCTGAGGTGAGTAATATTACACAATCAAATAGGTCAATATACTGTTTTTGTTTGTGTTAAGCTTGGCAGTAACATTGAATTAAAATTCTAAAAGTAAATCATAAAACTCATATAAACTTTCAATTAACTGTACTTAAATTAAACTCTTCAACTCTAGTTTAAACTACTATAGTAAACCGTATACTGGGGATTAACTCTCAAGTTCTTTGTACATGCTCCAATTAGATGTGTATTTATCTTATTTCAATTATATGGTGATGATAGAACATTAATGAGACTATTCACTTTATCTTTTCTTGAATTAAAAATAATAAATAAAAATCTTAATGGGTTTTTATTTAGCAGAAGCTATTATTTAAATTAATATTTATATTTATACAATTTTATACAATATTTATTACAGTGTAAAATTTAAAATACTTAACTTTACAACCAATCACTATGAAGGTGCATTTGTAATTACTGTTATAGGTCTGTGGCAAGAATTTCCGTCTGACATTGTAAATGCGTCTAGTCTTGAGGTTTTCAAGAATAAAATTTTTGACTATTTGTTCAATCTAGATGTATAAATAGAGTTGATAAATGTCTATAAGATTGTAAAAAAAATCAAAATAATTATTTTATATAATTGCAATCAAAGTGTTTATAATAATTGTAAAATTAGTGTTATTAATATTTTTAAATTTGTAATTAATTGTATTTTTATCTTTACTTTGCCATTTGGCCATCAGGTTTTGGCATAAATAAATAAATAATCTAATCTAAATCTAAATTTTATTACATTTGAATAAATGACAATTTATTAAAATGAATTATTAATGTATAACTTTAATTTAAAGTTGAATTTCTTTACAGGATTTTAGAAATTTTATTTGAGTAGAAAAATTTTTAAATCGTAATATTTACTCAAACTGAGAAAAAATTGTCAGTTCAAGAATTTTTCGACTTAAATAAAAAAAAAAAAGAAATTCTTTAAAATTATTTCAAAAGCTTATTGAATATTGTTAATTAATTTTAATTTTTCAAACTTTTTATTTGAAAAAAATAAATAATCAACTATTCGAAATTTCGAAGCTTGAAAATAGCAATAGTAAATTAAATCTTTCATGGAATTTTATGGGTACTCGTTACATTGAAGCTGATACTTTACAACATACCAGATTTTGATCATGCATTCACAATAAAACGAATTTCACAAATTGTTGGGTTAATTAAAAGTATTGACATTCACCAAAGTATTTTACATACCAGAAAATTTATTTCTGTTTAAGTATCGATCTAAAGAGATAAAAAAGTACAAAATTAATTTTCAATTATTAATTTTTGAAATAATTCTCTTCATTAAAGTGTTAATTGCAAGCTCAAAAAATTCCAAAATCAATCAATTTAAATCTGAAGTAGTTAAAACTAAATTGGTAGTTGTGAATAATCTATAAAAAAAAAAAAAAAACGAAACAATTGTAGTTAAATAAAATAAACAATGTTCGAACGGTCAGCAGCCTATCAGTCTGGTACATAAAATGTTGCGTCTGGCGGTGCATGGCTAACGTGTCTCGTTAAGTGCAGTACGTGGCTATTCCAAATTAGGACGCCCTCAAGCCTGCGCACGCTCGTCACGCCGGAAATCTGTCGTACCACTGGCACATTATTGATTTTGAGATTATCGCTATCTGCGTGCTCTATATATTAAACAGGAATATTGTCATTCTCGTCCATATATCTCACTTAGTTTTAGTTCAACACTTAATAAATGACTGACTACAGTCCGGACGGTGTATAACAATTATAAAAGAGGGCTGTACACTCACATGCAAATTACTCACTTATTGTCTCCTCAATTCATACGCTCGGATAAATAGGATAGGAGTATTCTGCTACACAAATAAGAGTCTAATAATGATCTATGTCAGGCTGTTATTTTAAGCAAATTTATTCTGAAATTCGCTCCTTTTCCACCAACACCAATCTTAATTTAATTTTCAATTCCCGTGTTATTTATAGGCCCGTTAAAATATTTATCTTTTTGAATCAATATAGTTATTACAGAGGGGAAATAATTTACGGTGTCTCTCAGTGTTATCAATTGTGGTTATCGATTTAATTCTATCGGTTGTGGCTAAGATTGGTTTTTTTTTTTTTATAATTATTGAAAAGACCTATTTAATTTTATATATCAAATAGTTAGATTGGGTTAGTTCATTAATAATAATAATGATAATTTAAAAAAAAATATTAATAAAAATATAGAGATCTAAGTTGTTACAGTATGAAAATTTACGGAAAATTATTTCAAGGCAGTAATAGAACTCGTAACGCTTCACCTCCCATCTATGTAGACATTGCAGAATATTCTCAACTATGTAGACATATGCAAACTCACTATTACTCAAGAAATTTTTTTTTCGGCCAAAAAAATATTAAGAACTGCAATTAAAATTTTATGGGTATTATTAAATAAATAAATTTAATGGGTATTATTATTGTGAAATTATCGTTTAAAAAAAATTATTTTAGTTACTATAAAACTTGATTACCAAAAAATCATTCTCTAATTTGGATAATGAAAAAAAAAAAATCCATCTACTTTAAAGATTTCATTATTTATTTTATATTTCACTGTAACGTCATTAAGCCTAACGGCATACAACGAAATTCCATTAACTTTTTTCTGCTAAAAAAAAAGGAAATACCGAAAGCTTACGGTAAAATAGACGCGAGCGATTTTCACGAACAGCAAATTGGCAGTTGCTTTTTTCTTTAATTAAAATAAAATTGCTAGGTCGAAAAAAAATATAAATTTCGTCTGTTTTATTCTTGATTTTAGTTTAGAAGTGGTGGTTTGTGTGTACTGTATATGGAGAAAGATAAATAAGATTATATAAGATTTTGCGGATAAGTGGAGGTGTTGGGGGTTGAATTATTTCGGAGAATTTAACTGCTAAAACCGCTATTAAGAAAAGGGAATGAGGTCATTTCAATTGCAAAGTAAGCCACAGAAAAGCTGGGGTGTTTTGGTGTTACCAACAAATTTGATGTAAATGTTAATCCTCTTAGTCACTTTATGCTCGATTTAATCGTCAATTTATTTAAGACTGACTTATTTTTCTGGTTTAAGAAAATTCGAATTTATAATTTTAATCTCTTGTTAATTTCACTGATAGAAGGATTTCTTCGTATTTAAAAAATCATTTCTTAAACATCATTTCTCAGAATTAAAAAAATAGTTCTTAGTATTTAAGAAATATTTCTTAAATACTAAGAAATATTTTTTAAATACTAAGAAATTATGTTTAAGAAATGATTTCTTAAATACAAAGAAATCATTTTAAATGTTAAGAAATCCTTCTATCAGTTTTCGATAAGATAAAAGTTGATAGTAAAATTATTAAGTTGTCTCATGCGAAATTTAATAATACTAGAAAATCGAACGCGCTTTGCGTGCTTCTGTCAAAATGTTTATTATCGACAATTTAATTAGTCAATATTTTTACAAATTTTATTTATTAATTTAACCGTTGCCATGGTAACCGTTGCTATGATAACCATTGCCAAAAAAGGTCACCATAGCAACGAAAAGCGACAACAATGAAAACGTCACATCAACTTTATAATAAAGGATGTCCTGCTATCCATACATATCCTTATATGAAAATTATGTAGATCAAAACACACTAGGTCATGCTAAAAAATTGTATATGCACATATATGACCATATAAGGATAGATCAAGCTACAATAAATTTTTCAAATTATAAACAATATATAAAGCACAGTACTCAAGCATATTACGTAAATATCAATCTCTAAGCTACAACTATAGCAATTACCTAATTAGATAATTACAGTTATTAAATTCCAACGAGCTCCGTATAATTGAATAGGTATTGGACTATTATAGTCGAAAGCTCTCGTACTAAATATCATGGATGTATAAAGTATTTTTAAACAATATTGATTTTACAAAAACTCTTGACGTCATGGTAATATTTTATTCAAATGCTTTATCTGAACACACAAAAAAGTACCCGACGCTTTGTGAATTTTGGAAGTATAAAACTTCAATTATTTTATTAAATTATTGCCTGCACCTTTGAATTATTGTTACTATTGTTTAAATATTAAATTTTTTAATAACGATGCAAGACTCACTTTAAACAGAACAGAGAAAAAAAAAATTTCTGGCACATGAAAAAGGTACGAAATATGAGTGACGTTGTTTTCTTGCAAATTAATTCGGTTATAATTTAACAAGAATTTTGTGATGTTTAATTAAAAAGATCACAAATATTTCGATTTTATATTGA
Source organism: Cotesia congregata (assembly GCA_905319865.3). Classification (NCBI taxonomy): domain Eukaryota; kingdom Metazoa; phylum Arthropoda; class Insecta; order Hymenoptera; family Braconidae; genus Cotesia; species Cotesia congregata. The sequence continues at coordinate 15,515,582 of CAJNRD030001120.1, forward strand.
TTTCTTTTATTGAGTACTGACTATACTTTTTACATTAAATTTATTGGTACGTAAGTCGGTAAAGGTCAGGTATAAGACGCTCGGCGAGCGTGGTCAGAGGTTTTTTGGTAACTGTCTTGGTCGATTTTTAGTCAAACTATCGTCAGTCAGAGAGTGCAATTTTGGGAAGGGTATTTCCTTTTTTGATTGGTGGAAAATAACTGGAGTTGGGGAATTGTTGTTAAATGAAAGGATTCTGGAAAGGGTATTATTTATTTAAAGAAGGGTTGTTTAAACTAAGTGTGAGAAGATTGCTAAGTTGGGAAAAGTCTGGTCGCCATCTGATAAACAGATGGGTTGTAAAATTTATTCGTTTGTGTCGAAGGTTAGTCTAAGTCATTAAAGGGATTATTTAACAATGGCAACTACTTGAGTTCGACTGTCATAAATTTCCGAATTTTAAGTTTTATGACGTCTTTGTTAAAGGTCTGTCGAATATTTTTAAAACATGAGTAAACTTAAGATTAAAGTACAATTTTTTCATAACTTATAAAAAACTGAGGTACATAACTAAACAGACGTGAACGAAGTAGACAGGAGTTAGATAAAAAATGGGCTACGAGTCGATTCGAAGTGACGTCCGCGGCGATGACCCATTTCCTCGTGGGACACAGAGGAAAATAAACCAATTCACTTCTATTCTCTACATATATATCATAGCTTGGTCATTCCAAATTACGAGTAACGAGAAGATGCGTGAGGAAGGGTATAACGAGTGAACAGATAGAGCGCCAGGAAACTCTAAAAAGTGCAAAAAGCTCCTACCCGTTAAAGGAGTAGAATGCTTTTGAGTGTTTGGGACATTTAACGTTTGCATCCAGCGTGGAGCTTGATGCGCGCGCACTCAACAAACGGGATGAAAAATAGTATGGATGAAAATAAAATAAAAGCGTGAGACACTAGCGACAAAAAAAAAAAAGGGCGTCCTGAATGTGCGAACAGGGTGGCGTTTCATGTAGAAGAGGAAGATACCCCGTGGACTATTCAACATTTGCTCGATGAAGGGGGAGAGGAAACACCTGATCCAGCAGTGCTTTCTTTTAAATTTTTTTTCCTTTGTTTCAGGCGTTTTTTTTATTTATTTTAATCTTCTTTTCTGTTCCTCAGCTTACACGCAGACACGAGAACGGGAGAAAAACTTTGAGTTACTCTCACGTACCGTCAATCTCCGTGAAACCTCGAGCGATTTTCTAAAGAAAGTGGAAAGAATCTATTCAGTATTGTTCATTGCTTCATGTAATATGGATGTACTCACGTGTGAGTTTGTATATGTGTATGCATACCTCCAAGAGTGTAAATGTATCTGTGTGTACATATGCTTTTATATATTTAGGTTACCCACGTACCCGCTATAACTTACCTGAGTATTAGACCAGGGCTTTTTTTTATTTAACTCTATAATAAAATTTATTTCTTCAATTCGTATATATATTTCATGTAATACCTACTTGAGGAATGAAAAATAGAGGGGTTCAAATTTTTTTTTAATATTGAAAAAAAAAATTATTTTATTTATCTTACAAAAAAAAATTAATGGTAAAAAGTTTTTGAACATTTTTTTACAAGTGCATGCATGAGTTTAATATTAATTTGACCGCTGTGATTTTATTATTAAGTTTGATAGAAAAAACCACAAACGTTTTTAACGATAAAAAAATATTCACCTCAAAAGAATTTATCAAGCATTTTATATGGACGCGTAAATTTTTTGCTAACGAGTTTTGAGTCGTCAAAAGCGAGATAAAAAAAAATTCGCGCGGCATGATTCTGTTTAATCAGGCTCTCAATCAGCAGATCGATAACGGAAGGTCCTTTGACATGGAAATTTAAAAAAAAGGATCAAGGTGAATATGGAAAAATAAAAATCGTAAAATCAAATACCCTCAACTTTCTCGAAGGTTTTCAAATGTAAATATATCAAATATACGAGCTATGAATAACGGAATGAAGAAAATAAAAAGAATACCTTGCAGAAATGAATTGTAAATAAGTGCGGTAAACGACCGAACAATTGATTCAGTGCAATGAACGAAAAATACAAACACAAAGAAGAAAATAGAAAAAAAAACACTATTAGACTAAAAAAGCTTCGAGTCGACGGTCGTGCTTTGTTTGAAATTCTTATTCATTCAACTAACAACTCGACAGCACTCGAGACATCGATAGATTCAAGAAGTTCCAAAGTTTCGATCTTCGTTTGTATTTATTTTTTATTATCATCGTTTGATATTATTTATTCATTTATTCAAATATTTATTTATTTGTTGTTACTTCATCGAAAAAAAAACGTCTCTTCTTTTACTTTCTCACACAAAGAAAATAATTAACCGCTAAAATGTTTATCAAATAGCAGGAGCGACGTCAAACGATTAAACCACTGGCACTTTTAGTTTATTCCACTCTTTTTTTCCTTTTTTCTGTAAGCTCAGTCTCGTTTTTACTCAACATTCAGCCCAACTTTCAATGTAAGAGGGTTGCGCGACACAGAAGTACTTTATGTAATTAGTTTGTTTACTGCATAATGATCTTCAATGTGTCAGACTGTTTTTACGTTTACTGAGTTTGAAAAAAATTTTTAATTAATACATTTTTATTATGAGCAGAAAAAAAATCTAGAAAAAGAAGACGGCTTAGAGTTGTTATGAATTATATTTACATTACTTTCAAATGCGATTGGTTGTTAGTTTGATATGTTAAGTTACAAGATAAAAATTATTTTTTTACTTTCTTTATGAGCTTATCTGACATTTTTTAACTTACTTATCAACTAAACTTATTTTAGATTTAATTGATATGGAAATTGACGTATGCATTTTTATAGAAAAAAGAAATTATTTTTTTGTATTTTATTTTAATCAATTTTATTATAGAAAATGAGATTATGAGGCGTGCACTTTTGGATTCTCCAAACTTTTTTTTATATACAGCTCGATCTGATTATTTTTGGCCATATTAGGGTATATATAAATAGGTCTATTTTAAATAGGTGTACTAAAATATTTTCACGAAACACTAATGTGCTCAAAAACAAATTTGATTAGTAAACTAAATTTTGATGAATTATCACATCAGATAAAGTTTAATGATTTATTTAAGCACCTGAGATTAGATGTTTTATGAAATAATAATGGATCATAACTTGTCACACATTATTAACACGATACGGTGTGCATTTGTGGATAGTAATAAACTATTAACTGTATACGGACTTGTACTGCCGTGAATTAACTAATAAACTCGAGGAAACTCAGCCGCACATTATCGTCGGTATATACAAAATGTGCGCTCATGCTTTACTTGCATCGCATGACGATTATGAATGCAAACTCTCATGCAAAATTATAATTCAAGCAAAATTATAGATGAAACGATGATTAATATTCAGATTAGATGCTGTAAGTATATAATAAATAAATTAATACCTTTGATTAATGATACTTGATTTTTCTTTTTTACATTTCAAGTACCTTCACAATAACAAATATAATTACAAAGTTGTGAAGTCGGGCAGAGTTTTAAACTGATGTAATTAAATTCATAATTAATTTCATGAGCGTAATAAAGAATTCAATTTCGAAAAATTCTCTTTAGTTGGTAATTCTTTTCGAAGGGCGATAATCGTCTTTTTCATTTACAATGATTTTTTTTTACCGATTAACATTTACTCTAAACCTTGACTATTCAATTCCCCCGAAGATCAGAACTTTATCGTTCGTCTAGATGAGAAAGCACAGGAAGGAAGAAAGGAAAAACGATAAAAAGTTTTAAAAGAAAGACAAAAGTAGAACGGTCACAAGCTCAATTAGCGAGTTCAGGAGTGCACAAAGACTCTCATGCCGGAGTGGTGGTAGTAGTCGGTGAATTGTATAGTTGCCAGGAAAGTGTGCTACACTCAATTTAAATTAGTTTATGTAAAAGACAGTCTATAAAAAAAAAAAAAAAAAAAAACGCACTTTTAAGTTTAGTAATTTTACAGAGTGAAAATTTGTCGAGGATCAGTATGAGTTTTTGTGCACTGCAATGTCAATTTCAATGTTTCAACTGTATCCTTTTTGACATATTTTACTTTTTTATAGTCAGAACATTATACGTCGAATAAAAAGAAATTGAAAACACAGAGGATTGATCGAAAGTAAATTTTATTTGACAGGTTAAGTGTATTGAAAAAAAAAATTTAATATTAGTTTACTGTTACATCAAATAATTTTATCAGTGAGTTCGGTCGAAATTTATTCATTCTAATTCATGCATTAGAGTTTTTATTCAACAAAAAATTTTAATGGATTACTTTCCTCTTTTTGTGCACGAACGCTGATGCGATAATGCTTTGTCGTACAGCATTTTTAATTCTACTGAAGCGAATATTTTAAATTTTTGGTTTTGCTGCGTCAACTGATGAAAAATTTAGATTGATAAAAAATCGTCAATCATCGGAAAAAAAAATTTGTATTTTATGGTTTTAGAAGCAAATAATAATTTTTACTTCAGAACTTAACTCTCTATTATTATTATAAAAGATATTTATTGACATATTTAAATTTGTACATCAGTTCTTGTAATTGCATGATTTTAAGTGCTATTGTAATTAATTAAATGTATAATACGTTTACAATTCCTCGCGAGTTTTACTTAATTGTATCAACTATTGTTTGTTATTATAAATTTATATAATTTTTACATGTTTAGTCATTGTTTTATTTCTTAGATAAAATATTTTTATTAAAGAACCTAAATAAATATAAGTTATGCCTAACTCTCTTCTAAGGAGAAGATTTAAGAATCATGCGCCATCTGTTGGAAATTTTTAGTACTACTTTTGATTGAAAAATGATGTATGGGCACTTATGATCATATTAGATTCAATATGGCCGTATCAAAAGATTTTCTAACGGCATTACAATTAATAATTAATGTTTACTCACTTTAAAAGCATGATAAATTATGAAAAAAATGCAGGTCAGTAAATGGATAGTTTATCTTACTCCACTTAAACCACTGCGATTACTTTCTCTTCACATGATAGCTGCACAATAAATGATACCAACAATAGTAGTAATTCATAGGATGTTAAGTCTGACAAGCCTCAACACGGTGGCTTTAGTTATCGTATTAGTTGGATAATCCTATTGTGTGGCTACAATGCAGCTGCGACAGCGTTCCGAGACTTTTCGAGACATCATTTTAGCCGCCACCAGACTTCCACTCATATTAAGCGGCAAGTTTTGCTGACTAGTTCTTATATTGAGGGATAAAATGAACTTTGTTACACAAAGAGTAATGCCCGAGTGAAAAAAGTGAATAAAGAGAATGAAGTAATGGTGGATTAGGCTGCTCGGGTGTGTATCAAGTGTGCAGGGTGTCGGTTTAGTTGTTTGCTTGTTCATCGATAATTACCACATTCATCAGCATCAATTTCACGTATGCGTAATTTATGATTATCTTCTATAAAATTATCTTTATGATGCATAAATTTATCACCTTTAATTAATTTCTGAAAAAAAAAAGATTCTTTTAAAATTTCACCTTGTAAAATCTGTAAAAAATAATTTATTTATTCCGCTTTTTATTTAAAATGTAATTAAGTTTACGCTTGAAAGATTATTCTTCAAAGAGAGTAAATTTTTCAGCAAATTAATTATGTATCAAAGATATTTTTTTGATAGCTCCTTCGTAACAATATTCAAATTTAAACATTTCAATTTAACATTTTCGATTTAAAACTTTTTTCTCAGCTCAAAGACCGGGAATAAACGTTCCTTTTTATTTTCAAACAAAGAAACCCATACTTCAGGTTATCCGGAATAATTTACACGTCCGAAGGGTGCTATAAACCAGACGTAGAGAGTAAAGACTGAAGAACTAGAAGGAGGAGAGACGGAGATTGAGAGTGAATAAAAGGAAAAGAGATAGGAAGAGGACGAGAGAGATGTTGTGTAAGTGGTAATGTCGGTGGAGGTTGGTACTTCGATCGTCGACCCACCTCTCTTACCTCTCTCAACACATTTAACGCCGTTCCGGTGAATTTAATTCGCTTGACATTTTGCGGTAGGATTACGTGTACCTTAAGTTTAGTTTTAGCTGTACACTCTGCTCAACCGACAGCTCCAAAGATTTAGGACGATTTATATGATAAATAGTCAAGTTTTAATAAGTTAAGGGCTTTGTAGAGGAAATGTCATTTGAAGCGCTTTAAAAATTTATAATTAAATGCAAAATAAAATTTAAAAAAGAGATATTTATTTATATTACCTGGAAAATTTATTTTATAATCAATATTAATTAAAATTTTTTGTTGAAAAAATTTATATTATTAAAAAAATAACGAAGATCTAAAATTTATTATCTTAAGTTAATTTTTATATGTAATATAAGTTTTTAAGTGTCAAAAATTCTTAAACCAAGAAAATAATTTTGAATTTTATTGTTTTGGATCGAAACGAAAAATTTTTGAATCAACTAAAAATTACTTAAATCAAGAAAAATTTCTAAGTATAAGAATTTTTCTACTCAAATCAAGAAGATGAAATTTTTCGAAATTATTTACTTGATTTAAGTAAAATTTTTCTTCTGTGTTTAAAAAAAAGGACATTCGGCAGCTGCACAGAAAAAAAAACTTCTTGCACTAAGAAAATTTTAAGGAAGACAAAAGTTATTTTGGAGCAAGAAGAAATTTTCTTGGCTAAAAAATTTTTAACTTCATTCAAGAAATTTTCAATCTTCCTTAATATTTTCTTGAGCCAAAAAAATTTACCCTCTAGTCAAGAATTTTTTTTTTCAGTCTAAATATCGTCGTGACCAATATATAAAATTGAATTCTTATTGAACAAACAATTTCATTAATTAAAAAGCATAAAATCATAATTAAACTACAACATTGAGTTTTAATTATTTTTTTTATTTAAATATTTTATTTATTTATAAATTAAATCAAATAGATCTATTTAATAAGAAGGATCTATTTGTTTAGAAGGACAAAGATCTATTAAATTAAATATATCAAATCAGTTGATTATTTTTAAGCTTTCAATTTAAACCAAAGATATTCCTACACCATTTAAAAATAAATGATGAATATATATGCTATTTAAAATGACGAAATCAATAACTTGCTCTATTTTGAGACGGAAAATAGTGGATATTCCTCGGTTGATGTTTAAGTCATGCAATATATATTCGTAGGGTGAGCGGATAAAAGTTAAGGGTTGACTAACCTGTAGTTCAATTGGGCGCAAAATAATTTCCGATGCAATGAGCAAATGCGCAAGTTGAGTAATCATCGTAAAAGCTCTTTCTAAAGAGCACCCTCTTGTTTAACGCATAACCCCATTCTACTCAGCACAACCTGTTCTTTAGACTTTTTTACTCTGGGTGTTTTTTTATATTAAAATATAAATATAAATGTACACACAAAATACAACATACGTCACATTTTTATCCGCATGGAGACTGAGAACGAATATTAATTCAGCTTCTGACACTCGAATAATAAAAATAGTATTTTTCTTACCTGGGGCAGGAAAATAAGAAATGTCTCAGATTACATGTAATTGTTGACCGAGGCGAAGCCGAGGTCGACAAACATGTGATCTGAGGCTTTCTTATTTCCTGCCCGTGGTGAGAATACTATTTTTCTCCTCGACGGAGGCGGAAAGCGGCATTTTCGTTTAGCGCAGCGAGCAGAAAATTGACGCTTTCCGCACGGAGGGGAGAAAAGACTTTTATATGCCGATCAATGATCACAGCGTGGGTCTCGATTATTTCTTCTATAAGTGATCGGTAATTAGTTCAATAAAAATAAAAAAAAGATGATACTCAGCTATCTAGATTTCGATGAAAGGTAAAAGATTAAAGTACAGAAGGGAGTTATCCGACATGCAAATTGAAAAATTTTAATGAATAAAAAATATAAAACTTCATTTTTAATACCGTCATTGAAAAGTTTTCAGTTGTAGAAAATCAATTGGTCCTTGATACAGCAGCGGTGCGGATATATTTGTTTCGCATGATTCAATTGCCGAGAGCGAGTGGCCTAATTGTTAATGGCCGGTAAATTAATTGGCCTAATCCTGTATGATCTAATTATAGCAATCTAAAGAGAAACTAGCTGGAGGGTTACGGCAGAGTTTAATAAAGGAAGTTGTGCGAAAGAAGGGTGGTACTTATTGCAGTGTTAAAGCCGCAATTTTAAATAGTATATTGTCACACTATTCAATTTAGGCTCGAGGATTTCCAGCTGCTGATACTTGTCACGTACCTACTGTCAAGTGTATTTGACAATGTGCAGAAAACACCGGTAGGGGTTAGGTGGAGCGATAGAAAATAGAAGGACACTCGTTAGTTTCTCTGTTCATTAACTCAGATTTCGGAGTGCGAAATATCGAGCGAAACCCATTCACTCATTCACTTGTTCTAGTTTTCGTTGGGAATAAAAAGAGCTCGGGTCTTTTGTTTGAGGCTTTTTTTCTTTCTGTACAAGCAAAATTTTTAATTTTAGTTTAATTAGTTTCTATTTTATTTTACTTTACCGTTTAATTCACTCAAATAACTTTGTTTGCTTCAAAGGGAATTCACCTTTTGATTAACTGGTTTTAAATAAAAATTTAAAAATCTGTAAATTATTCAGCATACTCCCGAAGACTGATGAAATATTTATTTATCTTACTTTTCTCTTAAAATTCATCTTTGTTATTCAATAATTAAATTATAAGATGGCCATTGAATTACTACTGTTAGTGATTGAAAAAAAAAATTTTATCATTGGTGATATTGCAATAAAAAAATCTAACAAGGAATTTTATTAGTTCTAAATAAAAAAAACCCAGATGATGTCATAGATAAAAAAATATGTACGTTCTTCATCAAATACACAGCAATTAAAATAAAATTACAAGCGCATTAGCCGATTTTTGGTGCTTATAAACTCAATACAAAAACAAGGTAATAAATGTTATAATTCTTGGAAAAACTTTTAATTCTTAAAAGTAATTAATATCGATTTATAAATTTGGTAACTAAAAACAACCAATTTTTTTATGTATTGTATACATTGCAATTAAATTTAAAACCAACAAAAATTCGACTTTTTATTTTAATCAATTCGAGAATTGTAACAAGACATACATGCACTGAAAAAAAAAATTCATGACTGGACGGTAAATTTTCTTGGCTCAAGAAAATATTAAGAAAGATTGAAAATTTCTTGAATAAAGTCAAATTTTCTTGAGTCAAAAAAATTTCTTGTTGCTCCAAAATAACTTATGTCTTCGTTATGATTTTCTTAGTACAATGATAATAGGATTTATTTGTGTCAAAAAATTTTTATTAATAGTTCGCTGTTTAAAAATATTCATTGAAAAAAATTCACTGTCATGAGATCTGAATTTTTTTCAATAATTTTAATTGATTTCAATTCGGCTGCCCAATTTTAAAACACAGTAACTCCAAAATTTTTATACCTGATTTTTCCTAGTATTGCTGCATATTTTATCACTTTAATTTCAACCTCAATTTCAAGTATTTTTTCTTAAAAATATTTATATTCAAGTATTTTCTATTTACAAATATTTATATTCAAGTATTTTCTATTTACAAATCAAATTTTTCATCAATTTGCCGGGCAAACTTTTTTTTAATAAGAAAAATTGAAAAAAATTTTTAAATGTTAGTTACTGTGTTTTGAAATTGGGCAGCCGAATTTCTCAGTATATATATCTATAGATATATAATTTACATAAAGCGAATTTTTTAAATTTTTTCCAATGAATATTTTTAAACAGAGTTAACAAATCATTTATTGGGGACCACTTTTATTAGTTATTGTTATTAATAAATCTTTTTAAATACTAAGAAATATTTGTTACTGACTAAAAAGTGGTCTCTAATAAATGATTTGTTAAATATTAACGACTATTTTTAACCATAAACAAATCCTTCTATCAATGTACAAGAAGTTTTTTTTCCGTGTACATAGATGTTTTTACGAAGCTCAGTTTGTTAAACAGCCGAGTATTTTCATTCTTGTTCTGATTAAACAGACCGTAAAATAGTATTTGATTAAATCCTGAGAAATAAAGTATCTATTAGAATGTCGTCGTGTCAATTCGGACGATTCAATTTATACCCAGATAGTATTTCCGATTAAATAAATGAAGAAACTGAGCAAGTTAGATGTAGGGTGAATATAACCCTATCAGTTTATGGTATACATGAGACTTCTACTACGGGCTTTCAGATACATACTAGACACAACACATAAAGTATACATTCACCATTATATCCAAAAGGAGATCTTGGTTGTTACTCCGAGAATATATCGAGTATCGGCGTATCGAGGCCACAGATTGACTGCAAGTCTGCTGATGGCATTTAACCTATCTACTACGTTTGTAGTACTTCCATAACTATATATAGGGAAAGTATCGGCATACACAGAGTACCAGAACCCCTTCTTCAATACACTATGGATATTATTTCAAAGCTCTCGAGATTGGTTCCGGGATTCTGCCGTAACGTTAAGTTCGCTTATCATAATAGAATCTCGGTCAGAGGACATTGGAGCTGCTCTCGGGGGGAGGAGGAAGGAGCGGGAGTGATAGTGGTTTATAATCTCAGTACCGAGAATCAACTGAAGGGATGGGGAACGGAGGATGCGAAAGTAGAGCTAGATCCATTCAGATGCTGAGAAGGGAGAGGAAGATGATTAATTGGTAAGTATGTCATTTAGTTCAATGTTCGGCGGATAGAGATGCTGTTGTTGACAACTAATGTGCCTTTATGAGCAAAAGACAAAGCCCATAATCGTCGCAATTACGTGCACGTGACAAGATATCTCATCAGGGTGTTTAAGTGTATACATCGTCGAGTCATCTTGTATTAGACGTATTTCAATCAACATACAATAGGCTCGTAATCGCATGCTATGAATGTATTATTTTTAATTTTTAATTTATGTGTATAGCTATGAGAATATGGAAAATTTTTGGCGGGGGTATTTGTATTGTAAAATGGGTTGCTAGAGGTAAATTTATTATCAGAAAGTCTTGATTTGGATTAGAGTAGATTTAAAAAAAGTTTAAAAAATCCAAAAGTGCACGCCTCATAATCTCATTTTTCACAATAAAATTGATTAAAATAAAATATAAAAAGCAAAATAATAAAAAACAAAACTCTGCTATGGTTTAGTGGCGCCATAACTCTAGAGGAAAAAAAATACTATAATAAAATGTATAGATAGATATACAAAAAAATCCACAGTCATATATTAGTTTTTTATAAATAATAATTTAACGACAGTGAATTGAACGCTCATATTAATTAGGAAAATCCTTCGTGTGTTACTTTAAATAATAAAAAAAAAATTGTTCCGGTACGATCATTTTTTCGACCAATTTCCCTGCCACATACACTCATCCATACACGGACGTCCAGAAAAAGTTATGTTAAATGTTATTATTTACTATGTTAAACAAAAAAATTGTTATTGAAATATATTTTATGTGCCTGACAAATTATTCGACTTGATATAAGTGTACTCATATTAACCTGTAAGTGCGATATAAATAACAAAAAATCAATTTCAGTTTCGAGAAAACTGCTTTTTTTGAAATGTCGAGAGTAGAGCACAACCTCAACGCTTCGCTTATGAGGCGTGCAATAAAATTCTTCAATTAAAAAAATTATTTTGAAAAGGTTTATCTTCTTGAATCAAACAGAAAAATTATTAAAGATTTCGTTTAATTATCTTACTCAGTATTTAATTAATTTTATACGTTTTTTATCATTTTCAAAGGTTATTCTTCCTGTACATATGTGAAAAAAAAATTCACTGTAAGAATTTAAACACAGGTAGCTGTTAATTTAAAAAAAAAAAAAGATTGAAAGTCAATGTAAAATATGTTGCTACTAGCAACCTTGCAGTCACTATGTGACTGTCATGACTTGTGAACTATAAATAAATAAAATTTTGCTTTATTAAATAATCACTTTTGTTTAATTGCACTATACTTTGTTAGCTATTGACGTTTTTTAAAATATAAGCTCATCCCGATGTTAGACTCATCAAGAGCTTTCATTTAAATACCCACATGTATTTTTGATATATTTTTCATATATACATATATATTGTAACGTGGTAAATTTTTATTCGACGCCCAATACTTGGGGTATTATAATATTCCAGGCTCGAATCCAACGTCGTGAATGTTATGTGTGAATGAATGAAAATTGTACTAATTTTTATGAAAAAAAAAAAAAAAAAAATAACCAACAAATTCTTCAGAATAGAAAAACGTGTCCGCACGCGGCAAATCGAAAACGTGGAAGGAGGAAAAAATTAAGCACATGTCGCATTCCTCGTCTCTTCCCTCTTTGCTGGGTCCGTCGTTAGCTTTGAACTCCAGAGATAGCGCCGCAAGTCCAATTTCCCAATATCGACGTTTTGAGTGATGTATTGGCTGGAGCATTGGCGCGCTCGACAGCCAGTTTTCCGCCTTCACGCATGCGTCGATTGCTCACTTCGAGTTCCTATAAGTCCGTCGTTCCAGCTCGTTCTCGAGATAGCCATCCGCCCGTCGTCGATGATCTTGTAGAGAATCCACGTCGGTAATCCTCGTTGGTCTCTCTTCGCGGGTTCGTGACCGGTCATAAGTACCATTCTTACAATTACAATTACTTAAAACTAACTTATTTGCTAAATTAAATTCTTAATCCCAATAAATTTTTGTTTCGCGCGCAATCGAGCTTCGGTCGCATTTTCTCGCGCTAGGGCGACTCGGTCGCGGCGAATCCAACCAATGGACAACAATTATCTCTAGCGCTCAATTTAAATTTTCTTTTAAAAATTTTTAAATTCAAAAAAATTAAAATTATCAACAATAAAAAAAAACGTCTTAACAGGTGGCGCTAAAAGCGGCCTGTTACAATATATAATATATATAAATATATGAAAAATTCATGTGGGTACTCAAATGAAAGCTCTTGATGAGTGTAATATCAGGGTGAGCTTATATCTTTAAAAATGTCGATAGTCCACAAAATACAAGGTCATTTTTTAATTATGGAATATATACAATATATATTTTAAAAATATAAGCTCGTTCCGATGTTACACTCATCAAGAGCTTTCATTTGAGTACCCACATGTATTTTTGATATATTTTTCATATATTTATATATATATAGTATATATAAATATATAAAATGTATGAAAAATTGATGTGAGTACTCAAATGAAAGGTTTCGATGAGTGTAATGTCGGGGTGAGCTTATATCTTTAAAAATATCGATAGTTCACAAGATACCAGGTCATTTCTTAATTATGTATCGAGAGACAGAGCATTTTCGAATGTAGCTTAATTCTTTATCATCATAAATTGACTATTGGCTAGAATGATATAAAACCATGAAAAGGCACAACTCCAGGTCAAGACTTTTTCAAAGATACCAAATTTAACCATAAAAACCCATTTTATCATATAAATACACTGGCCACAAAATTTTGCTTATATTCTCTTAATAACATAGATTATGGAAAATTAGGTCATTGTAGATATAAATCAACAAAAAATTAATGTGTGTTCAATGATTTTTTGCATAAAAAAAACTGTAAAGAAAAAAGTGGATATTAACCAAAAAATAAACCAAAATTACGACCTATTAATTAATGTTAACGCATCCGGACTGAAGTTTTTTTAGTTTCCGTATGACAGTACTCGACATAATTCCAAGACAAAATTCCTGGAGCATATTAATTAAATAAGAGACAAAATGTAACCGTAAATAATTAATGAGCTCGAGAGTAGACGTATAGAAGTATAGAGATGATATATTAGCCATATGAATTGAATCAACATGAAACATGGTTATTAATTATAATTAATGAATGCGTTCCATATCGTGATGTCGAGTGGAATCTAGGTCATCGCGTTGCATTGATTTATCAACGTCCCCCTAAACCACCACACCATGATCACGGAATTCAACTCGACGTACATTGAGGACAACCAAATTTGTACCTAGGGTGCATTTAGGGGTCAAACAATTATGATGTACATTGATCAATTGCTTGATTCTTGACCTATTCCAAGGAAATTTACGCCTACCCCAACATACCCTCTTCCTCTCTCTGGCCAAATAAATTACCGGGCATTTACATTAATAATCGAATCGTCAGCTAAATAGAGTTCGTTGGCTTTTAAAAATAATTTATGTAACTCATTACAATTTATCGTAATTGAAAGAGTTTCGGCGATTTAATAAATTAATTACGTATTCGTAGTTGAATGAAATGAACCTGAGGTCGAAAAAGTGTGCAGTAATTAAATACGAAGCAGCATAAAAAATAATTACATGGAAAAATTAACTGGATATAATTACGTAATTGGATAAAAGTTTTGGCTAACTCCGTACTCGGTCTGTTTACTTATACCTAGAATTAATGAACCATTAATGTTTATTGATACGAGTATGGCTTTTGAGTGACTTTATGTCACGTCTAGCTCCAGATATTACGATTAATATTATTATGCAATAAGCGTAACGTTCCGATAGTTAGCAAGAAGAACAGAGCCCTGTCGAGACCACCTACCAATCAATATCCACTCACACCCTCGGTTGTACGAGGGAGACAAAGCTCGAGCAACCAACGCCATTTGCCTCACACCCTGCTTCTCTCTGTCTCTCTTCCACCCATGTGTTATTTATGGGTGTATGTGTGTATGCATACAAGCTAGATATGTTCTATTGCAGTTCCTATCTCTCCGATTGCCGTAGCTTTGTCTCTGCAGATGAACCCGTTCACGCATCTATAGAATCTAGAGATATCCCCGGATAAACCCGGGCAGCCCAACCCCGCTTCACTGTGAATCCGCATCGCATAGGCTCACCATATGCGATAACGGGAGAATTCACAATTTAGTTTGCACAGGCGCGCGTTAACTCATCGATTTGAAGTTTTACCAAATTACTATAATTATTCTATTTTATTTCCGAGTCGGTCAGATACTTTTCAGAGGCTCTGATATAAATATCCTACGTGTCCACGCGAAGAAAAGAGAATAATATATTTAACTGTGATAATTAGAGAAGTAGATTTTAATGAGCTGAGAACATTAAAATAATTGTACCACGTGCGTAACATTTTTTTATCTCTTGAATTGTCACATCTTTATTCGAATAAATAGCTGACGATAGACGAGTTAAAAATATAAAATTTAACTTTAAATATTTCAAAAATTATATCGGTAATGTATTATTAGTAAATTGTTTTTTTATTTTGCAATAATCCAAGTTTCTTGTGTATAGTTTTTTATCCGTTAGTTGGGAGGTTAATATTGAAAAAAATAATTAAAGAGACAAAAGTTTGTCCGCCATAAGAGCCCCGTGTAAAAAGAGATAAAATATGTGATTTCTTAAATTTAATATCTAAGTAACTAAACGGTTAATCTTTTGAAAATTTTGCACAGAAAGAAAATGTTCAGGTGCTTGAAGGAAGACCGAAGTTGTGATGGCCGAAGTAAAAATTTTTTGAGATATTCTATTCTTGATGGAAGTAATTTTTTCTTAATTCAAATTATCATAAATACTTGATACAATAAATTTTTATATTTGATCAAGATTTTTGAATACTTTAGGGAAGCAGCGCTACTTACTTCAACTGAGAAAAAAATTTTCTCACCTTGAGAAAATTTTTCTCTTGAATATTTGATACCCATTTTATATTATTTTAACGTGCAATTATACATATTGGATGAAAAAAAATGAATCAATATTATTTGATCTTCCCATTTAACATGTTAATCGATAAAAATATTAATGAAAATTTACTTCTATCTTTATATTTAATTTTTTGGAGCAAGGGAGAAATTTTCTCAAGACAAGAAAATTTACTTCTATCAAGAACTAAATTTTTTGGAGCAAGAAGCTAAATTTTCTCAAAACAAGATTTTCTTGACTTAAATAAATTTTCTTGGATCAAGATACGTATTTCTTAAAGCAAGAGAGTTAATTTAGTTGGAATAAGTAAAATTTCTTATGTCAAAAAAAAATTTTTTTTTTGCTCAAGAAAATAATTAGGAAGAAAAATATTTTCTTGGCTCAAGTGAACCTTTTATTCTGTGTGAAATTTCATTTTTTATGAAAATAAGAAAAATTTTTATGAAGATTAAAATAAATAAAACTTGACCAATATAAGCAGAATAAGAGAATTGAAAACACACTTTAATAAATTTTATAGTAAGATGTATTTGCGTTTGAATGATCTCGGGCTGACTTAAATTTATAGCGTTCATGTTCACACGCAGAGAGAATTAAAGTAGCACTTTGTATAAATAATGGAAAGTTACCTCGTGTGTAAAGAAACTTAAACTCTCGAACCTTTCTTGAAATTGATACTTTAATTATGTTGATCGATTTGAAGTAGTTGAACTTTAAATTTAATTACTTTTTATTTATGATTATTCCGTTCAAAGTAATGAATTTATAATTAAAATAAAATTTTTTATTACAAATAAAAAACAATAAAAAATTTATTATGCATTGCGTTATTTATTAAGAAAGTTTTTATGCTGCAATACAACTTTATATTTTATACAAAACATAAGATTCTGAAGAGATCAGATTTCCTTACAGTAAATATATACAATTTGTTTTCCTTCGATGCGAGATCGATCGTTTGTAATCCAGATTCTGGTGTATTTGCTGAAAAAAACAATAAATTTAATAAAACATTATTTATACCTATTTTATAATGAAAAAAAAATTTTCTTAACTTAAATAATTTTTTTATAAAAAAATAATTGAAAAAATTGAGTAATATAAATAAAATTATTCTTAATATTTTGATATATTTTCAACTTACCACAAAATTGTATCAATTCAATCGAACAAAACTGCAGTAACTCCTCAACACATCAAGAGTACAAGGATTATGGCAACACTCGTCAACTATTCCTTTAAAATTACTCTACTTGTAATTACTCTCTTGAAAATATTCCACGTAAAAACTGTCACAAACGAATCGTAATGCATTGCTTAAATGTTTAGAGCAATAACGTCTTGCATAATTTTTATCTACTAAAATTATTGGCGTTCCCTCGGAGCTTATCATCACAAAACTTACACAAATCACAGCAATAATTACAGTCAACTGTACTTTAGTTGATAAATACATTGTTTAAAAAATATTTATTAAATATCACAGTTTATTAAATTAGAAAAAATAGTTTATACGATTTATTATTCCTTCTTATATGAATACTGTCACGTAAATTATCAGTATAATATTTGGCACCGAAAAACTATAAACTTCCGATCCTCTTCACTGCTAGAGAACCTATTTGAGTTTGAACGAAGCTGACCCAAACGTATAAATTTATGGTCCTCGACCCGAGCGATAATGTCCAGAACACATGGACGGAAGAAAATATTTTGGGAATAAATAAACATTTGGAGATACGAGGGAGGCGTAAACACTTCGACTTTCTAAATGATAAAAGTCGCTCGAAAAATTTGTTTTTCTTGACTTCAAGCAAAATTATTTTTTAAGAAAATTTATCTTCTTCTTTTCTCTCTTCTAGTTTGTTTATATTTCTATAGATAATTTTCTGTAGAGGAAGAGTCAATATTTAGAATCTAAAAATAAACTATGAACGCTGACTATAAATAACTTTTACCAGCAGGTATGTCACAACCAAAATATTTATCTAACCAAATATTTTTTTGTTATGACTATTTTATATATTTTATTTACCTCACAAATGTTCAATTTTTTTAATAAAAAAATTTTAATAACGATAATTTAAAATTATTTTATCACATAATTTTCAAGTATCCAAAACTGTGCTTAACGTATCCAAAATCCGTGGTTTTATCCAATTTATCTTTATACTATTTTCTAAAGTGTAACCACAACAAACTACTCTTGTCAATGTAACCACATAATTACAAGTTTAAAAGAACGTGTTAACTAAATTAAGCGAGAAAAACTCAAAAAACTAATTTAAATAATTATCCAATCACACTAAAATCCTCCGCTGCTCGCTAAAATATAAAAAAAAATTTTTAATATCTATTATCAATTAAATTATCAATTATTCCCTACTTAAAATAATTGCTTCTGCTAATCTTTTAGGATATTGCAGTATAATTTGGTTATTACAATATTCCTGTCTGGAATTACCAGTGACTAGACTGCTCCATTATAGTATTAGATCAGACGAGGGATTACCACTAAGATTGGAACTAATTCCTAACTATTATGTAAGCCTGAAATTTGGAGCGAGCTGGTATTTCGAATAGAAAAAAAAATCGCTAAATTTAAATGTTTTCATTCAACTCTGGCGTGTTCTATTATATACACAAACAGACGGATAAAAAATTGTTTGAGACAATATTTGTTAGGATTTTTATATTCTACAATTTTGAATCAATAAAATTTTGAGTTATTTCAGAAAAACTGGTAAAACTTTGAAATTTTTTTTAAAAATAATTTTTGCCTGTTTAAAAAGAGTCAATTTATTTAATATTAAGAAAGTACTGAGCAAAATCTCTTTTCTTACAATATTCTTCAATTTTTAAATACACGTACTTCTACACAGAAAAAAAAATATTCTTGCATCAAGTATATCATTTTGAAGAACTTAATATTCTTGATTTAAGGAAATTTTACTTGATTCAAGAATTTTTCGTCTTGATTCAAGACAATTACCCTCTTCAAAATTATATTCTGGGTTAAAGAATTTTCCTCTTGAATCAAGTTAATTTTTTTTCCTGTGTAAGTGTCCTCTATACGAATAAATTTTTTTTAATAATCCTTGCGGTGCTAATTTTCGAAATATTAGCAATTAAAAATCGTACATCTAATATGTATTCCCTATCCTAACCGTAATTAGAGTGAACATTTTATTGAATAACAACCATACTTTTCTTAAAATTTTTTTGAAAAACTAAGAATATTTAATTGAAGTTATTACAAGTATTTTTTATCAAAAATACCATACACGAGTGGTATTCATTTTTTTACAAAAAATATTTGAAGTTAGCGACTTTCGATATTTTACGTGAGTGGAAGTAAGTGAGCGATAGTCTCTAAAGAGAGGCAGCACTAGTGCATGAGAAAGAAACCAATAGCTATAACCAATTGGCGTCTTTAGTTGCCGCAATACCTCCTTAAAAGATAAGTTTTAATGTTCATTTTTTTTAGGCCTCCCTTGCAGATCTATATCAATCCGGTAAATTGTAAAAGTCGGGTAAATATTAAATCACTAAGGAATAACAATGACACAGATGATTGTCGTAATAATCAAGCCGGTGGAAAATATCATAATTAATAATAATAATGATAATAATTATAACGAGAGTACATAATTTATAGTTTAACTGGATATCGGAAGAGGTTTATTGTGTAAAGGGCAATGATTTTGCCGATCGAGATCGTCAACGTGCAGTAATTCACCGAGAACATTGGACTTTGACCATTATATTGCGCAATGAGTGAGATGGAATACACTGCAGAAGCTTAAGTTACCGAGAACTAAACCGAGTAATAGAGAGGCGATAGCCGGAGAAGGCGCCGAGAGGCCGAGAGAAAGAGAGAGAGAGAGAAGATTAAACATGGTGGGACAGATAGATAGCGGAATAGTAAGTTAGGAGGGAGATGAACTGATGCAGAGGACATTAGACCGGAGGGTGGGAATGTACCGCGTTAATTCCGTGCAGCTGATTAATCGGAAATGGGAACTATCGCGCAAATAGGCGATAGATAAGCCGCATCGCATCGGTTTGTCCTCCAGCGCGATTCACTTTAACCAACCCCGATTTACCGATCCAGAGAATATAGACCGTTAAGCTAGCTCTTCACTATTTATATTCGTCCATCTCTTTTCTCTCCACTTGATTCATGGAACATTGACGTACAATTGTCTTTATACTCCGGTCTCTGGTCAGTGTAGTGCTCGCATCCTCCCCCTTTCAGTTCCAGTTTCTGTTCCTGTATGGTGTACACTGGTACGATATAGAACTACCAGCGTTCTCATCTGTAGTTACAAGAGACAGGACGAGGACCAGCGAATGGCGAGTGTATGCCGAGTAGACCGAGCAACCGAGTTGTAAAGGTACAAGCCTAGTCAGGCCAGAGCAAAGAGAGGGTGGAGACGATTACGATCGATTTGTCGCTCGACCACGCGTTGCAGTTGAACAACTCGCTCGTGTAATCGTCCTCTCTCCTGTACATGACCAAGAGGTAGAGGGGTGATCAGAAATTCAGCCCCGATGAAATGAAATATCTGTCGGTGTCTATTTATATTTATTACTTGTATTTGCTGGTCGACATTTTTGTTGGGGTAGGCAATCGAAGGTATGCCTTTTTCATTTTGCGCTCTGTTTGTGTTTTATTTTTTAGTCAAAAGATATTAACTGCAATAAAAGTGTACAGTGGCAATCAATCAACACGATGTTCCATTTATTTATTACATTTTATTTCAGTTTGTTTTTTTTTTGTATTATATTGCGATACTTGTGGGTAAAAAAATAGTTTGCTAAAAATTTGAAAAATTTTTTTGTAAATTTAAAACACTTATTTGATTTCAAAATTCTTTTAAGTTTTGAGCTATAAAAAACAGAGATTTGTTCAAAAGAAAAAATTTTGAACCAATAATGTTATTTTGAAGAATTTGGTTATTATAATAATAATTAATTATTAATAAAACAGAAAAATTATTAAATTAAGTACTATTTTTTAACCTGAATTAAGTTATTTTTTTTTTATCAATTTCCGTACTTGATTTTAATAATAAAAATATTTTACAAAAATAAAAAAAAATAATACAGAAAAAAATTAAATAAAACTAAAAAGATATTTTAATTTTTTGAAACTAAAAACTACTTTTTTAAAAATTAAGTCGATAATATAATATGGAAAATATTTTTGAAAATATTTGAGCTATTTTAAATAAAATATAAACGATTTTAAAAATTTTCTTTTATCCTTGATTAAAAATCCGAAAACAAAAATAAAACAATTTAATTTTTATAATTTTTTCATTCGGCAAAAACATTAAATTGATATCTTTATATTTTTAAAAATCAATAATACGGCTGCTATTGAAGTATAAATGCGCTAGTGTGAATTCATTTATTATAATTAGATAAAGTGTGGCGCTTACCGTGAATTTCTAAAGGGATATTTCCACTGAGAGAACTATCGCAGTGAATAAAATCATCAACTGTTGCGTGAATATTTCAGCTCAATGAGTAGACAATCAGTAAAACGCATTAATTATACCATTTAGGTGTCCTAATTTAGAACAAAAAATTTTAAATAATTTATTATTTGAAATCAATAATCGATTCAAAAATATTTCGGCAATTTTTTAGCGAAAAGTTTCCTTACACGTCTGCTCAATAAACAAAAAAAGTAAATATTAATTTATTTAACTGACAATCATTCGATTAATATCAATATTATAAATTATCGAAACAACATTTTAGACGCTACTAAAACTTTATAAATATACAATTAATAAACTATTATTACTTTACTAAAAGCTCTGAATGTTTAACCGCACTTCAAGAACAGACACAAATTTCCTTGAGTTTGAAAACAAAAACAGAGAAGGTTAGAGTAATATCGTAGAGTAAAGCGAAACAAAGAGACTAAATATATACAATTATCGAGGGATATTACAACTTTGGCGAGGATTATTGTATAATTGGTAGTAGTAGTTTTGAGAGCACCACAATAAGCCGAAGTCTGATATCAAGAGAATATAGCAGAGTACAAAAGAGTAGAGTAGACCAATTGAAGTGAATCCATACTAACAGCCTATGTATAAGTGGTTACATATGTATACACGGGTATACATAAATGGCAAATGCAATTGCTGACCATGCAATTTCAAGCTCTGAAAACGTGATTTTATTGAGATTCATGAACTCGAATATTGTTGACTGCCAATATTTCCCCTGATATGTGTACAGAAGACGAGTGCTGGGGAGCTACAGAAGCTCTATGTAAAAACTAGTCTCAGAGAATATATACTCGACAATTGTTTGACATGAATCATGAATACTCGATCGTTTACTCAATTGCTCCTAGTCAACAATAATTAGATAATTACCAATGTTCCCCGTTGTACGACCATTATTAATATTTTCACTGTCGTAATTATTGTCATTATAAATTAAGCGATATAATTATGTGGGAATGCAAATTAAAATGCAAATGCAACACATTATTTAAGCTCAGTATGATAAATGTAGTTTATTCAAATGAAAATGTTTTATAGCCGAGAAAATAAAAAATGAAATTATTTAAGTTCATTAAACCCTACATTATAAATCCAGGAGCATTTAAAAGTGCCTACGTCAGCCATCACTGATGCAACAGTAACTCAAGTGCCGCTGAAAGGATAGTTAATTCAAGGTGTCGTCGAAAGATACCAAGTACGTCGTGACTTTTTCCTCAACTTCTTCTCTCTGTCTTTTATACTTCTTATTTCTTTTATTTTTTATTATTTTATTCCTCCCGGTAGCTTTTACTATCCCACGATTTCTTTCTTAACTCACGGATCGTTTTTTTTTTATTTTTTTTTATTCTCTTACCTTCACATTGGTTCTCTCTTCATCTTCAACTCTAGTCGGATGTTCTTAAATTTTTTTTTTAACGTTTCTGACTTTTACTTTTTCACTCAACTTGAACGTTTAAAGTTACTCACTCTCTCTTTCACATTTATTCATTCCATTGTCCAAACGTCGTCTTCTGAGACTAGACATTGGATCAATATTTAACTTGGTTGTCTTGTTAACTTTTTTAATACCTTTAAGTCATTTCTTATCATTCATCTTCATCACAGATTATAATATATATTTTTAGTTATTATAGAATTCATTTAAATTTTTAATACTTTTGTAAGAACTTTTTCAGTTGGGTAATTTTATTTCCGTGAGTTTTTTTTATGATATCCGAAAATCAAAAAATTCAATCAACAGGCTTAAATTAAATTGATAAATTTATTAATTGCTTTTTTTCATAAAATTATGTACTTAATTTTATAAATTAAATATATAAAATTAAAATGTGAAAACTTTCGCGAAAAAATTAATTTTTTAGCTTAAAAACTGTGAACAATCTCATAATAGCAACATATAACTTTTTTCACAACTACTGCACAGAAAAAAGTAAACTGTAAAATTCACTCGGATTCTGGTTAATTTTTATATAGTTTCAAACAGTACAGCGGACATCGGGGTGGAACAATCTAAATATTACCAAACTTAATATAGATAGTGTAAAAGCCAAAATTTATAATTTAATATCGAAAATGTGATTAGTAGCTGTCACTATAATAAATAATGTCTCTATCATCTTAAAAAATTACAGTTTCAAACAGTGAAAATTACCGTTTCAATACATAGTCTATACTATGAAGAGAAGAGGAAGATTTCACACTTGGAGAATTTAACATTTAAAACAGTAAAAATTCTACTCTTAAAATATATATTTTACCAGTCCAAACAAATCAATAATTATAGTTTGATTTTTAGCGTTGCGTTTAAAATTTACCATTTTACTTTGTAAATATTGACGTTGCTTGTATAGAAAATTTAGTCACTGTAGTTTATATTTATTACATATCATGCGATCATTTTTTAGGTAGGAAATGATAAATATCAAAGTCAAAATTCTTAATTATTATACTTTAACATTTTCGACTTTCACATAGCGAATATAATTGTTTAAAATAGTATTTTCTTCCATGTAAATAATAAATTGTAGCATTTAAATGATAAATAATATAAAGTGATTGTTAAAATCACGATTTTACTAATTGAATTTGCAATTTTTTCCAGTTGATCATTACTTATTATAAATCGACTATTATTAATTACAGTTTACTTTTTTCCGTGTGTTTGCTAAAATGTAAAAAATAAAAATATTCAAAAAAATGTAAAGTGAGAAAATTTTTTGCTGAGGTCATCTAATCTTTTATTGGCGTAAAAAAAATTCAATTTGTGGAATTCAAAAAATTTTGTTGATGACCTCTAAAGCATGGTTTTACAATAGACAAAACCAATAATCGGTCAAAATAGGTCACTCCGATATTCAAATAAAAAAAATTACCGAGCGTATAAAAATTTTATTGGATGTACAGCAGAAACTATCGGATTTCAATAGCGTTAAAACTTTATTGTCTAAATTTAGTAGTTTTAACCCAGATTTTTGAGCAGAATACATAAACTATTTTCCGCGAAGGTGGTTAAAAATAAAAATTTAATTATCTCGTTCCACCTAGATTTCGAAATTATGGCGTAGTATCTCAAAATATTACGGCAATCATGTTTAATTGATGTGTTAGCCGATGGGACGTGTATATGCGCATTAAATTAACGAATTTAATGGCGCGATAGTGAATATACGCGGTCTAAACATTTATAGGTGTGTGCATGGTTATGAAGGATATATGGATGCTGGCGATACGTCAGTGGAATTGAATTTATGATCGATATATAGACACAATATGCATGGAAAACATCCACGAGATTGATTTGAGTTATGATCTTACGTATTGCAATGGCTGTGGATTTTTTTTGACAGCCGCTTTTATTTACTCTGAAATATATTATTCATTTGAAAAGTCGAACATGTAGGCTGGAAATAAAAAAAAAATTTATTTCAACATAAATCCTCGTTAATTTCTACAAAATCTCGTTACCAAGCCAGTGATAAATAATGAACTTGCAAAGGAAAATTATTTATGAGCCCATTGATTTATTTAGCGGAAAACAAAATTAAAGGATAACAACTCATGAAACAGTTGATACGTTTTATGAATGACATCCGGTTGTTGAAGCCAAGGCAGGAAAAAGAGTATACATAAAATGAATGCTGCAAAGAAATATTTCTGCTCACTATTAAGTAAGTTCCAGATGAAAAAGCTGAGAAAGTGTAAGTACTTTTTTTTCTTTTCGTTCTTTTTTATTTTTTTTTACGCTGTTCTTACGGTTGCATTCAGGATGAGCACTTTGGTAGATGAAGTTTTCTGACTTACAAAATACCACGAATTTCACACAAACAGTCAGCAGAGATGGAAGTATCCGGGTGAGGTGAAAACGCGCAATGACATTGAGTGCTAAGAAATTCCCTTCAATTATATAAAGTTAGTTATGCAAAATGTAAAAGTAATAGGTAGTTAAATGTACACGCGAACTTTATTGAAATAAATAAAGAGTTTTTAAATGAAGAAACTTGAAAACACTTAACAGATGTTGATTAGAAAACTTTTTCGTGTCTTTAATCATTAAACCTTTTGTGGTAATACTTCCCAGACTTTTTTACCCAGATGTACACCAACAGCATTTTTCAATGAAATATATTTTTCATTACTATTTATTATTAACGTACTTCTTGCAACTTTTATTCACTCTTTTTAAATAACAAACATCTTCAACTTTAGTAGCTTAAAAAAATATTAAATTTTTTATTGCCATTAAAATAAGATGATCTAAAGATGTGATAAAATGTGTTGTGCAACTCAAGTGCAAGCTTTATTATCATACAGGGATTTAGAAGAAAACACTTATCTTAAATCATCTTTTCTTTCTCTTCTTTTTTTATACAAGATTATTATAAATAATAAATTTTATCAATGATCATTAATTTAAATTACATGAATATTAAAAATAAATGGAAGCATTTGAGGCGTTTTTGTACGCCTCAAAAAACAAGACTTTAATTCTACAAAATTAAAAGCAAGTTTACTTTCCTTAAATCATTTTTACTATCGTTATAAAATATAACGCATTAATGCGGTCTAATAAATATGCGGTAAAGAATACACTTCATGTTATAAACTTTTAGTTGTTATTCTTTTCCAAAAAAATTAATATTTTCTATTCAATGTCTTATTGTTCAAGTTCAAAGCAAAATCTATACTAATAAATGGAGAGCCGGTTTTTTTTGTCCGGTTATACTGCGAAAACTACTGAACAGATCGGAATAATACTTATACCATAAGATGCAGCGTGTTTCGGAGAAGGTTTTAGTATGTGATATGGTGGTGATTACTTATCCGGAACCTATATTTTTTTGACTTAGAAATAATGAATTTTTATTGTAACTAAATTTATTCTATTCGATTGTCATTTGTTTAAAATAAATTTTTTAATTCTATTGGTTATGTTTATATACTAGGCAGATTTCTTCACTTATGAGACCTGCAATTTCTTTAACCGAAACTTTCAATGCTCGTTACAAATTTTTTTTTTTCATATCAATTATAATTCATTTTTGTAAGAAAGACACGGGAATGTTGTAATGATTGCACATTGAAAGTTACAATGAATATTAGCTAGAATAATTACATGGATAAAAGGTGCATGCCAATTCGATAGAATTGGGAATCTGTGCAAGTCAAAACAATACTCTAATTAAATTTCAAGTCTAGATCTAAAAATGCAATTCTAAAAAGCGCCCAGCGGAGCGGGCGAGTAACAGCTAGTTTATAAATAAAATACTGACAAAATTTGAGTGAAAATTTATTCCAGCTTGATACAATTTGAGTCTTATATTCTAAAATTTTTTCATCTATTGCCCAACATTATTGAAGTGCATCCACACAGACAAAATGTTTGAATGAAAGTTTTTCTCATATCTACACGTCATTTCAAGTTATTTCTTGAGATATTTTCGTTGAAATTCGTCGACCAAAACTGTTCCCTTTCTCCTAGTGTATATATCTCCTTCCAGGTTTCACCCTTTTACCAAGACGAACTCAAGACTACACAACTCCTTTCACTGTACTTTGCATTTTATTGCTCATCCCGTATGTACATATACATGTACATATTCTTCTCGTATTTCTTCGCCTGTAGAAAATTGGAAAAGTCTCGACTTGAGTTCGTATAAACGACCAACGCATATCATTATACTGAACGAGTTCTTCATAGTGTCAGAATATATTATTATTGTGACAGGATATTTCGGTTCGCTTCATATTTACAACAGTTTTATTATTATTTATTATCTTATTTCCACTCATAAATGTCCCACTATAAATAAATAAATCATCGAATTGTACAAGAGAATTTACGGATTATTTTTAGATTATAAATTGTAACTAATTATTCTTATTAAAAAAAAAAAAAAAAAATAGTATTTAATAACTTGTTAAAAAAATTATTGTCTCAGTTGTACTGGAATGAAAATTTCAAACTCGCAGATTATCCGAGAATTTAATGAGGAAATTAATTCTACTAAGAGGTGGATTAAGAAAGTTGTTTGAGTTTAAAAAAAAATTAAATTCTAGTTGAATCAGAACGTGGTGCTCTAGACTACTAATATTTCCAGACATTAAATATTCATGTTAATCTTTATACGTTGGTTGAATAATTTTTAAAAGAAAAGTTTTTTTGAATCACATAATTGTATAATTACATTTTATGATAAATTTTTTTTCTTGTCAAATATTTTATTTTTAATCAAGCCTTATATTACCATATCAGAAAATTTAATCGCAAGTAATTATTTTAATGTGATTTTTTAAACGTCGAACTTACTTTTATACGTCTCTCAAAAAAATGTCATTTTTAACCAACATTTTTATGTCAACTAGAAGACATATCGTATACTTGTAGTAATATAACGTGAAATAAGAGGCCTTTAAAAAGTAGAGCTTCTAGAATTCACATTAAAAGTGGTATTTCATTGCAGGTTTCTGCGTGGAAAAAAATAAATTGCAAAATATCCTCAGATTTTTATTACTTTTACTGTTTTATAAAGTAATTCGCTTTCTCCTATTTCAACCACTAATTTATTTTACTTTTCTGCTTTTTAATTTTAAGTTTCCGTATTTTAAAAAATTATAAATATTTAATTTAAATCCGTAATTTTGTTCTCCCTATAATTTTTTATTGCCCTACTGTAAAATAACTAAATTAGAGAGGTAATATCAAAAAATAACTTCTATTCTAACAACAAAATAATTTCGCCTAATAAAACATTTTTCTCAATTATTTCGTCACCGACAGCTTTTTATTTCTCAACAAAAAAAAATATTCAAATATATATTACCAATTAATAACGTCAAAAATGAGGATTTAAATTTAATAATATAATGAAAAAATCTGAATTCCCTCGTTTACACACGACAACTCAAATCAGCTGTAAAATTGATATGAAATTGATTGAATCGATGAAGAAATAAATTTAAAACGCGCTCGGCTTATAATTTCGCGATGATCGATCACTCTGCGAATAAAGTAAATTGCTAAGAGCCTATGACATAAAAAAAAATCAACCCCTAAAAAAAGAAAAAAATAAAAAGGAATCGTGTAGAATTTCTCATACTCTAGTCCCGTGTTAAAGTCATTGAATTCTCTTTCTTTTTCTCAGCATCTATTCTCTCACATTGATATCGAGAACTTTTGGGTTTCTCTTGATCATCCAGCCTGGAATACCAGCGGCGGGTATTACAATCCATTTACGTCGCGTATTGGTACATTATACGAATACGGAGGAGAATCGATTTATAAGACAATAATATGAGGCCAAGAAGTCAGAGAAGACGATGAGAGTCGAGACGTCAAGTTCCGAGATGTCTTCTGTCCTCGACGAGTTTTCTTGTACTGTACGTCGAGAAGCTTGCATAGTGATCTGTTATAGGGTTGGATGGTATGGAGGCTTTGGAATTGTCAGCCATCGGAGCAGACTCTTACTCGGGAGATTAACCTGGAACGAAATGCATTCCAGCCATCCCCGTTCCCTTCGCTCTTATTCGTTCTCTTCCTCTATCCTCAACTTTATATTCTCATCCTTCCTCTCCTCCATCACGACTTTCATCTCCTCTCTGCCCGCCAACTCCAGATTCCCTTCGTTTCATTCCTTTTTATCCTTTTTTCGTGTATAGTCTTATATAGAGGTGGGAAATGGCTCTGGCTCATTTTGCCGTTCGATTTCCTGCGATATTGCTTTACTCCGTCTTATCCTTTTACTACGCATCGCATCCACACAGACAGGTACACACCATCAGGAATATATAATCTCTTAAATATGATAAAATACTTTTTTGAAAAACAATGCAGAATAAAAATTTTTCGTGGAAATTTTAACAAAAAATTGAAATTTTGGGATATTGCTTAATTAATTTTTCTCAGTTTAAATTTGACAAATCTTAAATTTATCATTCAATTTTAAGAAGTAAATTTTTTTATTTTACACGGAAAAAAGTAAACTGTAATAAATAATAGTCGATTTATAATAAGTAATGATCAACTGAAAAAAATTACCATTTCAAACAGTAATATTCGCTATGTAAAAGTCGAAAATGTTAAAGTATAATAATTAAGAATTTTGACTTTGATATTTATCATTTTGTACCTAAAAAATGACCGCATGATATGTAAAAAATATAAACTACAGTTACTAAAGTTCTAATACAAGCAACGTCAATATTGACAAAATACAAATGGTAAATTTTTTAACTAAACGCTAAAAATCAAACTATAATTACATTTTCGATATTAAATTATAAATTGTAGTTTTTACACTTTCTACATTAAGTTCTGTAATATATATATTTTTGCCAAATCCGAGTGAATTTTTACAGTTTATTTTTTCTGTGTACCTTGAATTTTTTCTGATAAATCTTGATTATTTTTTTGACATAAATTTAATCTTAATCTGAGAATAAAATTAAAAAGATTATTTACTTCTGTATCAACACTTATTAATTATTCAATATTTGAAGTATAAATTTTTATACAGACTAAAATTTTTTGTACAATGACAGTTAAGTTTTTGCATCGTACAATGAAGCAAAAGAATAAAAAGCATCACACTATTCCGTAAAAAGATAAAAACAGTGAAAATATCGCATCACATGAATCCCGTTACTGTCGTAGTCGCACACGACATTTATGGAGTTTTTTTGTGTCGACATAATAGTCCTGTGTTGTATATATATATATATATATATATATATATATATATATATATATATACTAATACTGTCTGCTGTTACAAAGTTTACCCATCAACACTAAAAGAATCTCAGCGAATTTAATGCTTCAGGGATATGGCAGTTTTCTCGATACAAATACGAGGTGTTAACAACTCGTTGCGCCAAGACAATTGTTTTGTTAGTTTTTCAGTAAACTTTTTATTTTTCAGTCATTTCCTAGCGTCGCCCTCTTTCTTGTCTTTATTTTTCTCACAATACAACCGTTGAATGCAATGTCACCGTTAACAAGTACTGAGTATTATTTCTTGTTCCTTCAGCGGATAATAAGCGGTGGTTCTCTTGGGAAATTTAAATGATAAAAGTTTATCTTCATCAAAAAGCTCGACAGTGCAAAAAATTTATCGATGATAAAAAATTGGCGCGAGACTGAATTTTTTATTGTCTTAAAAATGTCATGTCATTTGAAACTCGGATCATTTGTCCTTGATTGGTGGCTTTGTATTCAATAAAGCTGTCTGGTAAAAAAAAAAAAAAATTGAGGGTAAAGTTTACCGAAAAATCTGCCATTGGTCCGCTGAGAATTAAAAAGCACATATTTTTAGCTGGAAAAAAAAAAAAACAAATCCCGATAACCGGCGCTACGAAGCTATGGCGCTGTTATGTATTTATATGAACATCGCAATAGAGTCAGTAAATGTAAAGCGTACATAGCCGACGAATGGTCCGTACTGGTGTAACCAAGCGCCGGTTTAATGATAACGATGCGTGAGCGGGCTGGCAGAATGGCGCGAGATTCTCTGTAATTAAGGTAAAGAGAACGAGTACCGCTGGGAGTATAAATACAGGGCACTCTGTGACATTTACACACTACTATATATCTATGTGCATGTACACAGATAGTAATATCATGGAACTAGGCTCCAGGCTCGGGGCTCTAGACTCTATGCTATTAATAGGACAAAAAAGACAATGACTGCACGTCGGAGACAATGCCTCTGAATAATTACATTATTGTTAATACAGATAGAGGTATCACGGATTCTAATTATATATTGTGTAAAATCAAAAAGATTTATTGTTGCTAAGACTTTGTTGGTAATTTTTTTATTTTAAGCATTGGAAACAATTTTTTGAATAGCTAAAAGGATCAAAAGAATATTCAAAAATTGTTTGAGTCAAATGACTAAATAGAGATAAAAAAAAATTTGAAAGTGCACGCCTCATAATGCTCGTTTAATTTCTAAGAAAAAAATAAATTGTATTGCTAACTCTTAAAACAAAGCGAAAAGAAAATGAAAAGAGAGGCAGAGACTTCGCGTTATAAGGTGTGCAATTCATTAATTACCAAAAAATTGATTTTTTTTGTAATTCATAATTTATTTATTGATCTCATATTTGCATAGTTATTATCATAATTCATTGATGACATATTAATTATAAACTAGCAACCTTGCAGTCATGACTATGTGACATAGTGCACTATGTGACTGTCGTGATTTGTGAACTATACATAAATAAAATTTTGCTTTATTAAATAATGAATTTTCTTAAATTGCACTGTACTTTTTTAATTATTGACGTTTTTAAAGATATAAGCTCATCCCGATGTTACACTCACCAAGAGCTTTCATTTGAGTACCCACATGAATTTTGATATATTTTTCATATATACATATATGTAATATATATAAATATATGAAAAATTGATGTAGGTACTCAAATGAAAGGTCTCGATGCGTGCAATGTCGGGATGAGCTTATATCTTAAAAAATGCCAATAATTGACAAGATACAAGGTCATTTCTTAATTATTGATATTTTTCAAGATGTAAGCTCATCTTGATGTGACGCTCATTGAGAGCTTTTATTTGAGTACCTACATACATTTTGATATATTTTTCATATTTACATATATATAATATATATAAAATATACGAAAAATTGATGTGGGTACTCAAATGAAAGGTCTCGATGAGTGTAATGTGGAGGTGAGCTTATATCTTTAAAAATATCATGAGTTGACAAGATAGCAATGTCAGTTCTTAATTATTGATATGTTTAAAGATATAAGCTCATCTCGATGTTACACTCATCAAGAGCTTTCATTTGAGTACCCACATGCATTTTTGATATATTTTTCATATATACATATATATAATATATATAAATATATGAAAAATTGATGTGAGTACTCAAATGAAAGGTCTTGATGAGTGTAATAGTAGGATGAGCTTATATCTTTAAAAATGTCAATAGTTATAAACGATACCAAATTTAACCAGAAAAACCTATTTTATCATATAAATACACGGGCCACAAAATTTTGCTTATTATCTTAATAATATAGATTCAACATATTTTGATGGGTTTTTAACTTACTGGCTTTATTCACATTAATTTTATTTATTATCATATCAATTTATTTATTTTATAAAAAATCACACGGATAATTTTCCTATACTATAAAAAATTTACAATACCAAGCCTAATATGTTTTGAATTACCAAACGGATCGTAAAACAAATATTTTTATAGTAAAACGAGCTTTAGGACGCTTCCACAGTGCGGCGCTTACACAAGGTGTGGCTAAAGGTCACTGAATAGGCTATTACAAAACACAACAACAGATTTTCGTACGGCCTATAATCAAAATGAGGTTATTGTTGTACGAGCATACACAGAAGGAACTAAACAGAGCCTATGGCACAGGTGTAAATGCTTATAGACAAATCTGTCGACATAAACTTCACACGGGCATATGTGCATATGCCAAACCACACATGGCCAGAGGCCCTTGTCTGCATTCCAAGTCTAGCCGGGTACGGGTACGGGTGGCATAGAGCGTAGAGGACGGAGGGTGCGGAAACAGGATACAGGATACAGATGAGGATGAGGGTAGAATGGAATGGAGTAAAGTGGGAGAGAGCAAGAGGGAAGACAAACGGTGATTGCCAAGCGAGAATATTCCTCCCTTGTTCTCTCCATCTTTCTCGGTCCTTCTGTATCTACTGAAGGTGGCTTCGGCTATGGTTATCAACCTCCCGTTCATGCATAATGCACCAACCAACGATTCTTGTACTACCCTCGTAATGTTCTGCTGTCTTTTCAGTTGGTCGATCGAGTCCGTAGAAAACATACACATACTACTGTTACGAGCATACGTCTGAAACTTTATCGAACGATAAGTTAAAAGTGAGGTATGTAATCAATGGAAGAGAATTGCGGTTCTACATACATTTGAGAGAGCTTTGAGGTTTATTTTTACTTTTACTCTCGGTCTCGGTGATCCATGATGTTACACTGACAGATTGCACATTGTAAATTATTGTTGCCTGGTTGCATGGACATACCAACACATTTAATTCTTTTGCACTGACATTCGGCTTTAAATAAATGATATGCTATTTAATTTAAATAGAGGGTAGACCGCGGTGGCAGGAGCAAGAGAACTTCCAAACTTTTTTTATACTCGATTGTGTACTTTTGCTCATTGGTTCGCGCACGATTTAAATAAATTTACATTAATTTCAGTCTTGTTTCAACGCAGTCAACAGCGCGGAACAATAATACTAAACTAACACCAAAGTTTCAGTAGTTTTCTTGAATCTAATGACAAATTTTAGACTTCTAGGATTAATTTAGCAGAAGATGTTGAAATATGACAAGATATTTTGATATCTATATTATTAAGAGAATAAGAATAATTTTGTTTCCAGGATAGAAACAAATATGATTAAATCGGTTTCTTTAGTGAAATTTAGTGTCATTGTAAAGGTCTTGACTTGAATTTGTGCCTTTTCAAGGTTTCAAATCATTCTCACCGATAGTCAATTTATTATGATAAGTATTTAGGCTGCATTCGAAAATACTCTATCTCTAGATACATAATTAAGAAATGACCTTGTATCTTGTGAGCTATTGACATTTCTAAAGATATAAGCTCATCCCGACGTTATACTCATCGAGACCTTTCATTTGAATACCCACATCAATTTTTCATATATTTTATATATTTATATATTTCAGAAATACCATTTATATAAAATATATAAATAATGCTGTATGGGTACTCAAATGAAAGGTATTGATGAGTGTAACATCGAAATGAGCTTATATCGTTAAAAATGTCAATAATTAAGAAATTACCTTATATCTTGTAAACTATTGACATTTTTAAAGATATAAGCTCACCCCTATGTTACACTCATCGAGACCTTTCAATTGAGTACCCACATCAATTTTTCATATATTTATATATATTACATATATGTATATATATGAAA
>CAJNRD030001120.1:15549876-15610432 GCA_905319865.3 Cotesia congregata
ATATCGTTAAAAATGTCAATAATTAAGAAATTACCTTATATCTTGTAAACTATTGACATTTTTAAAGATATAAGCTCACCCCTATGTTACACTCATCGAGACCTTTCAATTGAGTACCCACATCAATTTTTCATATATTTTATATATATATTATATATGTATACATGAAAAATATATCAAAATGCATGTGGGTACTCAAATGAAAGCTCTTAATGAGTGTAACATCGAAATGAGCTTATATCGTTAAAAATGTCAATACTTAAGAAATTACCTTATATCTTGTAAACTATTGACATTTTTAAAGATATAAGCTCACCCCTATGTTACACTCATCGAGACCGTTCAATTAAGTACCCACATCAATTTTTCATATATTTTATATATATATATTATAAATGTATACATGAAAAATATATCAAAATGCATGTGGGTACTCAAATGAAAGCTCTTAATGAGTGTAACATCAGGATGAGCTTATATCTTTAAAAATGTCAATAATTAAGAAACTACCTTGTATCTTGTAAACTATTGACATTTTTAAAGATATAAGCTCACTCCGACGTTACACTCATCGAGACCTATCATTTGAGTACCCACATCAATTTTTCATATATTTTATATATATATTATATGTATATTTATAAAAAATATATGAAAATGCATGTGGGTACTCAAATGAAAGCTCTTGATGAGTGTAACATCGGGCTAAGCTTATATCTTTAAAAATGTCAATAGTTAAGAAAGTGCAGTGCAATTTAACAAGAGTCATTATTTAATAAAACAAAATTTTATTTATTTATAGTTCACAAGTCACGGCAGTCACATAGTGACTGCAAGGTTGCTATAGTTTATATTAAAAAAATTAATTTCATCCAAAAAGAAATTTCTTGGATCAAGAATAAGATTTTAAAGGCTTGATATTTTGAACCAAGCAAAAAAATTCTTGTTATAATTAAAATAGATGCATTAAAATTTTTTATACAGTTCAAAATAAATTTTTATGTTTTATTAAAATATTTTTATGCATGTATTTCTTACATATTTTTAATCTGCTTCAGTTATAGTCAAGGTTCATAAAGTTTATGAACGAAAATCAGCTAATTAGTTAATGATAATGAATTTTTAATAAATATATATTATTGATATAAATTTTGTCATGGGAATATGACATTAATTATGAAAATTTCCATCCACAGATTAATAAATGTTGATATTAAATTTCCAAGTCTCATTTTCGCAATGTAGGTACATAAACATACTACAGTAAGCGTATTCAGTAAATGTAAGGAAAATAATTCGTGCGTCAGTAAATCATGTTGGTATCATCAAGAGTCACGGTAGTCCTCATTTAAGTGTAGGTAACGTACAGAGAAGTAAATAAATAAGGAGCATAAATCTTTCCCTTTTGCTACTAAATATTAATTACTTGCTGGGAAATATCTCATTACATGTCCGCCATTATGGCTTGGCTATTTAATTTAACCGTGGGTATCTCTCCCGGAAAATATCAAAGCGGTTAACGTTTAAATTAAATATTTCTTATTTACTTTTCATTAATCTTTTTTATTCGGTACCTTCGTATAAACGGAATCATGTCCTGCTGTGTGATGTATAATTTAAGGATTCATAGAGTCCTTGCATTTAATATAAACATATGGTATTTTCCCTTACAACTGGTAGTAAAGTTACCAGTTCTCGCATAATATGTGCTCACGTACATCAGATGTTTATTGTGTAGGATATTAAGTTTCTAGTTGACATTATATATCATTTCATAACATTGACATTTTCTCTTCTATTACCGGACTTTTTTACATACTTGTACTCTCAAAAAATAAAATTCTTTCATACCCACACGGAGGTACAGACATAAAATAACATTTTTCATTATTCCTCCAGTCGCAGAAGCTTCATCTCGTCTTCGCCGTATATATTGTGCAGTATATCCGACTTTACTACCGGCATTTTCAAGATATATGGACGTGCATATATGCCAATCCTATATTAACGTACGGAAGCCCCTTTAAGCCATACACCCAGTTTAAACATATATTTGCTCCCAGCATCTACTCTCGCTAATCTAATGCTAAATTTACAGTTCACATTGCTTCGAAATTACCAATAATTAATGCAGAAACACTGCTGAGATTAATAACATAAATACGTCGCTTAGCAGACGTATATGTACTTCATGTTGAAAAATTAACTTAATCCAAGAATAAAACTGTTGAGCCAATAACATTGTTTTAAAAAATTAGGCTCTTCAATCAAGTAGAAAAATTTTTCGATTAAGGACACTCCGAGAAAAAAACGTTTTCTTAAAATTTTTTTAAATTTTAAGTACTTATACTCATAATCATAAGTATCCTCTATACACAGAAATTTTTTTAAATAGTCCTTGTGGCACTAAATCTATACTAATAAATGGAGAGCCGGTTTGTTTGTCCGGTTATACTGCAAAAACTACTGAACCGATCGGAATGATACTAATACCATAAGATGCAGCGTGTTTCGGAGAAGGTTGTAGTATATGATATGTTGGTGATTACTTATCCGGAGCCTATATTTTTTTGACTTATAAATAATGAATTTTTATTGCAACTAAATTTATGCTATTCGATTGTCATTTATTTAAAATAAATTTTTTAATTCTATTGGTTATGTTTATATACTAGGCAGATTTCTTCACTTATGAGACCTGCAATTTCTTCAACTGAAACTATCAATGCTCATTGCAAATTTTTTTTTTCCTATCAATTATTATTTATTTTTATAAGAAAAACACGGGAATGTTATAATGATTGCACATTGAAAATTACAATGAGTATTAGCTAGAATAATTGAGGAGCTGATTTTCAAAAAGGTATCTTTTCATATTTTAAAATACCAGTTTTCTGAACTTTTAAATACTAATTACTTCGAGAATTATGAACATTTATAAATGAAAATCGAATTGCAGCTTCATAACCGATTGCACTTTATAGCTAAATTAAAAAAAGTTCAATACAAATATTTATAATTGAAGATAACTAATTTTTTGTCTCGATTAATCAAAAATCAAAAGATACCCTTTTGAAAATAAGCTCCTCAATTATACATGGATAAAAGGTACATGTCAATTCGATAGAATTTGGAATCTGTGCAAATCAAAACAATACTCTAATTAAATTTCAAGTCTAGATCTAAAAATGCAATTCTATAAACCACCCAGCGGAGCGGACGAGTAACAGATAGTTTTGAAACATTAGCATTTAAAATTTGTATATTTTACATACAAACTTTATGCTGACCGACGTTCAAGCGAACGTTTTATTAAATATCAATCGTACTTTCTTAGGATTGTTCTAAAAATCTGAGAATCATTAATTGAAGATATAACAAGTTTTTTTTTATCAAAAATAACATAAACGAGCTATATTCTTTTTTTTTATAAAAAATGTTTGAAGTTAGAGACTTTTGATATTTTACGTGAGTGGAAGTAAGTGAGCGATAGTCTGTAAAGAGAGGCAGCACTAAAGCGTGAGAAAGAAACCAATACCCATAACCTATTAGTGTCTTTTTCTTGTCTAGGAACGTCCTTAAAATATTTTTCTTAGTTTTAGTTATCGTCATGAAAAAAATTATATCTCAAATAAATAGTATAGAAGAATACAAAATATTCTTTTAATAATTAACTTTTTACTGATTTTGGTTACAATTGAAATATATGGAAAAAATATGTGAATTTTTCTTTTTGATTCAGGATTATCTAATTCTTAAAAATAAGTCTCTTAGTTCAAGATTTTAGCTCTTGAATTAAGTTAATTTTTCTATTAGTGTATGAATATTATTAACTTAGAAAGAATATCTTCAACTCGATAAAAGTTTTCACATCACTCCAAGCTGCTCACCAGCGTTAAAAATTCAAATTCATATAAGCAGGCCTTTAAAAGTTGTGTCATAATACTTATCATGGTAGCTAGTTTTTGACGAGACCCACTGCAACCGAAAACTTTTAAGAGAAGAACAAAATGAGCCTCTTTAAATTTTAATGGAGCGGAATTGCCCCCGAACTAATTGGAGCACTTAAGTGCGTTTTGAAACCCGGACATAAATAAAAGTAGGCAGTTTGGAACGAATCAACGGACCTTAACTTTTTACGAATTAATTTTCTACAAAATTAACTATGAAGTTGATGAAAAAATCAAAATAATTTTATCAATAAAATTTTTAAATAAATTTTATAATTTTTCATAGTAAAAAAAAATTTTGTTGAAGAAAAAATAATTCTGTAGTGATAAAAAATTTTTCGGATCAAAATTTAAAACATTTTTTATAATTAAAAAAAATCAATGCCAAAATTTTATACGAGAGCAATTAATTTACCGAAATAATTGAACTTCAACCATTATAATTACAGGTCGAGGAACACTGCTGGACAGTCAAGGGCCAGTTTTAGCGTCAGAGCCACGCTCGACGGTAGAATTTTCCAATGACACAGGAGCAATGTTGCATTGTTCAGCTCATGGGAGTCCAGTGCCAAGAGTAGATTGGTTAATGGGTGATGGCTCGCCTGTACATCCTATTCCGAATATCCGAGAGATACTGGCCAATGGTTCGATGTACTTTCTGCCATTCGGCGCTGAAAGCTACCGTCATGACGTTCACTCTGCCGTGTACAGGTGCCAAGCATCCAACAGCGTGGGTCGTGTACTTGGGCGTGAAGTTAATGTCAAAGCTGGTTAGTACTTCCCGTAATTACATGTTTACACAACACTGCAGAAAGATCGATGAAGTTTACTTTATTTACACAAGACCAAAATTTTTAAAATTGTAAATAAAGAATTAGGATAGTTTTAAATCATTCCGTAAAAAAAAATATTGACTCAATAATTTTTTGAAATAAAAAATTTTAAGAACATCAAATCTAATTTTCCTAACTATTATTTTGTTTTTGAATTTAGTTGGTAAATTCTACCGTAAAAGTAAGAAATAATAAATTATTAACATTACTAGGTACATTTAATTAAATAAAAACAATTACTAAAATTAACTGACGTATGGCAATTTTTAGAACTTTCAATACAGAAAAATCTATATTATTAAAAGAATAAGAACAATTTTGTTTCCAAAATAGTCATATGATAAAGACGATTTTTTTAGTGAAACTTAGTGTCATTGCAAAGGTCTTGACTTGAATTCGTGCCTTTTAAAGATTTCATATCATTCTCGCCGATAGTTAATTTATTATGATAAATATTTAGGCTGCATTCGAAAATGTTTTATCTCTAGACAAATAAATGACCTTGTATCTTGTGAACTAATGACATTTTTAAAGATATAAGCTCACCTCTACATTACACTCATCAAGACCTTTCATTTGAGTACTCACATCAATTTTTCATATATTTATACATATTATATATATGTATATATGAAAAATATATAAAAAATGCCATGAGGGTACTCAAATAAAAGGTCTTGATGGGTGTAACATCCAAATCAGATTATTTCTTTAAAAATGTCAATAATTAAGAAATTACATTATATTTTGTGAACTAATGACATTTTTAAAGATATAAGCTCACCCCGACATTGCACTTATCGAGACCTTTCATTTGAGTACCCACATCAATTTTTCATATATTTATATATATTATATATATATCAAAATGCATGTGGGTACTCAAATGAAAGCTCTGGATGATTTTAACTTCGGGATGAGCTTATATCTTTAAAAACGTCCATGTTTAAAAAAGTACAGTGCAATTGAACAAAATTCATCATTTAATAAAGCAAAATTTTATTTATTTATAATTTACAAGTCAAAATTCAAAAAAAGTTTTTTGTCATTTTTTTTTAATTGTTAAAATTTATTTATTGTTCAAACTCAAGAAAAAGATTATATTAATTTTTAAATTTTTAAATACGCATTTTGAAACTTTTAAACAAGTAGCAAATATTCTTATTTATTTTTATTTAATTAAAAAAAAAATAAAAGATTCACTCTGTAGAGTTTTTTCATCAATAATATCAATAAAGCCCTTTTTAGAATGAATTTTACTTCGAAGGGTTCAATTCAATTAAAAGTACTTTTAACAACGTGTATCAAGAAAATTTTCTTGATAAAAGTATTTTTTTCCCCCGACTATAAAAGTCTGACTAATGGTAAGGCTTAACTACTCACTTTTAACTGAGTAATTCAATGACGAGCTTTAATCTTTAAGTTTTTAAAAATAATATTCTATGCGTAATCCATATTAATAACGCCCGCGAAGCATAACGAATCCAATTAGAGAGTCGCTGTAAGCAATATAAACGTAAGTGAGTGTCGGAGTAAAATTAAAGTCTAAGCGAGCTAGATAAATGTGTTTGAGGTGAGTAAGTTTCTCGGGGAATCGCGCCAACTGCGTTTACCCACCAGAGGATTCAGCGTTCGTTCTTCGTTCAGACAGATTGGTCGCAACTCACCTCTTTACTCTACCGCCAACCCATTTCGTCTGTGGGCTAACAATCACCAGACTAAAACGTACACTGCCAAGATCGAGATTCACGTTAAACCGAGGCAGCTTTTTCCGGAAGGAAATACGTGCTTTACATTTTATTTTATTTTTTCCTCTTCTGGGTTAGTATCATATTTATTTATTTTTACTCTAATGGCTGTAACGTGCCAAGGATCACTTATCCCGGTTCAGGAATTATTTATTGACTGGTCCACCCTGATACTGATAACAATATATTTCTACAGCCTTTTTGCTTTATTATAATAATCCTATAAATAATATTTTTATGGAAATACCAATATATTTAATGCTTATCCGGGGATTTTATTTAATATGTAAATATATTTTGTACTTATGTATATTTTTATTAAACTCATCTTCGAACACATACTGACTGATATTGAGATAAAAATAATTGATGATTTTTTCTATTAATTCTTAGCTTATAATTTTTTTTTTAAGAATTTTAATTAATGTTTCAATTAAAATTTATGAAATTTTTATTAAAAAATAATTGATTTTAATCACTGCTTCCTTTAAAAATATACTACAATTTTTTCAATTCTTATGTGATTTTTTTTTTATTAAAATTGAAAAAAATTATTTTATTGTTAAAAAAAAAATTTTTTTATTTTAGTCTCTCAAAACTTTGTTCGGCTCTCAAAAATTTATACTTTTTTTAATTAAGAAAAAAATTTTTTTAAATTGTTTCTATATACAGATAAATCTTAATAATTGTTTGGACAGTAATTTATTTATTTATTTCTTTGGAAAAGACCCAACAGCCAAAGGCCATTAACAGGGTCACATAATTTCACAATTGATATACAATATACAAATTTTTACATTATAAATAAATATTTATTAGATACAAAATATTTTGTGCACTAGTGTACAATAATTTTGATTATATCAAATACATTTTGTAGCTAAAATTACTGACAAGACAGCGGCCAAAGGCCATTTATTAATAATTAATAACAATTTATTTAATATTCCGTAATGAAGAATAAATAATCATAGCATAACATTTTTAATTTAATTTTTATTCACATCAATTGGCAAATTTTTTTTGTAAAATTTTTCCTTACATAAAATTCAAAATAACAATATTAATAATTATTTCAAAAATTGCTTGTATAAAAATTCTCGTTAATTCTAGCCGATAAAGTAACTTTAACCCAATAAGACAATATTCAAATTTAGCCCATGCAAAATTAAAATAATAAACAACTTTCACTTTATAAAAACATTGAGGTAAACTGATCATAAGTATATGTTACATTTGACGACGGTGTGTGCTCTCTAAGAGTTAAATACATAAAAAAGAGTAATTTAAGTACCCTTTTCAAAAATTGTAATAGAATTCACTTTCACGTATAAAGTTACTAAATAAAAAAAAAAGGAAAATAAGAGATGAGTATCTTAAAAAGATCTTGAGTGATGACGCTAAATTGAAATGTAGTCAAAAATAAATGTCAATACCAAGTAATTAAAGATGAATTAATCTAACGTCTAGTATTAATTTTCTTATCACCGGAAAGTGAAGGAAGTCCAGAAATTCAAATATCCAAGTGATTAGTACGAGTTTAATAGTAAATGAGTAAATGCCGAAGTTGTCTAAGTTAACTTGATGACTTAGGGATTCCCTCGTTTGATTACTCAGGAAGATATATTCATTACCTTTACCACTACATACATGCCCTCACATTGATGTAAATATACGCATTTCTGTTAAATAATGTTATCAGGTACCAGAGTTTCTACGCAAACATACTTACGCTTGATGCTTTTATATATTTGGAATAAAAGTCACAAAAGCACACTTCCCACTCGCGAGGATAATGACCGTCTCTCACACCCTCTGCTGCCAAGATCAAGATTTTGGTAGCATACGCACAGAGAGAGTCAGTCCCATATCGCGCCAACTGCTTTTATTCCAACGAACGTTTCACTACTTTTATACTCCACCATTCACTCTCTAAATGCTTGAAGCGTTTACTCAAACCTTTTAATGCCAGATGTAATGTTTTTAAAATAAAATACCGGCGGGATATTTTTAGCACACATTTTTAATAATTCAAGATTTGAAATAAAATTTTTAGTAATTATAAAATTATTTTGTATAGTTATTTTTTATTTTAACATTTCAGTAAATCCTAGTGCATAA
This sequence comes from Cotesia congregata, assembly GCA_905319865.3. Taxonomy (NCBI): domain Eukaryota; kingdom Metazoa; phylum Arthropoda; class Insecta; order Hymenoptera; family Braconidae; genus Cotesia; species Cotesia congregata. The sequence goes on from CAJNRD030001120.1 coordinate 15,558,529, forward strand.
TACAGAGCTTATGTACGAATAGGAATTTTATTTAATTTAACATGAATTATAATTAAAATTGCTGTAATTTTATGTCTGAGTGCTTGAATATAATTTCGGACGACTTCATTATTACAGTGGTTCGTCAGAAGTACCAAGTTGGAGTCAAGGACTCGCATGTACTCGCGGGAAATACTGGAGTCTTAAGATGTGACGTTCCAACACAAGCCAAAGAATATGTTTCTATAACATCTTGGGTACAAGATTCAGCTTTTAATATTTATCCGGCTCCTGAAAGCGGTGAGTTTTGTTGATAGTAAAATTTTTTTAATGACTTTTAAGTTAATGTAAATATTTTTATTATTTTGGAATACTGATAAACAATATAAAGAATATTAAAAAAATTTTGTTGAATTTATGATTAAAAAAAATCTTTAAAAAATTTTCGAAATTTTTTTTTTGATAAAATAAAAAGTTTTTATCGATTTTCACAAAATTTTATTCCATAAGTTTGTTCAAAGATATTTAAATGTGAAATTTTTATTAAATTATTAATAATTAATCTAGTCAGAGCAATATTATTTTTCTATTTATTTCGAGAGTAGTGGAATTATCTTTATTATGAAGAGAATAAGAAAAATTTTGTTTCCAAATGTCATATAATGAAATCGGTTTTTTTTTTTTAGTGAAATTCAGTGTCATTGCAAAGGTCTTGACTTGACATTTATGACATTTTAAGGTTTCATTTCATTTTCACTGATAGTCAATTTATTATGATAAGTATTTAGGCTTCATTCAAAAATTCTCTATCTCTAGATACATAATTAAGAAATGACCTTGTATCTTGTGAAATATTGACATTTTTAAAGATATAAGCTCACCCCGACATTACATTCATCGAAACCTTTCATTTGAGTACCCACATCAATTTTTCATATATTTTATATATTTATATATTTCACAAATACCATATATATAAAATATATAAATAATGCCATGTGGGTACTCAAATGAAAGGTTTTGATGAGTGTAACATCAGGATGAGCGTATATCTTTAAAAATGTCAATAATTAAGAACTGACATTGCTATCTTGCCAACTAATAATATTTTTTAAGATATAAGCTCACCCCGACATTACACTCATCGAGACCTTTCATTTGAGTACCCACATCAATTTTTCATATATTTATGTATATTATATATATTTTAAGAAAGTACAGTGTAATTTAACAAAAGACATTATTTAATAAAAAAAAATTTTAATTATTTATCACTCACAAGTCACGGCAGTCACATAGTGACTGCAAGGTTGCTAGTTTTTATTATAATTGAAAATATAAAAAAATCATGAAGCCCAAGTTTTTTTTATTTATAATTCATAATTTTTATTATTATTTTTATATCAAGTTTTGCTCAAGAAAATTTATCTCTTTCATCATATTTTTGTGATATATAAAAATTATAACAATATTGTAACTAATGATGACCATGACAAACATAAAAGCTAAAATAATTTTAATCCAAACACAGTGAAATACAATATATGTTTCTTATTACTCATATATTATAATGAAGCCCCAACGGTCCAAAAACTCAAACCATAAATATTCCCAGCGGTATTTAGTTTATTTAACGTGTAATTCATTAAAACTGAGTAATTCATTTAAAAGTTTATAATTTTAATAACTGCATTCGTATGAATAAATTTACATACAAAACTTATAAACTCTACGTTTTTAATCATAATTAAATAACAATTAATTTCAACTATCAGCATAGAAAAAAAAATTATTCAATTTTTATGATGATAATGATAAATTATTTATCAGAGTAGTTCCGTGCATAAATTTCCTGAAAAAAAAAAAGTTTATCGGTAAAACATAAACTGGAAATGTCTATGTCTACGTCGGAAGTAAATAAAAAAAAAAAAAGTGTGTAGTCGGGGTAAAAATATTAAAGGTAAAATAGATGGAATAGAAGACATCGAAAGTTTCAATAAAATATGGAAGGAAAACAACGACGGTAAGAACAAGTTCAAGTAGCCAGATGTAGCAAATATTCGTTGACGTTTATTTGAGTCGTACAAGCGTAGAAAGTTTAAGAAACTCACGGTACTAGTATTATATAGTGAAGCGATAAACTAACTGGGGTGATGTTAAAGCTACACTTTATACTATATAACTTGAGAAAGTCAAAACTGTTACGTAATAAAAAAAAAAGTACAGTGATAATAAATCTTTAAAATGGGGTGGATAATTTTCGCTATAAATATTGATTGTTCAAATATTGGTTTTAGTTTTAAAAAAAACTTCAACGTACACAACAGTGGTTCTGAGAATAATTTTATGAAATATTCAGGTGTACTGAGAATTTGTTTTTCATAAATTCATTATTCATTTATAATAAAAAATAAAATACAAGTCAAGACTCTTGAAATAATAATTTTAAGAAACATGAAGAATAATATTTGCAAAAGCATTTACGAATAATAGAAGCTGAATAATTTTGAATTATTATTAAAAGTAATCATTCATAGTTATTTTAATCAGGTCTAAGGGAATATATAATTATAAAAATATGGTTGATCAGATCACAAGCGTAATGTTGACAATTAGTTCACACTTTATTCTTCAGGCAATTTAAAAATACATTCATTAAATAAAAAATTATATTCCAATAAAACATGTCAAATAACTCTTTAAATTCCATCATTACACTGAGAAAAAAAAAGTACTCCTCTTAAGAAAATTTTCTTGTCACAAAAATATATATTCTTGATAATTTTCAAGAATATATATTTTTTTGTCTTAAGAATTGATCGAATTATTTTTTGTTTAATTCAAGTGAACCTATTCGTTTGTTAATCTATCAAAATTAATGCCAATATTTTATTATCATGATAGATATTGATATTCTTTTGTCAAAAAACCAAAATTTATTTTAAACGATTCTTGAGCCAAGAAATTTTTTTCTGGACAAACAATTTTTTTTTCTCAGTGTATACAGTAAATATAAAATAATACAATATTCTATTAATTTAAAAAAAAAATTTTTATGTGAATTGAAAATATTTATAGATTTAATTTTGTAGTCTGTTTTATAGAATATTGTATTATTTAATACAATATTTACAAACTGGTGAAGTAATAATAATAATAATAATTATTATTATTATTGTTTTATTTGTTATTATGTTATTAATGATATTATTATGATATTTATCTCTTTTGTATTCATTTTGTAAGGCCTTTAGGGAGCTAAGGTTCAGGGCCTAAAATTTTGATAAATAAATAATTTATTTATTTAATATATGTATTTTTAGATTTCCTGAAGAGTAAAGTGAGAACTAATTGTCAACATTGCGTTTGAGGTCTGATCAACCTAATTATTATAATTAAAAATAATATTGAAGAAAAAAATATTTTTGTAATTAATTTAATTTTTTATTTTTTATTTCATTAAAAAATTATTATAAAATTCAGTAAAATCCTTAATCTTCAGATACTAAAGACATTATTATTTTTACTTGTTAAAATTTTTATTTTTACTTATTATCATTATTATTTTAACTTATTAACGCTGTACTAATATAGAAATTAATGGAAATAAATTTTTAATACTGAGCTTATTCGCTTTTAAGTAATATTTTATTCGAGATGAATCGCATAAAATGAGATAATATTTAGCTCTTAAAATGTAATGAATAATAAATTAATTAATATATTTTATGTTTAATATTAAGAACCAACTGAAGAGTTAATTTAAAACAAAGTATTTCAATCATTAAGCACAAATATATTATTCATCTCTTTTTATGCTAAAATCGTTGGATAAAATAAAATTTATAGTTTAAATTAAATTTTTTCCTTGACAATAAATTTAATAAATTAATCATTTATAAATAGTAACAATCAATAATGCTTTCGTAATAAAACTCTAAAAAATAATTCGTATAAAAACGAAATATAAAAACAGATTATAAAACCAACAATTCATCAGTGTTATCAACATCCTCCAAGTTTTCTGCTTCATCATTCGAATTTTCTTCTTGAAAATTTCCCTGCAAAAAAAAAAATTAATTACGAAAAACTAAACTCTGGTAAAAATAAATTACCTGATACAATCGGAACTGCTTCACCAACAATCGATTGTCGCTCTTCAATTTTTCAAACAACTCATCATTAATAACCTCTAATTTCTTCGGCGCTAGTATCTTCTCACGTTGAACTACTAAAATTTTCACATCTGCGTGCAGTACTTTGAGTATCTGATCGCCCAATCGATGCGTCGATAAAAATCCTGCAATTTCTTCCTCACTTCTCTGACTCTTTTTTGCCAAATAATCCAAATAAATCTTAAAAATATAACTCATAAAATAGCAACGTCCTTTCTTTACAACATTTTTCAGAATAAAAGCCCTTATTTTTTTAAAAGCTTTCTGATGATATTGACGTATACAGTACCAAGAAGTAGCCCCAATAATTTGAGAACCAACCAATGGCGTATCATAACAAAATCTTAATTTACAAGTATTATGGTAATAAATTTTCGAATCAGGATTTTTAACTATTTTGTCATAAAACTCTTCATTGTTCTCACGCGTTATCTTCAATAAAAACTGATCTTTTTCTGTTGAATATAAACGCTGTTTATTTTGACGGTAAGTTTTATAAGTTCGATCACAATATATGCAAATATTTCTTTTATATTCAGGCCTAGTTTTAATTTCAAAGGACAAATTAGTATTTTCTAACTGCTCATTTTCTCTAGAAGTTGATGGCTTAACATGAATCCGCTCAAGTCTTATAACTGGCACAAGTAATTTTATCGGGCTAGGTGTAAGAGTAACTGGACTTGGTTCAATTGATTGTGTACTTAATTTATGTACTAAAGTCTCTCGACATAAATCTTCTGAATCATTTGAAACTTTTTTTTTAACAGATTTTGGTTTATTGGACTTAGAACTACAATATTTCTTCATCAACGCTGTAAACAATTTCTGACAACCTTTGTGATATCCTCCTTCATATTCTCTGTTCGGTAGAACAACGTCTTTGTATTTAAGGTTATGTTCCTTTCTATAATTTAAAACTCTTTTACACCGCTTCAACATTTGTTCAGAAAATAATACCATTTCTTCGGAAGAATTGCTACAGAAAACACAGTTTAATACTTTTGCCATAGTTAAATTTTAAGAAATCCGGCAATTTTATATAATTTGTATAGATTTTTTTCTTTAATCTCGCTTGCGTTTAGTAAATAATCTCGCTTGTGTTTACTAAACTGCCTGGCAATCCCACCTAAAAATCGAATGACGCATGCGGGTGGAGTAACCTTCTAGTGTACCCGCGTACAATTTTTTAAACAAGATACCGGATTGGTCCAGCCGATTACAAAGAGGGCTCTGTAATCTTATTCTATTCAAATATTGCACAATACATTTATAATAAATTTTATTAATGCTAAAATTTCGAGTTTATATCTAAAAAAAATATATTAAAAAGAAAAATTTTTTTTTCCTTTTATAAAAAATAACTTCAATTTTTTTTCCGATAATTTATTTTTGTATGTCGCACTAATCCATCAATAAAATACCGCATTGTCTTTTATCTTTACTGAATATTGCGGAAAATTCATTTTAATTTATTTAAAGGACGTATATTATTCGACAAATCCAGATTAAAAGTATCAATAATTGCGCAGCCGCTAATAAACTGAGCTTTAATAAACATAAAAAATGAATAATAATTGTTATGAATAAAAAATTTTTTAATTCAATTTATTTTTCATTGAAAAATTATGACACTGAAGTTAGCAGACGTCTAAAAATTTGTGATTTTTTTTTTTTAATTAAATTACAACTAAAAGGATATTTCTAAAAAATTGCACTTATAGTTCTTCAAGTTTTTTACATGTGACAATTTTTTTTTTAATTGTTTAATTGAAATTTCTTCAATAAAAAATTTCTAAAAATTTTGAAATATCAGCTAACTTCGTTTTCATGAAAAATTTCATTTTTTATTATTTTCGTATTATGTTTTATTGCCCATCATTATTTTCAATAAAAATGTTAAATAAAAAATATTTAATAAAAATGCCACGGTCAAATTATTCATTATTTTAATAAAAATGAATTATTTGTGTCTTAAATTTTTGACAAATTTAAATTTTTTTTGTATGAATATACACAGTAAAAAATTTTGTGTTAAAAATTTAACACTTTTTTGTGTTGATTTAACCAAATAAATGTTGAATATTTAACACAAAAATTTTTAAGACTAAATTTTTTGATGCTATAACATAAAATTTTTTAATGTGTAATAACACATAAAAAAAATTGTAAAAGGTAGTTTGTAAATAAAAATATCAATCAATTCAATGCAAAAGATTATTAGTAAAAAAATTTTAATAAAATAAAAGTTTTCTTAAAATCAAAGAAGAATTGTTGATTAATAAAGTGGATTATTCAAAATCAAAACTTGAAGAAAAGTTGTAAAGATGCGAAGCGGCGTACAAAGTATCAGAAGACAAGCGACAAAATAACTTTAACGTTGAAGAGTAGTTTGAGTTGGATATGCACCAGAGATAGACTAGCCTAGCCTGCAGTGTACTACTGAATGAGAAATGTATATCCGTAGAAAAGCATAGAGGGCTTTAAACCACAATGCAAGTTCGCAGTAGCATACCATTACCTTCATCTCCATCTCCATCTCTGAAATCTCTCAACAAATGTCTGCATCAAACCCATGTACTTACTATTTTACCTTGCAATACCATGCCAAATCCATCCCCATTTACTCTATGTCGAAAAGGATCCATCTGTCTCATCTATTCATTCTATTGTCTCATTCGCTTGTGTTACGTGTACCAACACGGACGTCTTCGATACTGAACGCTGGATGTCTTCCTGACTTATAGATTTAAATAGAATTTCCTGTTGTTTATCAATCCTGAGTGGATGTAAAACCAATTTTTTTTGCAGCAAGGTTGCTCTCTGTAGACTCGGAAACTTTACCAATCCACAAAGTTAATCCCGTTCTCACGTATTTTAATTTTATTAGCTATTATTCTTAATTTTAAGAGGATTTACTTTATCTTAAGTTGTTTGTTGTCAAATTGCTCAACGTAATTGGTGATTAACATTAACACACTGGTTTTAATTGTTTACATAATCACAATGAAAAGAATTTACAGCAGACGAAAAAAACGGTTCAATTCAGCGACGTTTCACCATGGATCATGGCTTTTTCAGGTATCTAATTAAATACAAACAAAAATTAGTCATTTTATATACAATATAAATAACAGACATATTTTTAAAAAAATTTTTTTTAAATCTAAAAAATTTTTTTAAATATTCATAACAGCATTTAAAAAAAATTAAAAACAATACCTTAAAAATTAATTATTAACATAAAAGTGAAAAAATTTTTTTTAACTATGTTTGTTATTCATATTGTATATAACATGACTACTTTTTGTAATTTTTGTATGTATTTAATTAGATGTTAGAATTGAAATAAAAAATTGACAAAAAAAAGATTTGATCCGTAATATCCTAAATTATTTATTTATTTATTTATTAAATGTGGAATATTTAAATCGAATTCACAGAAAATATTCATTTCTTTATTAATAACCGATACAATAAATTACGACTGTTTTAAATAATAATAACAATACAAATGATCCTGATGAAATTAAATTTCAGAATATTAATTTTTTTCATTTATTAAATTAGAATCAAAAAATTGCATTTATCGTTCTAAAAATCTTCTAAATGTGGAATTTTTCTTTTTTTTTTTTTTTGTAATAATTATTTTAATTTAAAAAATCCTAAAAATTGTCGGATGTCTGCTAATTTAATTTACATCAATATCTTCACACAAAATATTACTTATTTTGTAAGCCATTTACCTGCTGTTTAAACAACGCCAAAGAATCGGTTACTTTTTTTACGTGTTTCCGGAAAATTTTTTAGAGAATTACCTTGAATATTTACTTAATAAAATTCACTATATGAAAAATATTTATTGCATTGAAAATTCGGCAAACAATTTAAATTGATTTAATTTAATTAATTTAATTAATTTAGTTTGATTTAATTAAATTAATTTAATTTAATTATTACATTCTGCGGAAGAATTTTTTTCGGTAAACGAAAATTTAGAATATTTTCATCAATTCCTAATTTGGAGTACAATAACTTCAAAAGCATATTTCACGTTAATAAAGTGTGATGGATGATGAGAAAATCAGTGAATGGCGCGAATTCCTGGTTACGACAGGTATTTATTCACTGGGGCTACGGCATTCAAGTAGAAAGGATTCGGTAGAAGGTAAAATAAAAAATTCATCCCATATATATTCATGGTCGTAAAAAGTTCGGCAGGGTGTTGTATTTTTTTTTTTTTTGTTTTTGTACTGGTACCGGTGTAGTGGATTACTCGAATTTTCGCGATATTAACTCGCGTGCAGAGATGAAAATGAAATCGATAATGGCCGTATAGTATATGCGCCACTGAATACCAAAGCGTAGACAGAAGTTCAACCAATGAAATGAAGTACCGGTGTATTATCAGCACACACAGAAATCCTCCGATTTTTGTTAATAAATACTTGCGTTTATATTATTTTTCCAACGAATATGGGCTGTGTATCTGGACACAATAATGAAAGGAGTGAGAAATGATACTGTGAAAAATGAATGTTTATATCATGATGGAAAATATGTGTAATGAAAGAAATAATATGTACGCTTAAACAATAAAATTTAGCACATAGGTTTTGATTATACACACAGGAAATGAAGAGCTGGAGAATTTTATCAATATTTCAACGATAATTAAAATTAATTTTAAAAATCTGGCATATTTTTGAAAGTACTCACTAGCAGAATATTTAAAACGATCATGTTTTATAATTAAACTGCATAATTGATTAATTTAAGTCAATTTTAATAAAATTTAATACTAAACTAGCAACCTTGTAGTCACTTTGTGACTGCCGTAACTTGTGAACTCTAAATAAATTAAATTCTGCTTTCTTAAATAATAACTTTTGTTGAATTACACTGTAGTTTTTGAACTATTGACGTTTTTTAAGATACAAGCTCATCCCGATGTTACACTCATCAAAAGCTTTCATTTGAATACCCACATGCATTTTTATATATTTTTCATATATCCTATATTATACTAAAATTGATGGTAGAATGAAGTTAGCTTAGTATCGAAATAACGTTCAGAATTAGAGTGCGCGCGTATGCGCGCAATTTAAATTCCTAGTACATATATAAAAAGTATATTAATATATGGAAAATTGATGTGGGTACTCAAATGAAAGGTCTCGATGAGTGTAACATCGGGATGAGCTTATATCTTTAAAAATGTCAATAGTTTACAAGTTACAAGGTACTTTCTTAATTATGTATCTAGAGATAGAGCATTTTCGAATGCAACCTAAATACTTATTATCTGAAATTGATTCAATTGTATAACGCTTAATACAAATAAAAAAGAATATGTATGTTTCAAATTTATATTTTATTTATAAATAAATTTGAAAAAAAATGTATATTAAATGAAAATTTTTAATAAAAATTAAAGACATTAAGTATCACAATGAAACAAAATTTTCCATTGCACTCAATTAAAATTGTCTTTATATACTTACAATCTTAAAACCGCGTAAATATTAAATTAAAGAGTGAAAAAAGTTCTCCACAATCCTCTAATTAACGTCTCACTTTATTTTAATTTCTCGCATGTATATTAAAGAACGCAAAAAAAAAAAAACAATTAAAAGAGCGTTTCTGAAATCAATAAAAAGAACCTGACGAAAAACAAAAATTTTTAATTCAATTTCAAATAAATGAAGTAGCCATAATATAATACTAGTCCTATCTCCTGAAAACTAGTTCATCTCTTTTACACACATTGTCATGTTCGTATAATTCAACTCTCTCAAGCGATCTCGGTTTTTTTGGTCTCCTTTACATCTCCTCTCCGTGGTGTACTTTTTTCAGGTGGGTTTTTTTTTTCTCTCGACTCGCTCGAAGGACCATCCAAGCGTCTGGCCGTGTTTCCTTTCCTCCCTCTCATAATACTCGTTCTTGTTTTCACCTAGTATAGCTTCCTATAATATTTTTTTATTTCCTTTAATACTTTTTACTATTTTTATTGTATACCTGACGTCATGTATGTCAGCCCGGTAACAACAGAGGGATTTTCCATTAAGGAAATTTGCATATTGATAGAGTCCAGGGTTACCCACCCTCTCTATCCATTACTTATTTTTACTCTTTTCGTTATAAATTTCCGCATCCTATCAAGTATGTCATACTGATAATAACAATCACAAATTTCATAACAACATGTATATACTACCTCAAAATCTATTTAGATCACCAAATAACGTACAAGTAACGTTATCCAATTTTTGAACGTTTGATGTCTTTTATGAACTCAAAATTAAAGTATTGACAGTACTACTCTCTAGAAGCTTACTCTATTCTGCTCCATTGATAAGTTAAGACTTACAAAACTTTTTAAGAGCTTTCTGATTGTGAAAAGTTTATAAGTAATTTCAATTTATCTATTGTAGAGGAACAATTTCTTTCGATTGACTCAAAAATATTGAGCTATTGATTTTTGATTTTTATTTTCTGTTGATCGCTTGAATACTTTTTTTTTATTATTATTTATAACTGTATCAATTTTTATGAACTTTAGCCAAATTTTTATACATTTTTAATGAAGTACTTTTTAAATCTGTAAAAAGTTAAAATTTAAAAATTTTATTTTAAACTTTAATTTTTACGATTTTAGAATGTACTTTTTACATACTAAAAAAAATTATCTTGATTTGAGAGAAAAATTCTTGAACCAAAAAAATAATTTTAAAGAAGGTAATTGTCTTGAATCAAGACGAAAAATTTTTGAATCAAATAAAATTTCCTTAAATCAAGAAGATTAAGGGCCAGTTTTTCAATCCGAGATAAAAGTAAGGTAAAAGACCCAGTTATTGACACTGGCCTAGTTGATTGACACTTACAATTTTATTCTAATTAAAAAAATAAAATGTTCTCTAAAAACCAATTATCTGAAAATTTATAAGTAAAAAATTATATTTATTAATTTATTAGAGTCGATTTGTTTTTTTTAATTAAAATAAAATTGCAAGTGTCAATAACTCGGCGAGTGTCAATAACTGGGTCTTTTACCTTAGTGCCATTATGATAAAAAAATAAATAATTTAGCACAGTGATATTGCCTACGAGTAATTCTCCTTGAATTCAGTCACTTATTTTGAATTAAAATAAATAAATATTAGTCACATGTCACAGAAATATTCACCTCCAACTGTGACAACTTCCTGATTAAAAATAAATAAAATAAGTATTAGGAAAACGGACGACCCTGAAGAAAATCCCTGTAACTTCCCGCTAATTCCATACCTAAGCGCTTGAAATTGCACTTATAATGTTGTTGAGCTCTTTACAATTTATGTATTATTTTGAGCTTTATGAGCTCAAAGAGGTAGCTGTTCTATGCTTTTGAGCCCTTCGGGGTCATATCTTGCGTTTGACATATCTATTATTAATTTATAATTGTGTTAATTAATTTAAAATAATTTAAATGACACAATAAAAGGTTATTATTATTTTTATGATATATTTATTTATTTTTATTTAAATAAACGACCAAATTCATGGAGAACTAATTGAGAGCAATATCACGTCACTGAGTTATTTTTTATTTTATTGGCGGTACTTTTATCTCGGATAAAATTTTATCCTGGATTGAAAAACTGGCCCTAAGTTCTTTAAAATTATATACTTTATTCAAGAAATTTTTTTTTTTTGCAGAGCTTGTAAAAAATCTATTATAGAAATGTAATTTTTTCCAGTTTGTTTGCTCGGGTATAAACTGTAAAAAATCAACTATTCTTTTTTTCGCCGATTCAATACAATAAACAATTGAACTTTTAGTTGCAACATTTAATAAAATTGTACACCTTTACCAGATTTATAAAAAAAAAAACAATTAATTTTACCGTATCTCACAATTTAATTTTAAACCATAGCTAAAAAAATTTATTTAATTTTATAATGAAAAATACTATTAAAGAATTTGATTTGTAATTCTGCTCCACTTTACTTCAGTCTTCTTATTAATTAAAATTAATTTATTAATTTATTAATTTAATAGTATAAACGCGATATAACTGTGTATAACTGTGTACGTGACTCTGTGTATAAACGTGCAAAAAGGAACAACGATGCTGAACTCCTTAAACATTACAGACTACTTAGAAAAGAATTAAAATTGCAGCTAAATAGAGCCCGTGAAAATTATTTGAGGAATGAGTTAGTCAATCTCCCACTATCAACGAATGTTTGGAGCAAATTAAAACATTTAGGCTTAGTTAATAGATCTTCTTCCTCTCCATTGAAACATTTCGATGCATCAGATCTAAATGTTCATTTTGCAAATACAGTTAGAAGGCATCCCGCTTGTGACCCTGAATTTGTTCAATCATTGGAGTCCGTATACAAAAGTCAAGTTACCTGCTCTTTTAATTGGTCTAAAATCGACATAGTAGATGTTACTAAAGCATTGCAAATAACATTAGGTAAATCCAAGGGTAAGAGTCCTGATGGACTGGATCTCCGTTGGCTAAAAAATTTCATTCCGCAAATCACTATTTTTCTCACTGCGCTCTTTAATAGGTCTCTAGATACTGGCATATTTCCACAAGCGTGGAAGTTGATATACATTATCCCATTAAACAAAGTCTCTCCACCGCGTTCGTTATCTGATACTCGTCCGATAGCAAATACTTCGCATCTAAGCAAAGTATTTGAACGAGTAGTAGCCAATCAAGTGATGAACTATCTTGAGGACAATGAATTGCTTGATAACTACCAATCTGGCTTCAGAAAACATCATGGTACTCAGCCTGCTCTGTTAAAACTTGTAGATGACATCAGCAAAGCCATGGATAATAATAAATTGACGCTCTTAGTTTTGTTTGATCTAACCAAGGCTTTTGATTATGTTGACCATAAAGTTATTTTGAGAACCTTGGCTGAATTAGGCTTCTCAATTGATACAATCTCCTGGTTCTTTTCATATCTGACTAACAGGAATCAATCAGTGGTAGATGAACAAGGGATTCCGGTGGGTTTTGTTGAAACCACGTCTGGTGTGCCTCAAGGCTCGGTCCTAGGACCTATATTATTTCTAATAGTTATGAACCTAGTAACTAAACGGCTGGCATATAGTCGATATGGTCTATTTGCCGATGACACATACATCTACTTACATTTCTATTCGTATCAGCTTCATGAAGCAATAAGGCTGATAAATGTTGATGCCCAAGCTGTTGCTGATTGGGCCAGAGAGAATGGCTTAGAAGTAAATCTTCTTAAAACAAAAGCCATGCTGTTAGGATCAAATAATAGAGTGAAATCTCTTATACGTGAAGGATTACCCCCTATCATCATTGATGGTGTGACACTCCCGTATACGGACTCGGCAAAATGTCTTGGACTCCATTTATCGAGTGATTTATCTTGGAATTTTCATTAAGAACGTTTACTGCATTCATATATAGATATTCAGAACTGATACGACTTAATTAAGATCTGTTATTTGCCTAAAAAATAGAATTTTAGGAGAATTACTACCAAACTCTAGTTTCTTATAGCTGCTTTATAAACAACTGGAAATTCTCGTCATTTTTAGTTTATATTAAAGATTATGCAAAATTTGAAAAATTAATATGAACAATTAAAAATTTAAAATTATCGACTGAAGATAATTTAATAATTTTATATTGAAAAGATAGGAGCACATTACTACCGACTGAAGAAAAAAATACATAGACCCTGAATGTCAAAATCAAGATAAATAATTATTAAAGCAAAAAACTCGTTTTTTTTTTTAAAATAATTTTCTTTATTTTAAAGTTTATAAATTCTTTACAGACGTGAACTTGGTTGGCTATCTATTAAAAGTCGCCGTATTTATTATGTTGCTTGCTATTTTTATAAACTTTTAGACATAGAAAAACCTTGTTACTTGCGAGATTTATTCTGTGAAGATCTTACTGTTAGGCATTCTGAAAGATTAGCAGCAAAGAAAAACAGTAGTTTCAAAATGCCGAACTTTGCTACAACTTATTATGAATGTTCTTTTGTTGTAACGGTCATACGTCTTTGGGACGAACTTCCAGTTGATATTGTTAACTCGTCTAGCCTAGAAATATTCAAGAATAAATTGTTCGATTACTTATTTAATCTGGATATTTAATCTCTATTGTCTTATTCACTATATTTGGTTAAATCGTTTTATTTGTATACTATTATCAGAACTTAACTCTTATTTTTAACATTGTTACTTAATATGTAAAATCGTTAATATTTATAAATACTTATTATATTAATCTTGTTATTATTTAGGTATAGCAAATAATCATTGTATAATTAACTGTTAAACAAATTTATGTACTTAATTTTTGAATAATGCCATCTGGCCAGATTAGCTTTGGCATAATAATAAATTAATCTAAATCTAAAATAACTAAATTTAAGATCTAATATTCAAAATTCATCTTCGAGAGTTGTTATAAAAATAAACCGAATTAATTGATTTTCTCTTCTGAGCACAGCTATTGCAATTAAATTAATGTTTAATATCTTAAAAATGATAAAAATCTGAGCAATTGGGTCATTCACTGCACTATATTCGAACAATCTTCTATAAGCTGCTGTAATTAAAAATTAATGAAAGCTTTTTAATTCTTTTAGATGGAAAGTATCACATGCTACCAACCGGCGAGCTTCTAATTTTCTCAGTGACCGCAGCCGACACCCACAACGGGTATCGATGTAGAACCGTCCATCACGTAACTGGAGAAACCATTGAAAGCTCCAATCACGCTCGACTCATTGTCACAGGTTGGTGAATTTTCGAATAATCTACTTAACAATTTAATCCTTTAATTACTGCCGGGTAATGAGCTTCAATTAAATATTTAATAGAACCTTATTGCGACGACCGTACGGTAATGTATTATTAAATATTCAATGATAATCGATAGAATAATTTTGCTATTATTGATAATAGTAAAGTTTGAGATTTTATTTTCACTTTTTTCATAACTTAGTAATGAATTTTTTTTTTTTTTTTTAATTAATTGATCAATTAAAAAGTTATTAAGAAAGTATCTAACGATTTAAATGCGCCTAAGGGATATTGAGGGTTATCCGTGGATGAGATTAAATTAATTCTCAAGTGGACCGGTTAAATTTGATGAGAATAAGGATGATTATCATTATCACTAAGAACTGAATAGTTATGTAAAGACCTTCATCTATAGATGTTTCAATCAAGAGAAATTCTAAAAACTGTATAAAAAATTTCTGATTGAATATCAAGAAGATTTTTTTATGAACACGCTTTATTTTAAAAAAATATTTAATTTCGTTCTATTTATCATTATTTAATAAATTATCTTGATTCAAAAACAAAAATTTAAACCACGGAAATTTTCATTATTTTGAATTAATATAAAAAATTATTTAAATGTAGAAAAGTTTCATAGCAGGAATTTTTAGCTTTGTTCACGATAATTAAATTTTTAAAAATAGTTTTTTGATCTCATATTTTTTTTAGTATTCTTATCAAGTAATTACACTAATATAATTTGGTGTGCATGGATTTATGAATTTTTAGTCACGTTATCAACGTAAAAATAATTTTGTCATGACAACAAATTGATTTTCCTATGACAACAAAATCAGCTTAAGCTATGGGTTTAGTAGTAAAGTGTTCTGTTGTTCTAACAAGCTTATTTTGTTTGAACAGCAGATTGATTTTGTGATATTACAAGGTGGTTTGTTATTGTAACGTGACTAGCTTTGTCATAAAAACTTATCGATCGTTTTTTAAGTAAACTTGTTTGTTATTGAGTGTAACATTTTTTTAAATTTTGTACTTCGTTTTTTCTCGCAAGCTTTTGAACCTAAACTTTAAATTTCATTTCATTTGATTTAAAAGAAAAAAATATTATACCAAAAAGATCACTTTGATTAATTTGATTATTTTCAATGAAGTATACAAAAAATTTTTTTTGTAAATTTTATTTGATTCGAGAATTTTTCTGCCGGAAACAAGACAAAGAAATTTTTCAAAACAATTTTCTTGATTCAAAATTTCCTTCTAAAATTAAGTAAATTTTTTCATTGGTGTCCTAAAAGCTGCAAATAATGATAAAAAAATCTTTTTTTTTCCCTTTAGTGCAATTATTTAGTTGAAAATACTATTTGCATCGCGTTATCAAATTTCAATTAAAACCATATTTTTAGAAGAAAAAAAATAATTAATTTAAAAGCAAACCGCATCGGTTGTAGAGTTACTCGTGAAATAAATATGATGGATTTAATTCTGGTATTAATTAAAATGTAGCTTTTTTAATTTCTAATGTATTTTTAATAGTAAGTAGCAAGTAGATTTTTTTACGGATTATTAAATATTGAAATAAAATCTTTATATTGAATTGTGAAATTATTCTTTCCGTTTAATGGAGTTAATTGACGTTATTGCTGTTAAAGATAAAATTTTTTGGCAGCCATACAATCATCAACGGTTATACATTTTTTAATTAAAGCTTAGATTACTCGTGAACCGATTTTAAAAGAAATAAATTAAAAAATTCGGTATTTAAATATAAATTTTTACATTTAGCTGCTCAAAGGATAGAAATTTTTTCCTACCAGCCAAAAAAAATTAATTACAATAAAAATAATCAATATTAAACCTTATTTTTCAATTTAAAATTTTCAATAAGTCAGATGAGGAGGTTAAAAAATAAATTGAGTTTAAAAATTGATTTTTTCAAAAGTTATCGTGTTTGTCTTTTTATGAAAACTTCAAAAGTCCACACCATTAAAATTACTTTGTTTATCTAAAAATGGCAATTAATTAATTACAAAAAATTTTTTTAAGCTCAGCGATTATTTTTCTTTCTAACAGAATGCCTTTTGTATGATTTATATAAAAATTGTGATTGCTGGTACAATTTAATATGACAAAATTTTATCTTGATTGCAATACTATTAACAGCACAAATAAAAAAAACACAACCACTTTCAATCCGACTAGACAAGAAGCTTTTAATAATCCGCAATACTTATTATTAAAATGCTGGGAGCAATTTTTTCCCTGCTCTTTAATATTGTAAACTTAATTTCTGTTTAGACAGACTTCTGCAATTATAAAAATTCGCGGCACGTATACCGAGCGTTTATGATATAACAATCCGTTATAGCTAATTGCGCATGTGGTTCTTGCTATCAAGTATATATGTTACTACTTACATACATGCACAATAAAATATGAAGCAAAATATACATACATATATACTCTTCACTGGATACACACACACATACTTTTTATTTCATGCTATTCATTACAACCCTCTGACATTTTTCCCACATTAACAACCCAAAGTTGCGTAACGAGCACACGTTGTAACGCACATCCATCTATTGTTTGCTTTCTCGTACTCATAAACTTGGGTAATAAAAAAATTGCGTCGTTGAAACTGTAATAGGTGGAATTTTACAGTTCTTGAAAAAAAAAAAAAAAAAAAAAAATTGCCAATTATTTTTTATTTTATTTTTATATTTTAATTGTAAAAGTTTCTTTCACTCTGTTCAGTGCTGGATGTAGAATTTTTAGTTGTAAAATTTTAATTATTAAAAAAAAATTTTTTACTGTCAGGAAACAAAAGTGGGAATTATTTAATATGTGATTTTACGATTCAATAGCGTATTTAATGACGCATGACATTTCAAACAAGCTGGATGTTGTAATAATAACGTTGATATGTTGAAGGCAAAATATAATAAGCGTATTATTTTATTTTAATATAAATAATAAATTGGTATTGCTCTGATATGAAATTGAATATATTAATATCACCATTTTAATTAAATCATATCAAATTATTTTCAACTAATTAAAATTGACATTTTTACACCGCATAGTACGATGAGCTGTCAGGAACTTCATTTTGGCTTATAATAAAATTACAACGTTAACTTCGGTTTCAAAGATTGGACTAGAGAACTTCGAGGATTCAAAGATGATCAATCGAACGTCAAGATTTAAACTTTACAATTTGATCCCCGAGAAATTCAGAATTTTGATCAAATCAAAACTTTTGATTAGTGATAAACTTTTTCTCAGATGATTGGATCATTTTTGATGATATATTGCCGAAAAAAAAAACTTTTGGATTAAATTTTTTATAGGCTGAAACTTTGGATTGGATAATTTAATTGTTTGTAGACTCAAAGCTCAATATTTTGATCAACTGATTTTGATTCAATTTGAAAAATTGACTTTTTTTTTTTTAAATAGATCTAATAACGTTTTTGAATTAATATAATAACTAGCCACAACACTGAAAAAATTACTTTTTTGTCTAATCATCCATAAAAAACTTTTTCTGAAAATAAAAATTGTAAAACTGTGAAAAAAAGAATAAAAAGTTATTTGATATTCACGGCAAAAAAAAATGAATCCAATATCGCGATAAATTGGATAGAAAACAACTTAAGCCGAAAACAAACTAACGATAAAATAAAAAAAAAATAAATGATAGAGAAAAGATAGTTTAAAAATGTGTCGATTTTCATTTTAACGATAAATTGTTTTACCGCATCGTTTGTTATCAGGCTATAACATGTAAGCTCTGAGCTCACGAAATCGCGAATTCGATTTTATCGGATTTGTTGGCTCTGTTCCTCCTTTCCCAGGTGTTTCTAGGGAGCATTTTGCCGACGTGGCAAGTCTCCTGAGTAAGATCGCAGAAACTCATCCCCCAGCAGCGCTATACCTCTTTTCCAGCCCCTTTGGAAAGCTCACCTAACCTCCTCGTATGTTCCAGTCGATGGATTCTCCATAGACGTGTTTCTCATTCTCACCCCCGATTCAGCCGCTATATATTTTTACGAAGCGTGTAGTGGGACCACGGAAAGAGAGCTTAGCTTGTTGAAGAGTGTCTACGATTCCGTTGGCTCCGATCGTCCGGAACTTTGCCAGGAGAAACTAGTTTCCTTCGGTTGTCAGTGGATCCTTTGGGACGCTTCCCTTAACGTTTTTCGGTCCCGACCTAGCTCCATCACTATATATCAGTTGTATTACTTCTATACTGCACGCTTTAGAAAAAGTTTACTTTAAACCTTAAGGGACTAGCTTTTTATTATTCTCATGTGATTTCCTGTTGTATTCGGAGCTTTTTTATATTTTTTTATATTGAAATTTTAAATTTAACTTTCAAAGGCAGCATACATTTTTTAAATTGCTTTACTAATTTTTCTATTCAGTCGAATTTATTTCTTATTCTGTTTTCTAGTAATTAGGTATATGTTGTCTAGCCATAAGAAAATTTTTCGATATCACTTAATATGCTCATATATAGCTTTTCCATAAAAATTAGTGTTGAAAATTTCCGATAGGTGGCGCATGGTCGCTAAATTGTCTCCTAATAAGAGAATTAATTTTAATCTCATATATTATGAAATAAAAATTGATTTTTCATTCCTCTGAGGAGCTTATCAGACATTTATTTTGATTTTAATCAACTTCTGAACTTAAACTTCAGATATATGATAAATTATATATTCATTCTTTTATATAGCTTGATATGGCAATATATAACCAGATCAAAAAATATTTTCACGATAATTTTAGTCAAGAAAAGTAATGTTTCTCAAGTTTAATCAACATAAACTTAAAATTTATTCTTCCGAAAATATTTACATCATCATAAAATTTTATCATCCTTAAAAAAATCTAGACTTACCATCGAAATTTAATTCAATAATAAATTCACAGATATATCTTTAAAATATAATAATAAAATATCAATATCTCATAAACTTTCTATCATTTCCCATCGGATCACAGAGTTCATTGATCCATGAGGCTTTAGTTATTTAGATTAGGTCGTCGACTTATCTTGCTGAGTATCGATTTTACTTTTTTACCTTAATACTCAAACTTAACCCCGCTGATACGCGACAAAATAACTCTCAACATTTCACAATTTAATATTTTTGAAAAAAACTCATTTTTTTTACATTTTTTGTTATATTACACTCCTATAGAAATGTCCTCGCTGAAAGTTATCGTGAATTCGGGTCGAGTAAAATATTGTCAAAACTCTAAATTCGGTAAGAAATTTCCGAGTCAGGTTTTTAAAGAAAAATCGTTGGATGTTAGTGAAATCCGGTCAGCACACACGCTTTTCAATGTAACGGAAATTGAACGGAAAGTACACAGTATATCGAATTTTATATGGGCAACTATATACATATACAGCGCCACGCGACACAACGTCGCCTGCTTAAATTCCTTTTCGGTGTATATTTTTCATCAAAAGGATCAAATGGTCCGGATATAATCCACTATACTCTCTAATATTAAAATTTATAAAGAATCTGTTTAATTTAATAACATTTTTTTTTGTGTTATATACTTAAGTTTATTTCTTTTCATCAGTTTTTCGATCCTCAGAGTTTATAACACACAAGGAATAAAAATAAATACATTAATGCAGCTCCATTGATTTTTAATAAGCATCTATACTGAGTTTTTTTAAAAATGAGCTATAATTTCAAACTCGTTGCATTATTATAAGCCTATCAAAGTCTTTACTTTAACATATATACATCGAAAATAAGTATTATTAGAGAGTTTTAATAATATAATAAAATGATATAATACAATACCCTTTTATTTTATGTAAGAGCGGGGAAGATAATTTGAAATAAGTGTACCCAACTGAACGCTCACGTTTGTAGTAGCACACTGAACCTTCTGGGTGTTGAACCGTGAAATACTTAAACTTTAGAATTAGTGGCCATTATACCCGAACATTTCATTTTACACTCTCAATTTGTCAATATGAAGTTAGTAACGAAGATCGTTAGTCTCAGGTGAATTGATTTATGAGTTAGCTTCTCAAATTAGAGCCATTTGTTTAAAATAATACTGTCAGTCGTAGAGTTAATTTTGAAATTTAATAGAATTTGTTATACTAGCAACTTTGCAGTCACTATGTGACTACCGTGACTTGAAAACTATAAATAAATAAAATTTTGCATTATTAAATAATGGCTTTTCTTAGATTGCACTGTACTTTTGTAACTATTGACGTTTTTAAAGATATAAGCTAATTTTGATGTTACACTCATCAAGAGCTTTCATTTGAGTACCCACAAGGCATTTTATATATATATTATGTATATGGTTTTTTTGTAATATATAAATATATAAATTATATGAAAAATTGATGTAGGTAAATAAAACCCCATTTTATCATATAAATACACTGGCCACAAAATTTTGCTTATTCACTTAATAATATAGATTAGTAAAACTTTTAAACATAATAATTAAAGTAATAACATTAAAAACACTAGGCTAATAATAATTACAAATAACAAAATAATTCGACTATTGAAAATGAAGTAAAAATTCTGTAATAACATAAGTTGGGTCACATCAAAGTTCATTTACCTCTAAAGTATTTTATTTAATTAACAATCAAAATAACACTTCAAAATATATTTACATTAATCTGCAGGAAATAAACGAACCATTGAATAAATAAAATTTTGATTGAATGTTTCCCAGCTAAAGCAGAAACGGTAATTTTTGTAAATGTGATTTGTAATGAAAATCCACTCGCGCAAATTGAATCAGCATTCAAGTTCCAGTGAATTGAACCTCGTTATTCACTTTTAAATATTTAAAAACAAATTTCAAATTATAATTAATTCTTTTAAATGTTCTGATGGAGTTTATCGCCCGCAGCTCAGTGATCATGTTTATTCAATTACAAAAAAAAATTCAATAATGATAATAGTAATCAATACAACGCCTAAGGCTGATCGGAAAACATGGCATCGGTTTTAACAAAAGTCTATATCTATAAAAATTATTTAAACGAATATTAATACAATAACTTTGATTACAATTAAAAATAAATCTTTTATTTTTTAATTTTAAATTGTTCAAAAATAATTTATCAATTTTAAAGATAAAATACAATAATTGTTTTTCTGGGAGAAATTATTTGTATGACCTTGTTTTTGCGGGACAATATTATAAAACAAAACGAAAAATGTGGAAAGGAAAGAAAAGAGAAGAAAATGATTACCAGAGGTCATGAACTTTGTTCAGCGCTAGCATCAATTAAGCGGTGTGAAAGTGCCGGGGGAGTAAAAAAGAGAAGGGAGGAAGGGGTTGGTGAGACGAGCGGGTTATGGGTTACCAGAGAAATGAGGGATGAGGAGGAAAGTAAATCGCACGTCTCGTTGGATAGAAGGAAGAGACTCAGATGAACATCAGCGTGATACAGTTGATAGTGGAGCCACCAACAAAAAGAGATAAAATAGCGGAGAGCGACGACATAATTTCTCAGAGAGCGTGATAAAGAAAGATGTATTTTACTCGTTCCCTTCCTTTCCGTCCACTGTCTAGTTTCATCAGTGTCTTTCTGTTTTCACAACGCTGCGTCACTCTTGTTTTGTACTCTATTTCGTCGTTCCCATTAGCCGATTCGGTGCATAGATCTATGCTGCGACAGAGGTTTCACTACCGCACTCTGCTCCACCCTTTATAAGTTAAGATTGCGAGGAAAACTCCCTCGTTTACTATACGTCTTCGTCTCTCTCTTTATTGCTCTTCATAACTACTACCAACTGCAAATATATATATATATATATATATATATATATATATATATATATATATATATAAGGTATTCCATGCCAAATCGACCCTTTAGATTTAACTGAAACTTTTCTACCTTTTGAAAGACATTTTTGAGAATTTTTTTCAGATTTTTTTATCCAAGCCAAAAAAAAGTTATGAATTTTTCAAAAAAATGGCTTTTTTATTTTCAAATAGCCATAAGTTTTTTAGAAATTGACTTTTGGGTACCTTTTTTTTTTTTAATTTTTGTTTTTGAATAAACTTTTCGAGAAAATACACCAAAAAATTAAATATGATCACTTCTAGGAAATAATTGGTTTTTTTAAGCAAAATCGTTATTTTTTCAAAGTTTGTCACTTTTTTTTTTCTCAAAAAAAACTTCAATCAATTTGGCAACTATTCCCGCTCATCTCGGATAGGGCCGATTTTTTTTTATTTAATTGAAAAAAAAAATTTTTTTATTTTTGAAAATTTGACAATTTTTTTTCAACTTATATACCCCATATATATACTTACTATTTTGAGTGTACTTCATAGTTTTAATACAGAAATACTTTTTTGCTGTCAAAGGAAGAAATATCGCGGGTGAAAAAACACTTATTTGATACAAGCTTAATTTTCTTTTTACACGGAAAATTTTGTGTAAATTTTGTATTACATTTTATGCACTTACTATGCATAGTACGATCTAAAACTTTTTATACTACTGAAAAAATTTTCCTTTATTGAGTCAGAGTAAGTTTAGGTAAAAAAACTTTTATGCTAAATATTTAACACTCTTGTGGGTTGATTTAATACAATTTTATCAAATTTATGTGCAAAAGTGTAAGTCAACACATAAAAATATTAAATATTTAATATAAAAATTTTTACAATGAATTTTTTTAAATGAAATAGAAGAATTAACTTGCTTATCAGCCTGACTATTGATAAGGTAACTCTACTTGAAAAAGAATCAGTATTGTCGTTTTTTTTTGTTAATTTAACGAAAAACAAACGAAATTTATTTAGAATTGAAAACATGTATTCGTATGCACCAAAAAAGTGATAATAGAAAATTGTAAAAGACATTTCAATAGAAATTGCACGATAGAAAATCCCTTGAAATGCAAAGTGGAGTAGCGAATGCAGAGCACTTAGAATTTGCAAGGTCGACGAGAAACAATGCAATCATCGATGCTCCAATCGTTTCAATACTTTGAGATTTAAAAAGCAAAGAACTAAAACTAATTTATTATTTTTCAATTTGCAATTTTTAATTTATACTGCAATAAACATTATTTATTATGTAGTCAGTAATTAGATTAAAAATTATTCTCATAATCATACAGTTGTTGGTTAGCTGTTGCTATTATTGAATTAAATATGATCATTATGAAATTTAATAAATTGAAAAACACATTTAAATTTTAAAACTCGATGAATGGGTTGAAATTGGGATTCAACAAAGCGAGAGACCAGCAAGCTCATGTCAACGCTTCCACAGTGAGCGCATTGGATTTTCCGGAAAATCAAAATATCTATTGTATTCACATCAGCAAGCTTGCATTCCATAATGCTCCCCCTTTTCATCTCGCATCTGTACACATTTTCAATTGCAACTACGTCAGACTATTATGTCTAGATAACAACGGCTCACCCCTTTCACAACTGTCAATCATTATTAAATTGACGCCATCAATTTTGTATGGAGGTCATACGTTCGCTAAAAACTCACCAGTCAATATTTGTGTTGTTTATTATAATTTTACCCCATCGTACAATTGATAACGAGTGAATTTATTTATCGGTACCTCTAATCAACACTTTTTAATAATATTCAATCAATTTTCCATGAAAAAACTGTCCAATCCCCCATGAAAAAAAAAAAAAAAACAATATTTGTCGAAATATATAAAAAATATATTAAAAATCTATAAAAAATATATAAATATATATAAATTATGTATAGTAAGCTAGTAAAAAAAGTGATATTATTGTTAACATGAAATGAAATACTTAAGTAAATATGGTGCTAGAACCAGAGCTTTAAGGTAGTACTACCGTTACCACAAGTGTCAAATGAGTGCTTTGTGTAATTTGGCTTCAGTAGTATTTTCATCTGACAACGTCGCGTAAAAACTAAAGAGATAGAGATATTTTCTGTTTCACTCAACTTATGAGTTCATGCGCGGAAATCTATTGCGCATACGTTTATTTATTTTTACACGAATTGTCAGTTGCGTGTGTCTATTTATTACAAAAATGTCAGAGTTAAATTTATTAAATTGCACAAAAAAAGTATTTAATTAGAAAGGTAAAGTAATTACCGAAAAGATGTATAAAAAAAATCTAAAACAAATCGCAGTGGCTAAGAAATTAAACGAAAAAAAAAAAAAATTGGTGTATGTTTGAATTTCGCGCGCATCCTAACCTTTTCTGCGGCGTTGCGACATTTAAATTGACTAGTACTTTTTTCTCAATTATTTATTAATTACTCTTATCACAAGCTTGATGTTTATGGTTTTATTTGCACACAATATTCAATAAATTTTTCTCTTTCTATTAATACCAATATCATAGAAATCTCAACGTCCAGTTTTGTGAAATAAAATAAAGTCTGTGATTTTTCATAAGGGTCAATGTTAAAGGCAAAAATTTATAAATGTTAATATCTTTTTTTCAGGACTTGCTCAGGTTCCAAAAATTTTACTGCTTAATTATGATATTATTAAGTACCAATATGCCAAATTTCATTAAATTCTGAACGTCAATTCTAAAACCGGTAGTACTATCTTAAGTAACTATTAAGATGCAGTACAAATTAAGACAATGTGATGAAAAAATTGTAAAAAGCAGTTTTTACTGTTGTACAGTGCAAATAAATCTATCTATAAATTATGTATAGTAAATTTATTTATAATAACTAACTTTTGGCCGACTTTC
This sequence comes from Cotesia congregata, assembly GCA_905319865.3. NCBI lineage: Eukaryota > Metazoa > Arthropoda > Insecta > Hymenoptera > Braconidae > Cotesia > Cotesia congregata. Next base: position 15,584,233 of record CAJNRD030001120.1, read on the forward strand.
ATATATATTTTATATATTTCAAATATATTTTAGATATATTTCAAATATATATTTTTTTTTTGTATTTTTAGCTATGTATTTTAAGATATTTCTTGAGTATATCTAAAATGTATTTAAAATATTTATGAAAATCGGCCAAAAGTTAGTTATTAAAAATATATTTACTATACATAATTTATATATTTTTAATATATTTTTTAAATAATTTTGTATTAAATATTTAACACTTTTTTGTGTTTATTTAATAGTTAAATTTACACATAAAAGTGTTAAATATTTAACATAATAATTTTTAACACCAATTTTTTTGACGCAATGACGCAAAATTTTTTACTGTGTATTTTTTTTATTTTTTCCTCAGTATATAGCTTAATACGGTAACATCAAAAAATTTTTTTACACATTAATGTTTAATTAATTCATTATGACCAATTACTCTACACTTAAAATCAATTATTACAAATTTCTGCGATTTTTTTTCACAATTACAACATTTTGTTAATTTATTTTTATCAATTCTTATTTTATCCCTTAGTTTTATTTTTCCATCTCAAGTTTATATTATGCTGGTCGGTTCATTTAATATTTTTCAATGTATATAGCTAGTCGATTTAAAAGTGCATAACTTTACTGGTAGCTCTCAGAAAGTTGTACGGTCACGAGCAAAACTCAAGTGAACATAAAAACTCTCTTTTACTGTGTGGCCTTCGAGTTCCGTACCGGATGCTGCCAGTTATTGCCAACGGATGACGAAAATGAACAAGTAAAAATACCGTGAAACTACCTCATCTCATAATATAATTATTGTATTATTTTTATCATTTTTTATTTATTACTTTTAAAACAGTTTTTCATTATCGCATTTCTCAGCATAAATTGATAATTTATTCCCGCAACTGCTTCCCAGTGACGCAAGTACTGTAGTTGATAAATATTTCATTTTTTTAACTCGTTATCTGTATTATTCCAGTTTAAATAATAGTAAACAAACGCGTGTGATTTAATTAAAAACTTTGAAATTCTTGTTGCAAACAATTTATAACTTTTACTTTAAGCTCGATGATTAAATATCGTGCGGTAATAATTTTTTATAACAGGATTAATTAATAGAAACTCGTCTGTTACGTTAACTGATAGTTGAATTGGACAAAATTTTATACTTTTAAAATTACTCGAATAATTGAGTAAAACTTTAATAATATTATTTTAATTTTTATACAATTATAAATGAAAATTATTTTACATAAAAAATCATATTTTTTTAAATAATAAATATTAAAAAATTTTAAAGTATATTTTTTATTTTATTTATTTATTCTCGTTACAAAAAAATTCTATATGTCAATATAACATTTTTAGATACGAAATAATAAATCTATACTAATAAATGAGCAGAAATTTTTTTTAATGGTCAATTTAAAAAAAATTACAAAATTAGCCTTCATAAAATTTATACCAAATAAAGTATATTCGATATTACACTCATCAAGACCTTCCATTTAAGTACTCACGTGAATTTTTCATATTTTTTTAGATATATATGATATTTGTAGACTATATAAAATATATAAAAAATTCACGTGGGTATTCAAATGAAAGGTCGCGAAGAGTGTAACATCGAGATGAGTTTATATATTTAAAAATTCCAATAATTAAGAAATGATATTGTATCTTATCAAGTAATGATGGTGACTTTCGGAAAATTAAAAAAAAAACAACAATAACTTTTATAAATTATAAACTCGTAATTTTTTATTGTTATTTAAAATTCAAAAATTTATTTCAAGTATCAATTTAAAACTAAGTAAGGATTTTCACGGGCTTTAATGATAGTAGTTGAACTTTTGATAAGTTGTCATAAAAATTAACTAAATGATGTAAAGTTGAATAATTGACAGCTACACTAAAAAAAAAATTTTTTTTTCTACCAAGGAAATGTTTCCTTATGGATAAAAAATTGGTATTCTTATGATTAAAATACGAAAGTTTTTTAACTCTAAGAATACAGTTTTCTTACTGTCAAAATCTATAGCCTTATAATAAAACGTGGTATTTTAAGGTTAAGAATCCCAGTTTTTTTAAATCAAGAAAACTCAAGTAAAAAATTTAGTATTCTAGGAGGAAAAAAATTTTTTTTCAGTGTAATATTTGATAAAAGCCAAATTTTGAAATCCTAGCACAGCCTTCGCGCTTGAGACGTTCAAAAAACTCGAGATAGTTCTCTACACTGTAACTTGTAAAAGGAAATGTAAATTATTCAGAATCAATCCGAAGGATATTACCATAATATCAAAAAGAGACAAAACTTTTCGATTTTACCTCAAAGTAAATACATATCGTAAATTCTCTTCAGCAAACTTTTTATCTGTCGATATAATAGCTGTTCATCGTTCTCTGTGTAACTATCTACATATTCCCATCAGATACGTAATACATATGTAAAAAGTATTCACAAAATATCCAGCAAAGTTATATCTATGAACCACGGATGAAAAATGCTAAAAGTTTTTCGCGGTATATATATTTTATCAGGATATATGAGAATGAGGATGACCGAGCGCACACACGCCCCATGGCAAAGCGTTCGGAAATATGCCAACTACGATTTCTACATGTTGTACCTTTCAACGGATGTATGATCTCAATATATTATTCAATATTTAAACATTTAAATGATAAAAATTTTATTTCAATGCAAGCATTCATATTTAATCACCCTGTGCATAATATTTCTGACTTTGTCTCGGAAATGTCAAAACCTATAAATGTTTTAGTGTATTTTTTTGTAGATATCTGGGAATGAATTATATTATTATGGAATAAATAATTAATTTAATTTTAAGAGAATTTATGAGATAAAATTAATCTACTATTAGGTATGTATTAAAGTTATAAAATGTAAATTATATTAATTATTATGAAGTTAATTTTATTAATAATTTAAGTTGAAGATTTGAAATGAAAATAAAGTAATGTATGATCTCCAATAATTAATTGCAAGATATTATTCAGAACACTTATTTTTTTAGTTTAAATTTAAGATTGTCAAGCTGTCAAGTAAAAATAAACATATGAAACTTCTTGCCTCATACCTTTAATGTTTTGTCGAAAACTATCCAATGCGGATATTTCTCGTAATTGTTTTAAAAATATGTTGAAGTTGGGATTAGGAAGTTAAATAAAAATGCTTGGATTTTTTGGGGAACAGTTTAGATGGTTTATTTATCCCCAAAGGAGGAAAACCCAGCTAGGCTGGGAAAAACCTCCTTGTTTAAAATTTATACAAGTAAATTGTATGTGTGTAAGTGTGTGTGTGTGTGTGTGTGTAAATTACGTTGCAATAACGCAATAGGGGTGAGCTCAGTCGCCGTATAAAGAAAATTATCGATAATTTGAATTAGATAAGTCCCAAGGTGGGAGCTGGTAATATCTAATTAATTTGAACTGTCTCAGAGTGAGAGCTATTAATGTTCAATTGTCTCAAGGTGAGAGCTAATAATGTTCAATTGATAACAGAATGTTAGTCAATTGAGTTTGATGTTTTTCATGTAGAAATTAGTCAAATGATTTGAAATTGGAATTTAATTATTTATAAGTTAAATTAAATAAGATCGTAATTAAATGTTAATAATTGATTTAATGTAATTAATTGTTAATATCACGCGTCAATTATGGATTGACTAAAGCCGCGTGGCTGATGCAATCCTTTGTTAACGGTGGCGCGTAATGGCCGCGTGGCGTCACTAAATAAATTTACTTGATTTTACTTATTTATGTTAATTTACTGAACTATTAAACTGATTTAAATGAATTGAGAATTTAAAGTATAATTGAATCTACTATAATTATTTATATTTAATGAATAATTTAAATATTTGAATGAATGTGAGATGCAAGTAAGAATTGTCAGAATTGATTAGCACAGAGTAGTCGTACTAGTACAAGAGTCCAAGCACAACTGTTGCAGCAGACCACGCGAGCCGGCTTCTCTACCGCTAACCAAGGCGCGCATGCGCGACGGCCATAGCGTCATACGATTATTCCCGAGTTCATACGATTATTCCCGAGTTTTAACGATTAAGCCCGAAGGCGTAATTTCTCTTATAAGTATTTGACTAGATCTCTTTTCTAGCGATTAAACATTTAACGTCTGTGCTGATAAATATTCCTGGCCTAATTACGTCGACTGTGATACGTATATAGGGTAATAAACCGAAAATAAATTTTTATGACAAGACGTCTATATGACTTACCTATCCAACGCTTTTTCTATTTATAAGTCTTAGTTAAATCTATATAGGTACTATAAAAATAAAAAAAAAATTAACTAAAATTAATAATTTCGTTAAAAATAATAATATTTATTTTATGCCGTAAGATGGACGGCGGAGATCCTAGGGTCCACCTTTACAAGCATGGAATGTGAGTGAATCCCATACATGTTTGTAAATTAATTAAAATTCATTAAAATTGATTTCAACGAATTGAAATGAATTAAAATTAACTAAAATTAATAATTTCGTTAAAAATAATAATATTAACAAATATAAATAATGCTGTGAAGCGGGAAAGAATAGGAGTTACGGATAATTATTACGTGAAGCGTTCCAACATTCACGTAACAGGATAATTGGTAGGAAAGGATTGAGAAAGGATTATGGAGAGGAACTTCTTAATGTGAGTGTATAGAATATGTGAGAAAAAATTATTAGATAGCTCGGACTGGGATTCGAACCCAGAACCTTCCGAAGACATGTCGGCTACTCTACCATTTGAGCTATCCGGACTATACTATATAATTATAATTTGGTAGGAAAGGATCTGACATCTAATAAAAAGATTAAATTGTAAAATTTTAAATTGGAAATTATGGAATAGATTAACAGTAATGAAACAAATTCATTGAAATTATTACAACTGCTTCAGTTTAAATTAATATCTAACGATTAATTAATTTTATCGATGAAATGTTGAACTCACTTGGGTGAACATACCAATTTTGTGTTGAACTATTAAATACTTAAAAATTATTTATTAATAATGTTTATAATTTGTTAGAGCTGTATTGAATGCGGGCTTATTAAAACAGAACTCGTTAACGTATCAATAAATGGAGTAGTATGAGAACGGGGAGTAAATGAATAAATGGCAGCGTTATCTATACGTACTTTAACACTTGATTTTATTGGTGATATGAACCAACGAATGATTTGATGAAGCCAAGGTCACCGATAATAATAAATGAGGATTTAATAATCTCTGCGTTAATAGATGAAGATTATTAATTAGTGTTTTTAAAGGGTACAGCAATTGTCTTTGCATTATTAATTATTAGGTGTTCCCGCTTTCATAAAATTTGATAAAAATTCCATTTTTAAGTCTCAAAAATTCAATTTCAGTAAAAATAATGAAAATTGTGAACAAAAAATTGATCTATAAATTTAATTTACATCACTCATAATTAAATAACTGAAATATATTTATTTGACTCGAATAAGTAACGCGTACCCTTTTCCAAAAGAACCCCGAGTTAAAACTTAAATCATAGATTCAACGTATTGAACGTTCAAATCGTATTTTTCAATTCTGTTAGGGAAAATTTCAGTTTTTTGGTTAAAATTTTACCATCCGTTTGATAAAAATACTCAGTCCAAATTTTTTACTCGTGGAATAGTTTCCAAAATATTTTTTTTCGAATGTACATAGCTGTTTAAGCATACTAGCTAGTATTTAATGAAGAACCAGTGGTACTTGGAGTATTTTTGAATTTATTCTTTTTTGGAAATGTTGAACCTATATTTTTTTTCAATACGTTAAATCTACGACTTAAATTTTGACTCGGATGCGCATTGAAAAAAACAGACTACAAAATACTGAAAAAATAATAATTAAGACATTGTAATATTACCATCCAAATTTACAGACCTTGAATATAATTTGCATTTAAATATTCTTTGCTAAAGGAAGATTTACATCCTGATGTATAAAAAAGTTAAATAAACACAAACAATTAAAGTTTATTTAACTTTAAAAGTAACCTAGAGAAAATAAATAATCTTAACAATTTAAACATCAGTTGCATAATTCAGATATGCTAAAGATTTATTTTACCATAATAATGTTCAAATGATTTACCGCTACTGAAAACAATTATCTTGATTCCAGAGAAAAATTTTTCAACCAAGAAAATCATTTTGAAGAATTTTTTTTTTCAGTGCACTTTTATTAATATTATTTTATGAATAATCTTTTAAGTACTAAATGAGAACTGAGAGCTAAAAAATCTGAGTGCTAATATTAGAATATTTTTATTAATATTTTTTTATTCTTTTTTTTCAGAACATCGGAATCCGGAGCCACCCCGCATAAATGAGCGCATGAATCCATCCCCAGTGCGCGAAGGAGAAACAATAGTACTGTCGTGTATTTCTCAGGGTGGAAATCCACCACCGATGTACTCTTGGTATCGAGAGTCAATTGGTGGTACTGATGCTATAGTTAATTCTGAGAGGACTCATGCCAGAGGGGGCGTACTCATAATTCAATCAGCAAGAGTTGAAGACGCAGGTCGTTATGTATGCCATGTTAACAACACCGCCGGCTCTGAAAGAGTTGAGCTTGAAGTCTCGATTATTAACAGTATTTCTATTCATCTAACTCCTCAACAAGTCAGTTTTATCCATATTCATATTTTATTAAAATAAAAAACAGCTCGCCGTGATATTTCAATCCTGACATAAAGCATGCATCATGAAGTTTTATAAATAAAAAACATACTCCACTAGAGATCGTGGAAACTTTTATAACCTCGAGTATCAATTATAGCTCTTCTTCTTGAAAAAAGAAAAAAACACAATAATTGTTTTAATACCCAGCCATAAAAAGCTTACGTCAATTATTTTCCGAGAAGAAGGGTTTATTAATTTACGAGTTATGAAGAATGTCGAACTGAAAATACTAGATTAGATTAACGATTAATCTATAGTAATTACCGAACTCGTATAAATTGATTCTATATTTGGATTTAAGGTGACAATTGACTTGGGTAAGGATGGAAAATTCCAATGCGCTGTGACAGGGCAGCCAACCCCGATAATAACGTGGGCTAAAGATGGACTTCCAGTGAGAGAAGGTACCGGGAGAATAAAAATTCTCGGTAACGGCGGCTCAATTCTTCACATATCCTCTGTCACCAGAGATGACAAAGGGATGTACCAATGTTTTGCTAAAAATGACTATGAAATGACTCAGGCGACTGCTGAACTCAGATTAGGAGGTAAAACTTTATATTTTTTGACTCCTTTTTATTAGCTTGACCTATATGTTTCCATTCGCTTATGCGACGGAACCTTCCAACGTCATTTTTACTGACTTTAACACGGCTAATTAATTTTAAAACTTATACGGAAAGAAATTTTCTTTAGAAATTAACGTTAAATTTACTGTAATCGTGGGACACAATGCGAATTTTTTCTTTATTATCATTTATGATATAACAATGACGAAAAAATTCATTTATTTTGTAGTAAACTTCATAAAATTTACAGTAAACTACGGTAAAATTTGTTAAAAAAAAAAGTCAAAAATGATCTTACTTATCGACAAATGATTAGTTCGTACCATTCGTTTCACAATTAGATTACCGTAAATTTAACGGTAATTTTTAAAGGAAATTTCTTTCAGTGTAGATATACATTAAAGACCGATGATAATACAATAATTCAATTTCAAATTAATATTCTGACCTGGATTATAAAGATAAAAAAGAAAATGACTAATTTTTTAAAAAATACACGGAAAAACAATAGAAAAATTACATTATATAATGTAAACGTGGCCCGTCGTAAAAAAACTGGAAAAATTACCCGGAGAAAATAAAAAAGCAATTATTACTGTTTCGTACAAATATTAGAAAAATTTTCATAGACAGTAGAGAGTGCTGTACGAGACACGACTGGTTAGTGCCAGAACACGACTCAGTAGTGTGCAAACAATAGTCGATAGTTTTTATATAGCGCTTTTTACTGTCCCAAACATTTTAACCGCATTTTCTTCCAAAACAGTACTGAGTACTGTACAAAATAGTAATCAATGCTGTTTTTTTTTCTTCGTTTACAGTTTCAAATCGTAATTACTTTAGATTTTACACAAATAATATTTAGATTTTAATGTAATAATTACAATCTGAACGTTTACATTTTATAATATAATTTTTCCATTTTTCTTTTTTCCGTGTAAAAAAAAAGAATTATTTTATTAAAGAAAAATCCATCAATAAAATATTTACAACAATTTCATTTTAGACTTCACACATTTTTTAAAATAAAATGATTTTTTTTATCATTCAATTTTCATTCCAAAAATATTAAAAATTTTTTTAATTTAGCTTGCAATTGAAATATTTTCCTTTTTTTAAATTTAAACAATAATTAAATATGAAAAATTAAACCGAAAATTTTAAATTAATTAAATATTAATTTAGATAATTAAATGATAACAATAATATCCCCGTAGCATTTCAATAATTCGATATTAATTATTATCAAAATGATAATCTAAAAAAGTAACTCACATTTTAATTAATTTTTTAATTAAAAAATACTAAAATCAATATTACTCTGGTACTTCCGCTCTTGCTATTCCCGTAGCAATAACAGTAAAAAAACCACCTAACAATCATAACCATAATGATAATAACAAAAAGTGATAACATTGAGTAATAATAAAAATGAAAATTAATAGTAATTCCGTTGGAGGAATAATAATAACAATAATAGTTGTAATCGAGTGAATTATCTCGGGAAATCGTGACTAAAGCAGACACAGCATAAGCTCAGATAATATCGAAGACACAAGTGCATCTTCTTAATTGCAAATAACAGAGGGGTGTACGTGAGGAAAATAAAGGATTTGTATTACCTAAAATGAGGAGTGAATTCCGTGGTTTCTTGGCGGCGGACTAGACTCTAAATACTCGGTTTAGTGTATATGTAGTGGTCGAGATAAAATAATAATCAAGCAAAAGATGTTGATGGTGATCTAGAGATAAGCTCGCTAAGCATTTATCCGTAAAGTTAAGCGACAAAGACGGAGAATGCAGACGGGTATATGGTATTTTATAATTTATACATAGTATTAAAGCTCGGGTGGAACAATTATGATGAGCTTCCGGTTCGGTTGTATCGTCTATGTGCCGGAAGATTCAGAATCCCGTCGGAGCTGATTGGATGGGCAACGACCCAATGGACCGATCGATGCTTCACTTGCAGAGCTTCACATCTGAAGCTTCATGATGCTTGTGGAAGCTCAACCAAACACACATACATTTTCACTGACTCTCACACATCTAAAGTATGTATATGGGCCGGGCATTGATGTACTATGTGGCTGGAACATATATGTACTGTCTATGTCTATCTCACAGCAAGAACCCGTTTGACTACACCCATGACCGCTTTGGGTATAACCTCGAGAATACGCGTTTATACTTCTTACTCCTTTGCTTCCTCATTCCCCAGGGGAGAGAGTGGAGAATCTTCTTGGCATCCGTACGTTTTCATACTCTCTGATAAGGATAAGAAACTGCAATTCAAGATACCCCTTGGAAGCAATGCACCACAAAAAAGACGAACAAAGTTTTAAAGTTGATCGCCGTTTGTAGCAGTCAGTTTTCGATTTAAGCTAAACATGACTAGCTCCTCATGCAATCTCCGGTGCACCGGACCATGGTCTTCTGTTAACCATAACATCCAACTTCCTCTATCCCGCGTAGAATGGGCGCTTTGTTAAGCGCGAGTCAATCTTCTACCACGTCAAAACAAACGAGATTCGTATCAGCTATTTTAATTAATTAAAATTCCGTTCTTCTCCTTCTTCCATGCATGATTGATTATAATTTGTGATTTATGATTTATTATTTAATTTTAGTTTGTTATTTTGTTGTTTAGTATGGATAATTTTTGGCGCAGTTAAATTAAGTTGATTAATTTGTATTGATTCTATGGGCTATAAATTATAGTGATTAGTAGCGAAGAAAAAGTTATAAATGAGAAGATAAAAATAATGAAAAAAACGGCAAAGAGTAACTTTTTCTTTGGCGTATTGGAAACTCGTAAAATCCATTAGACTGAGCGGATAAATACATACTCATTTATCTTAGTCATCCAGAACAGGGCGCTTGTAACGTTAAAACTTTATACTACTGGTATGCTGGAAAAAGTATCTCGAGAGACTCTAACGAATAGCGTCGACGTGACGCGCTACCCTCTATTTCATTCCATTTATAGAAATTTGGCAATTGAGAAAATCGATTTTTTTTATTTTTTACACTGATAGAAGGATTTGTTTATATTTAATAAGCTTCATTAACTGTTAATAAATTATTTATTAAATACGCTAATTGGCTTTTTTGACTTTTATACTGACAAAAAAAATTAATTTGATTTAAGAAAAAAATTTTTTGTCTAAATTTAAGCAAAAGAAATGTTGAATTAATTAATCAACTGCTGTAATATAAGAAAAATATTTTATTTAAAAATTTTTTCACTTTATTCAAAAATGAATTTTTGAAAAAAATTTTCTTTTTGAATCAAATGAATTTTTTTATCTATAAAAAATTTATTAATAAAATGTGTATACTAATAGAAAGATTTGTTTATATTTAATAAGCTTTATTAACTGTTAATAAATAATTCTTTAACATCATAGGATTTAATAAATATTTATTGAATGTTAAAAAATATTTATTAAATTAAATAATTGTCTTCAAATAAATTAAATTATTAATAGATAATAAAACCTTTTATATCAGTGTAAAAATAAATATTTACCGGGGAAATTTAAATTATGAGTTAAAGTTACTTTAATAATGGAATTTTATTTGTTATATTATATTTTTATAGTTCGTTCGTGTATTGTAGCAATTATAGAAGTAGTTTCATGTTTTTCATTTCGTCAGCAAAGAACAGAAACATTATTTTTTTTATTGCTACAGTGCACTAATGAGGTATAAAAACATATTGTTATAAAGAGAAGACTTCGACTCACACAGTTGATACCAGCTCAAATAAGTTTTTCAGGCAAAATAATTACAGAGAAAAAATTGACGTGGAAAACAGTTAGTTCGTAGTTCTGATGCATCACGATTTAGCTCGAACGATTCGATTAATTGAGATAATTTTTTTCTATTTTTACGATGCTCGGATCAGTGAATAGAACCCTATTGAATAACAGCTCTGTTACATTTGTCAATTTTTTCTAATAAAAAAGAAAAAGAACATCTATTAATTGCCACTTGTAAAAGTGACTAATTACTTATTTGCCTTAATTTAAATAAGAATTTTTAGTACTGAATTTTATAATTGTAAGATCTCGGTAAAATAAATGACTAATGAAAATGTGAAAATTTAATAGCTGCATTAAATAACGATTATGCAAATAAGTGCAAGAGTAAATGGGAAAGAGAACAATGACATCACCGTAACAACCGTAATAGCGTACTTTGATTTACACTAAGCTGGATAAACATGTTTAATTTCTGTACTCTCTAATCAAGCTCCTTTGTCTCTTTCACTACCCTAGAATCCTTCCCTTCCTTTCCCTAGCCCTTCTTCTCGTCTGTAATATCCTTCACCATTATCACCAAACCCCTCCACCCTTTACCCGTCACCACTTTACCTCTCTCTCGCTCTTCACCTTCCCTCGTCTCATTGGCTTTTATATGCAATCACTACACCATACTTTGAATTATTACTGCACCTCTAATTTGTAGTTAATTCACAAGGGTGCACTTGAATTCTCACACCGAACACTAACCCAGAGATCAATAGTTCCACACAACTACATACCTTGTATTACTTTCTGTAACGTTGCATTTCGATAATGATCATATCAGACTGCTCTGTATGATTTATGACCTATGTTTTGTAAGGATTCCAATAAATTATAAATAAATATTATTATTATTATCTATATTATTAAGAAAATAAGCGAAATTTTGTTGCCAGTGTATTTATACGATAAAATGGGTTTTTATGGTTAAATTTGGTATCGTTGAAAAGATCTTGACCTGGAGATGTGCCTTATCAAGGTTTTATAGTATTCTTACCAATAATCAATTTATGATGATAACTTGATAAGTATTTAGGCTGCATTCGAAAATACTCTATCTCTAGGTACATAGTTAAAAAATGACCCTGTATCTTGTGAACTATTGACATTTTTAAAGATATAAGCTCATTCTGACACTACACTCATCGAGACCTTTCATTCGAGTACCCACATCAATTTTTCATATATTTATATATATTATATATATGTATATATGAAAAATATATCAAAATGCATGTGGGTACTCAAATGAAAGCTCTTGATGAGTGTAACATCTAGATGAGCTTATATCTTTAAAAATAGTTATAAAATATTTCTAAAATAGTTTATTATGATAAGTTTTCGAAGTATTCATAAATAGATTCGAATTTAGCGATAAACAAAATTTGTTTATATATTTATCTTGTTTTGTACAAGTAAATATGGTTATATTTTAAAAATTAATTTATATAATTAAGAAACTAAGAAAAATTTAGTAACGGGTATATCTTCATCGTAAATTGGGTTTGATATTTTTTAGCGATAATTATTTATGATTTAAATAATTGAGAGAGAAAGAAAAATTTTGTGACGAGCATATTATTATTTTTAAAGGTATTTTTATAGTTTAATTTGGTATTATCAAAAAGGTCTTGATAAGAATTAGTACTTTTTGGTTTTATATATTTTTTTAGTAGTTAATTTTTTATGTCAAGTTTTTGAAGGAGTTTTTAATAGTTTTTTAGTTCTATAAGTTTGTTCGGTCACATTTGTCCATTAAATTATTTTACCTGATCCTGTAATAGCACTATTATTTTTAAAATTTATTGAAAAAGTACCTAAACTATAGTGTGATGATAAATATAAAAAAATCATTAAGCCAAAGTTTTCTTATTCATAATTCGTAAATATCGGCAGTCGCATAGCGACTGCAGATTGCTTGTTATTATTATTACGATTATTATTCCTAATCTGGTCTGAGCAGTCCAAATTATTTTTTCACTTACCGAAAAAAAGTTACACTGAGTAAAAAATTATATCTTTACACATTCTCAAACAAAAATTGTCGAAATAAAATTTTAATTGTTGTAAATAAAATTGTAATTAAAATTACTGATTTATAAAATCATATATTAAACACATTATTATTATTATTATTATTATTAAATTTTTTATTACTTGAAAATAACCCATCGTAACATACGTGACAACTATCTCAGAAAGCTTAGTGTCACAAGATCTTAACTGCAAAGTGGAAATTTTCAACCCAGCTGATTTCAAAATGAATATGCATATCATATCAACACAATTATGATGATTAATTTTTAAAGACTATAAACTTCCAGAGGTTAGTTATTCCTTAGTTATAGTTGATAGTGAAACGCTCGAAGAGAAACGCATAAGTTTAGACATTTAAAGTCATATAGAGAACGCGACGCAGATCCTAAATGGTCTGCCCGCATCTGCTCTAATACCACTTACAGTTAGTAATGCAGATTACTATACTCTTGAACCAATTTGACGCTTGAGTTATTGCCAACTTCTGCTCTACACTCTAGAGTCTACACTTGTACTAAAACACACTCTCTCTTTTTTTTTTTTTTTATGGAACACTAATGTCGCATTAAAATGCATCACAATTTTACAAGATAATGGAAATTACTTTTTCTTAATCATTCACACACTAAACACTATATTTACTGGGGAATTTATTCATTTATTTATATTTAGACCATCAAATTTTTTGCTTATTTTTCTCGGAATAAAAACTTTCAACCCACTGTACTATAAAACATTTATAAGTAATGCTAAAACGGTGAATATAATGCACTAAAAATGATAAGTGTCCTGAAATATATATAGAGTTTAAAAGCAAAAAAAGGGATAAGATACTTTTAAAACAGAATGCTGTGCTATACCGGTGAGGATTTATGAAAATGCTCGTAAACGATGTGATAAAATGTGTCACATTATTTTGCTAGAAAGTGTATATATGGAGGAGTTAGAGTTTAAGTACATACGAGAACAGTGGGAAGAAGAGACGAAGATTGTGAAGAACTGGTGGAAAAAGGGAAGGGCGAGTAAGGTACACGCTGATGGGTTAAAACTAGTGGTGTTGTTTCAAAAGTGAATGATTACAAGACATTTATACTCATATACACGAACATTTATGCTGTATACTGCATACTGAAGTCACCACAACAAATTTCTAACATACTAAAATCATGTCCTACTTAACTTTATTAGATTAACGTCCATTAACCCATTGTAGCATCATTAATTATCTTAACACGAGTTGGCTCTTGTTCGCAACATCTCTCGTTTTCGCTCACTGATAATGTCTACTTTGTACTTTAAAACCAATTTACCAATTTTTTTTTTCGTGAAAACTAACTACGAAAGTTCTTTTATAGAATGTAAATAAATATTCATAAAAATTAGTTAAATTTAAAAATAGAGATTTTTCATCACTTTTTTCCCATAATAATTTCAAATAATATCTTATAGATCACAAAATTCCGAGTCAAAAATTTTTCTACCCTAAGTGTAATAAAGTGCCATTCGGCAGCCGAAATGGAAGTAGATTTCCGACTTGAATAAAATCACAACACAAATACTTCAATCACATTTATAGAAGCCCTTATCGGGCCTGCACAGAAAAAAAATGTTCTTGAATTAACTATGAAATTTTGAAGAACTTAATCTTCTTGATTTGAATATAGAAAAATTCTTGGACTAATAAATTTTCTTTAATTTAAGTAAATTTTACTTGATTTAAGAATTTTTCGTCATGATTCAAGACAATAACCCTCTTCAAAATTATTTTCTTGGTTAAAGAATATTTCTCTCGAATCAAGATAATTTTTTTTTCAATGTAAGTTAAAATGAATGCAATAGTAAAATTTCATTAAATATCTACAGATAGATAGGTTATTTTTAGTCTAGAAGAATGAAATGACATGAAAATTAAAGCTCGTTTATTGGGCGTTAAAATGCAATTAACATAAATTCAATAAGTTATTTCATTAAACAATTACAATTGTTCGCGGCAGAAATTGCCAAAATATGAATTTTTACGATTTTTGAAAATTTTTGAACAGCTCTCATTTCTAAACTAATCGACCGATTTGGCTCATCTTCGAACTTAACCTCAGAAATATTCCTAAGAATGAGTATGTTACGTTTTATTGAGATCCGTATAGAATTGCGGGAGTTAGAGAAGAGACAAAACCGATTATAAATACATACATATATAAACTTTTGAACCGTATGCATTTTCTGAATTCGTTTGACGAGCTGAGTCAAAATAGGGTAGAAGTACCGTTTGTGGCCACTGTACCGATTATGGCCATTTATTGTTCAAATAAACGATAGAAATGAATTTATATTAATAAACCATTAGAAACTCAATTTGTTTTAATATAAATTTTTTAAACCTCAACAACAATATGGTTATAATATTATAATTTTTTATAAATTAATTCAAATGTTAACTGGCCAAATATGGTGCTAAAGTGGCCAAAAACAGTACTTCTACCCAATATCAAAATTTTTCAAAAGTTCCGTCATGAGGACCAATGCAATAGTTAAATTTCTATGAAATGAACTAAAAATCTGAGAATTTTTCTATAAAAAAAAAATAAATTATACTTTATAATAAAATTTTGATTTCTGTTTTCAGATGCATCTCCATCACTTGTATATAAATTTATTGAACAAACTATTCAGCCTGGACCTAGTGTTTCTCTGAAATGTATTGCCACTGGGAACCCGACACCACATTTCACGTGGACCCTAGATGGATTTCCTTTGCCCCAAAATGACAGGTACGTGCTTAACTCATGAACAGACAACTATATTAAATTACTAGTTTCAGAGCGACATATAGAATCTTACAAAAGTTATAATTCGTGTGACCTCAGATGGTGACGCCTTATAATATAATATTCCAGCCAATAATATCTCGCCAATTATATCTTCTGAACTATAATATTAAATATTTAGGATTTTTATCTAATCTAAAATATTTTACAATAAATTTAAAAAAAAATTAATTGATATATATTTAATACATCCGTTTGTGATCCATATTGCAGATTCATGATTGGACAATACGTGACAGTACACGGCGATGTGATATCCCATGTAAACATAAGTACTGTTAGGGTCGAAGATGGAGGGGAGTATCGATGCACGGCAGGCAACCGTGTTGCCAAAGTTCATCACGCAGCCCGTCTGAATATCTATGGCTTGCCACATGTACGCCCGATGGGAAGCTATGCTGCGGTTGCAGGTGAAACGACAGTCATCAAATGTCCCGTTGCTGGATTCCCAATAGCGAGTATTACGTGGGAAAAAGGTATTTACCCAAAATATCTCTGCCTAAATGCTTGGGCAATCTATTATGCATGAACGCTGTACTGTATAATGGCTACAGCGAAAGTTTAATTTATCGAAAAACATAAATAAATTTTAAAGACAGCTCTAACTATTGAATTTTTAGTTTCATTTTTATCTTTCTCTCTCAGTTTGTTCTCCTATATTCGTACAAACTATTCTACGTTGTAAATTTAGATATGTATTCGCTGTACCCTTGCTGTCGGTGTTTGATAAATTTCCTATTTCAAACGAGTATCATGTTTGACGTAACTTTTTATTTAGATCATAAAAATTTATTGCCGTTTTTTAAATAAATATTTGAAAGGAATGAAAATAAAATTTGATAAAATTAAATGTACCATTCGATATTTTTATTGAATCTATAATAATAAAGGAAGAGGTGTTTTTTTTTTATAAATGCCTAACGGAAGTAACTACTGAACCAATATAGGTGAAATTTATAGTAAACGATGGAACGTGTTTCGATGTATTATATATTTAATGTATTATACATAATCAATTACATATTTATGGCTTATATTTTTTGGCTTAGAAAATCTAGTCTATATTTTATTTCATTTTCTTTATATACAAACCCAGCGGCTTTAGGGCCACACTGATAGAAGGATTATTTTGTATTTAAAAAGATTTGTTAATATTTAATAAATGATTTATTAGAGGATAGGTCCTTAACAAATATTTATTAACAATTAATAAATCATTTATTAGCAGCAATTTTTTTGTGCTAACCAAATATTTATTACTATTTAATAAACGATTTATTAACATATAAAAAATGATTTATTAATATTTAATAAATCATTTATTAGTATTTAATACACACTGGATTATGAATATTTAAAAAATTCCTCAAAAAGGTGTTTCAATGTTTTATTTTAATTATAAAAATTACAGAGAATTAGATATTTAATGAAGTAAAAGAAAATTGAAATTAAAAGATACAAATAATAAAAAGATAAATTACAATTAGAAGTTTACATATATATATATATATTGTTAATAGTAAAAAAATATTTTTTCCACCCAAAAAAATATCTGAAAAAGATTTTAATAAATTGATTTATTAAATACAAACAAATCCTTCTATCAGTGCAATAATGGGGTTTTAAAGAGATACATTTGTTAATCTGAGTGGCGCATGTAGCCATCAATCTTTCATATATTATTATTATCAAAGAATTAAATCTTTATATACATATATTAACTAAGCATTAACATTATCTAATTAAGTAATCCTTTATTATTAATTGACAGTAGAAACTTGAATATTATAACCTATTAAACTTGAATATATTTTAAACTAAGCTAAGAGAGATCAAATTGTTTCATTGCCGTGGCGGATAAAAAGGCTGATCAGAGCGTTACAATGTCTGATGTATTAAGATCGGGATCTGTCTTGAAGATCTGATATGATTAACTTAAGAGAATAAGAAAAATCTTGTTTCCGTAAGTTTTGAAAGAGGTTTTGAACGATTAAAAAATGAAATTATTCATTTATTTTTAAGTCGATTAAAAAGATAAGATAAAAATTATCCAGTAAGACTTATCGGCTTGCAATTCTTTATTATTATTAAAGTTGGGAGGTTTTAAGTGAATGGAAGTTGGCGAAAACATATATAGTACCTGAGGGAGTACTCAGTCAAAGTTCTTGTGAGAGCCCAAACCAAAGGTTCTGGTAATGATGAACTGAACTTTACCGTAAGTTTTAGTTCTAAGAGAACAAGAGAGTCTTTTCGCGAAAGCGACACTGCATAACGGTCGAGTAAGCTCGAGAATGGCTCCAATGTCGCATGTAACACTACTTGCTAAAGTTGCCAAGTAAAATGCGATCGTAATAAAAAGAGAGTGGAAACTAAAAGTTTGTTCTCGACAGACTAACTGGACTTTTAAACTTTTTACAAAGAAAATGACTCGACCAATAACATTGAAAAGGTTTTACCTAAAATTCCGACAGTTTTATCTACAGTTAATCTTCCAATCTTGAGGAAAACATTTTTTATTAACTAACTAGTGTCTAATGATTAGCATTAATTTTTTTTTTAGTAAATAAGCCAGCCTTGCTTTATACATTTTTTATAAATTATTATTTTTATCAAAAAAAAAATTAAGTAATTACATAAAATAAAAAAAAATCGTAATTATCAATTTTCTTTAACAGATGGTCAAGTTTTGCCAACAAGTAGAAGACAAGAAGTATCGTCAAACGGTACCCTAGTTCTGCACAATGTAGACAGCAGTACAGATCGCGGTTCGTATACATGTACTGCTAAAAATAAACAGGGTCACTATGATTCCCAGACTGTACAAATAGAAGTAAAAGGTAAGACTTGATACTTAATAAATTTATTCTAAAATATTTTACTGCAATTACACTGTAAAAAATCCGACGGTCAATTTATTCATTTTAATTAATCTCAATTAATTTTTCACCGAATTTAATTTTTTTAAAAGATACGTATAAGTACTTTTCAAAAGCACGTTTTAAAAAACTAAACGATAAATATAATCATAATATCTGGTTTGAAATAAACTTTTAATGCCAGTCGAACCTACCTGGATTTAAACTATACAGTGAAAAGCCATTGCCGTTTGTACAAATCACTAATTTAGTTAATTAGTGGAATAAAAACAACTTTCTGTTTCCGGGGATCAAAAAAAGCTTTGACTTCACTCGGGTTAAGCTAAATCCATGTTTATTTCACCCTCATTAGCTTGCTGATTGTTTGTTCTGAATTTCAAACTATTTAATTGCATAGTATTCGGTTCAAGTGAAAAAATAACATAAAGCTTTTTTAATTTGCGAGTTGATAAATTTATATTGATCCAAAGGAGTAATTTATTTTCGACTGGCCTTAAACGTTGAAAGTTTAGGTTTCAGTTATGCAAAATTCAATGAAACATGAACACAGATGTGTGATGTAAGCTCTCGGCTGACTAAAACGGGCTTCATTCCAGTTTGCTTTGATATTGTTCCGTTTTCGCCACTTGATATTCTGCTAACAACAGTCAAATCTGAAACATTAAATCGGACATTTGATTTCAATATTAGAAATTTATTTTTTGAACAAAATTTCCTTCTGATTTTTTACAGTGTAATTCTTTAAATTTTAACAACAAATTTACTTGCATAAATACACAGTAAAAAATTTTGCGTCAAAAAATTTTGTGTTAAAAATTTTTATGTTAAATATTTAACACTTTTTTGTGTTAATTTAACACAATAAATGTTAAATTTGCACATAAAAGTGTTAAATATTTAATACAAAATTTTTTGACGCAAAATTTTTTACTGTGTATGCTTTCAAAAACTTTTAATATTAAAGCAGAATTTTCGATTAATAATTCCAAGAACAACAACAGGAATAAAAAGTATCTTTAGGTTAAAAAATTGACCACAACTCAAGCCAGACGAATAATTTATCGACAATCAATATCTCAAGGAAATCTCAAGTGTCCTGTTGCCGGTCTTTGTTTCTTTTATTCCCTTCCATACAACAAGTGACTCGCGAGGGAGTTTAAGTGAAGAAAGTATCAAATGGAGAAAAACCACATCAGAATAAATGTTGAGAATACGAAAAAGTTAAAAGATGAAAGGACATAAAATGGATAAAGAAAGATAGAAAGAAAGAGAAATTTTCTATCAGCTTCTTCGGAGAGACGTATGGCTTCTGTGTTAAATCCCACTAGTTCCATCATTCATAAGGGTTACGGCTCCCATCTGCGTCCTCTTTCCGACTAGACGACAAAACCTCTTCAGGGCTCGAATACTTTTCCATTTCATTGAAAACCACCATCGAACGTTATTACTTAGCTTTTGTATCTTATCATTCAATCATTTTCATTCATTCATTTATCTTATCGCTTCAAATGACGGATAAGTTATAGATTTTTATTACTGCTTCAAATTACAATCTACAATGGAATAACTTTATTTATCTTTGATAAAATTCGACGCTGTTATTTTATTTTTTATCAATTATATTGATTGAAAGCAAAGATAAAAAATGTGAGCCAAAAATTAACGTCCAAAATTTAATTTTATAAATATTTTTATGAATAAAGTTTTAATATTTCAAATAAAATTTACTATTAAGGACGTTCCGAGAAAAAAACGTTTTCTTCAAATTTTTTTGAAATTTTGAGTACTTATACTCATAAGTATCGTCTATACGCAGGAATTTTTTTAAATAGTCCTTGCGGCACTAAATTTTGAATTATTAGCATTTAAAATTAGTATATTTTACATACAAACTCTATGCTGACCGACATTTAATAAGCGAACGTTTTATTAAATATCAATCGTACTTTTCTTAGGATTGTTTTAAAAAACTGAGAATCATTAATTGAAGATATAACAAGTATTTTTTATCAAAAATAACATAAACGAGCGGTATTCATTTTTTTATAAAAAATCTTTGAAGTTAGTGATTTTCGATATTTTACGTGAGTGGAAGTAAGTGAGCGAAAGTCTGTAAAGAGAGGCAGCACTAGTGCGTGAGAAAGAAATCAGTACCCATAACCTATTGGTGTCTTTTTCTTGTCTAGGAACGTCCTTAATTACACTTTCTATTGTAAATCAATTACGAGAATTTGATAAAAAGCTTTATTAAATAATTTTTATATTAAAAAAAATCTCTCAAATTTTCACTAAAAAAAAAAAGCAATATAAAAGTCTCAAAATATTTTATTTTAATGAAATTTTCAGTCCCACCCAAAATCGAACCATTTAAATTTCCCGAAAATATTCAATCTGGAACCCGAGTCCACGTGACATGTGTGGTTAGCGAGGGTGACGGACCAGTAAAAATAACCTGGCTGAAGGACGGCCGCGCACTAGATCCAAAAGAAGCTACGACCCGTCGAACTGACGAGTACGATCTGGCACTCAAGATACAGAGCGCATCCCCAGTCCACGACGGAAACTACACTTGCGTTGCCAGCAACGACGCTGCTAAAGTTTACCACACAGCATCTCTATTAGTTCATGGTATTTTCCACAATATCTCCCCTCAGATACTTCATAATTTCCTTGGTCATTAAATTTATCAATTAACCATCATTATCATTATCATTAACACCCCGCTTGCCTTAATCCTCTAAAAATAACTTCTTAGTAAAAGTTTTCGTCAAAAAATAATAAGCCTAATTCGTGCCTATAAATCGCTTCACTCCCTCAATAATTATAATTATTAATTCCAAACAAAAAATAGCAAAAATAAAGTTAGCAGTAAATTTTTAAAATAATAAACAAAAAATTTTTCAGCTAATTTTTTGCCTTGTTAATATTATCCTCTGGTTAATATTAAGCATTTCCACATGCCCGAAGCGAGGCATGTCTGAGTCCTGCATAAAAACAAACCCGCTACTTCATAACATCCTTTTCCAGACACATAAATCAGTACAAACGAAACTTGCTGTTTTTTTTATTTATATTTTACTTTATCCTTATCCTGCGACAAACCCTCAAGCAATTTACATTACGTGTGTGTTATGTTGACATCCCAGTGTCGCAATTGAAGCTTTATATTTCATCTCTACTCTGTAGCTCATCCATTATTTTTTTTTAATTTAAAATCATTATTTTTATTCCACCTCTCTACTCTTCTGATTCTTTCTACACTAATTAAACATTTAACATCCTACACCCTACTATATTACACACTTGACACTTGACACCGCATCAACAAACTTCAATAAAACATCTTCATCTTACAATAGAGACAATAAGTTAATGAGTAATGAGATTCGGTAGTACTGTTACCAGAGAGAAGACAATTAAATCCACCGATTGAATAAATAATGCTATTCAAATTAATTAATAATGAAAATAAATCAATAAACATCGGAGCGTGGTATTCCCATTGTTTGACAATAGGAATAATCTCTGTACAAAGAACAATACCTTGCTGTAAATTCACGGAATGCTTGAATAATTATTATTCCCGTTGTTGTCTGGTGTACACAAGGTAGACTCGTGAATATCCAGATCCAGACACATCAAGTCTGCAGAATGCCTGCGGATATTTTCAGACAGAACCTTCCTAGCTACCATTCACACTCAACATACGCATATTTTGCACAATATCTCTATATATAGATGTGTGTATGTATGCTCGGAATTCGAATGAGACAAGAGTTTAGTGTGAACAAACTCCACGAGCAGAGGTGAGCGAGAGAGCACACGTTCATGACTTTATGTACTCAAGAGAATATTAAATATAGTAAAGTGTTACAAGAGATGACGTTGACGCTTTCACTGTTCTTCGGGTTTCAAGGGAGTTGACTGGAAATTCTGCAGAGATTATTCTCAGAAAATTAATTTTGTGTTTTGTCATTTTATTTATTATTTATGGTATGTCTTAGACTTGGCTTTGTGGATTTGTGCAGTAAAGAGTATTTGTAATTGGTTTTGAAACAGTTTTTTTCTTTTTTTAATTAATTTATTTTTTAATGTAAAGTTAAAATTGACAATTTTTATTGTTATTTTTTTTTAAGAAGTAAAGCAATAATAGTATACAACAAAAAAAGAGCGTGTAATTAAAATATCTTGTCAACTATTGACATTTTTAAAGATATAAGCTCATCCCGATGTTACACTCATGGAGACCTTTAATTTGAGTACCCACATCAATTTTTCATATATTTATATATATTATATATAGTATATGTATATATGAAAAATATATCAAAATGCATGTGGGTATTCAAATGAAAGCTCTTGATAAGTGTAACATCGGAATTAGCTTATATCTTTAAAAATGTCAATAATTAAGAAATGACCTTGTATATTGAAAACTATTCACATTTTTAAAGATATAAGCCCACCCTGACATTACACTCATCAAGATCTTTCATTTGAGTACTCACATCAATTTTTCATATATTTTATATATTTATATATTTCACATATCTTTAAAAATGTCAATAATTAAGAAATGACCTTGTATATTGAAAACTATTCACATTTTTAAAGATATAAGCCCACCCTGACATTACACTCATCAAGATCTTTCATTTGAGTACTCACATCAATTTTTCATATATTTTATATATTTATATATTTCACAAATACCATATATATAAAATATATAAATAATGCCATGTGGGTACTCAAATGAAAGGTCTTGATGAGTGTAACATCGAAATGAGCTTATATCTTTAAAAATGTCAATAATTAAGAAAATACACTGTATCTTGTCAACTATTGACATTTTTAAAGATATAAGCTCATCCCGACATTATACTCATCAAGACCTTGCATTTGAGTACCCACATCAATTTTTCATATATTTATATATATTACATATATGTATAAATGAAAAATATATCAAAATGCATGTGGGTACTCAAATGAAAGCTCTTGATGAGTGTAACATCAGGATGAGCTTATATCTTCAAAAACGTCAATATTACGAAAGTATAGAGCAATTTAACAAAAATCATTATTTGATAAAGCAAAATTTCATTTCTTTATAGTTCACAAGTCACATAAGTAACTGCTAGGTTGTTAGTTATTATTATTCTGTAAAAATCTTAAATTAAAATTTCAAGAAAAAAGTTATTTAAACTTTCATATTTTTATGACTTTCTCAACTGATCTAAAAAAAATAAATAAACTATCAGACTTTTTATTAACAGCAAGAATTGATTGTTGTAGTGATGATTGTCAACTAAATAATTAATCATAGATAAGTATCTATTAAATGTTATAAAGTTTGAAAGTTAGAATTGCTCTAGTAGCCTGACTCTCTGTACTACAAATTGCGGTTCTCTATTCTAAGTTGTAGCTGAGGACACCCCAAGACCCGTGTCCACCATATTGAAATTAATCGCTTGGTGTGATAAGTTATTCATCACTTACATCGAGTAATTATCAAGTACTAAGTAATAGAGTAGTAATTTGTTACAATAAATATACCGGTGAAAAAATTAATTTCAATCAAGCAAAAAAATTTCTTCTTTACAATTTTTTTATTTCTACTAAACTTTTTTTTGGTGCTTTTAAATATTTTTTTTCTGATCAATAAAATTAATTTTAATTAAAGTTTTTAATAATTTATACGATTAAAACAAAAATTAAAAAAAAAAACAATATTTTTAACTGCACAATCAAACAATAATAAAAAAAAAAAATAAATTCAATAACTGAAAAGAAAATCAATAAATTGAGCCAGAAGAATCAATAAACTAATAAAAAAAAAAGTCAAGGTCAAATTGAGTTCAAACGATCTCACCCTTGAGGCAAATCAAGAGTATGTTGAGCAGTTTCAATAAGGTCTATTGGGAAAAGTTTCCCGTTATCGGCACGACCCAAAGGATCAACGGAAGATTCGAGGAATGAATGGTTGAAGATGGTAGTTTTGCTGATGGAATGAGAGAGAGAATAAAAAATAAAAATGAAGGAAAAGAAGGAAGTAGTCGAATCATTTTAACGTCTCTCTCTTACCCACATCTCGATGGTCTCTTGAATGTGGGTAGTGGATAGGAGATAGGAGAGAAAAGTCTAGTCGCTGAAGGCGGGGCGAGTAAACTTATGTGTATGCCGGAACAAGAAAGTTCTTGGTATTGGAACAGAACCTCAGGACTGCTTACTCCAATTGCGACTCGATGAATCGCGCCTAAAGCCGCCCGCCGGCGAACACCCTAGTAATTTAATTTTAAGGGATGCAATCTCCGCCTGGGTTTCAGCGCAATACAAATACAGATGGTGTCTGAGATTTCGTAGACTTTACCACTTATTTTTCTTCTTTTTTTAATATACTTCCTTTTAATTTTATTTTTGAGCTTCATTATCTTATATTACATGACATTAGATTAACTTGGGTCATTAATTTTTATGAAAAATTATTTTCAAGAAAGATGTGACTATTCACACGGGGAAAATGGGTATTTAAAAAACAAAAAAATTTTTCAACATTAATTGAGGAGCTCATTTTCAAAAGGGTATCTTTTCATATTTCAAAATACCAGTTTTCTGAACTTTTAAATACTAATTACTTCGAGAATTATGAACATTTATAAATGAAAATCGAATTGTAGCTTCATAACCGATTGCACTTTATAGCTAAATTAAAAAAAGTTCAATACAAATATTTATAATTAAAGATAACTAGTTTTTTGTCTCGATTAATCAAAAATCAAAAGATACCCTTTTGAAAATAAGCTCCTCAATTACAATTGTATTTAATACCCAAGTTAAAATCTCACGCGTGAATTAAACCGATAACTTAATATACCCACATTTTATTTTTTTGGACTTGAATAGGTATATAATCGATATTATTAGGAGAATAAGAAAAATTTTGTCTCCAGGATAGTCACATGATAAAATCAGTTTTTTCAGTGAAATTATATGTCATTGCAAAGGTCTTGATTTGAATTTGTTCCTTTTCAAGGTTTCATATCATTCTCACCGATAGTCAATTTATGATGGTAAGTATTTAGGCTGCATTCGGAAATGCACTATCTCTAGATATATAATTAAGAAATGACCTTATATCTTGTGAACTATTGACATTTTTAAAGATATAAGCTCATCCCGATGTTACACTCATCGAGACCTTTCATTTAAGTACCCACATCAATTTTTTCATATATTTATATATATTATATAATATATATATATGTATATATGAAAAATATATCAAAAATGCATATGGGTACTCAAATGAAAGCTCTTGATGAACGTAACATCAGAATGAGCTTATATCTT
>CAJNRD030001120.1:15612320-15622975 GCA_905319865.3 Cotesia congregata
CATATATTTATATATATTATATATATGTATATATGAAAAATATATTTCATATATTTATATATATTACATATATGTATGTATGAAAAATATATCAATATGCATGTGGGTACTCAAATCAAAGCTCTTGATCAGTCCAACATCGGGATGAGCTTATATCTTTAAAAACTTCAATATTTAAGAAAATACAGTGCAATTTAACAAAAGTTATTATTTAATAAAGCAAAATTTTATTTATTTATAGATCACAAGTCACGGCAATCACATAGTGACTGCAAGGTTGCTAGTTTTTAAATTAACTTATTAGGTCTTCTAAGGGCTTATTTACTCCGGTTTAGACGTAAAACTTTCAAGGAACTTTTCTGTCAAGTGAAAAAATTGAATTAAATATTAGGCGGCAGACAAACTTCAATACGTTTTTCTCGAGACTCCTTTTTTCTTTGATACGTTTGGCATGATATCTCAAATTATAATGCACCGACTTGAAATTTGGCAGAGAACTTCTCCATAAATCGCACTAGGGTATTCCACTAAGTAACGTTTTTTGCATACCACTAACATGAACGCTAGCGGTTGTATTTTACTGTCGACTTAAAATTTTTTTTCTATTGTTACAAAATTCTGAATGTTTAAAAAAATTGAATTTTTTTTCACACTAACACTATTTAACACGACAATTTTTTTTCAAAGTTTCCTTACGTAGTGCGATAACTTCATTCTTCTTATTTAAGAATTTCAAAAAATTTTTTTTTTAATATTACTAGGACTAGAATCTTGCCAACCTTTCTATTGAAATATTGTTTAACAATAGATAAAAAATATTAATTGTTTTTTTTTTTTTATTGTATCCGAAAAAATAATAAAATTCGAGCGTCTAAAGCAGAATATTCCTCAATTTAAAAGTGAACCAGGTTAAATTTAAAGTAAAGTAATTATTTTTTAATTAATTAATTAAGTAACGATAATTAAAAAATTGTATAAATCAAAATTATAAAAAAAAAACAATTTTCTGAGTAGATGATTGACTTTTAAATATTTATAATTGAATTTTCAAAAGCTCTAATCCGTTTATTACAAGCTTATTTACTCATTTAAGTCCAAAATAATTCAATATAAAGTTCATATAGGTTTAATGAACGCCTGACATTTCAACTCAGAATTAATGTTATAATTTAGAAAAAAATGATTCGTCTTTTCGTTAATGAAAGTCTTACTGACACTATCTATAAATTAAATTCAATTGTCAACTATTACACTAACTCAACTGGAGTTTGAACTGTTAGAAGATTTTCGATCCGATAAACGTCAGATAAATTATCTAATTACCACGTAAACTTGAATTAAATCAAGAGCTTTTAATTATCTGAAAAAATAAAGTCTTGAAGATAATTTATCTTTTCTGATGACTAGAATGTCCCTCATTTTTCTATTATATTACATTAATCCAAAATAAAAGCTCTGCAAAGAGTAAATTCAACACTTTTGACATCTCTATTACTGGGGGTTAAAAAAATTCTCCTCCACTTAACTTAACCCGACTCTTTTTTCGCTCTGAGTGAATTTTTTACCAGCTGTTTTTTCTTCCTGACAAGTGAATCGTGTGATTCGGGATAAAATAACGAAGTATTTTGACAGCAAAAGGAAATAAACATCAAGAGTCAACACAGCGAAGAAAATGGTCGGAGCCAGATTGGTACAACGGAGGAGGTTGAATTAATATAATAATAATAATAATAATAATAATAATAATAATAATAATAATAATAATAATAATAATAATACATAATTTATAAAAATAATTGATCGCAAAAATTAGAGGTCTGATTAGGAGACTAAGAATAAATTGTTATAATTGCAGTTCCTCCTAGCATAGCTCCTTTTAGCTTTAACAAGGACCTATCGGAGGGTGTACGGGCGCAAGTGGCGTGTGTTATTGAGAAAGGCGACCCGCCGTTCACGATAATATGGTCGAAAGACGGGGAACCTATTGCAACCTCATCCCCCTCGAATTTTGGGTCCGCCAGTAGCACAGTTACACACAAAAACAACTTACCGAGCAACGTTGCTGGGTTACGTGTTACCAGCATGGATGTTCACTCCAGTACCATCTCAATCGACCGTGTTACTGCCGCTCATGCTGGCAATTATACCTGCATTGCACGTAACTCCGTTGCCGAAGTCGCATCTACTGCCCAATTAGTTGTTCGTGGTAAAGTAAATTTTACCGAGTGACTCAACTTTTATGAGATTTATTTTTATAAATAGACTAACTCAATATTTTTGTGATTAATGCACCGTTATAACGAAATATCACGCTCGCACTTTTTTATGTAATGACTGGAGACTTTTTCAGTAACTGCAATTACGAATTATTTTATTTTACGGTAATTGCTTGGATTAGGGGCTCAATTTTTTTGAATATGAAAATTGAGAAGTTGTGTTATTAAATAATTGTTTCAATTATGTCAAAAAAATTTTTTTAATTATCGCGAAACCAAAAAATGTTTAAAACATGATATTTTTTTTTAATCATTAAGTTTTTCCATCCAAAAAATAAAATAGTGTTCCGAATCGAAAACATGAATTTAGACGACCTTAAATCAATTTTTTTATTATTTACAAAATTGTAATTTTTTTATTTACAAAATTATAATTTTTTAATTATTTACAAGTAGGGTCAAACGTATTTTTGGCCATATTTAAGTAAAAAATTAACATTTTTAAAACTATTTTTTTCTGCTTGTTTTTACGGGGAATTTATGCACTGATTAAAAAATTAAATTGACTCAAAAGCCAAAATTTTGAACCAAGGATACTATTTTGAAGAAAATGATTTTCTTGAGAAATATTTACTTGAATCAAGAATAATTTCTTCACTCAAAAATTTATTCTCTTGACACAAAAAAGTCATTTTCTTCAAAATGGTATCCTTGGTTCAAGATTTTGGCTTTTGAGTCGTTAATTTTTTTATGTGTGGCGGTGATATCGAAAATTAAAAAAAATAAGTATTTCGATAGCTTTTTTGCCATCAAAAGTTGGAAAAAATTTTGGCTCTCATATTTTTGGATAAAATTTCTATTTTATCTTTTTTTTTTACGTTTTTGCAAAGTACATAAAAAAACAAACAATTAAAAAAAAAAAGTTGAATATCACAATTTTTTTTTTAATTTATAAATTTTTTTGAAAATTTTTTAAAATTGTGATAATCAACTTTTTTTTTAAATTGTTTATTTTTTATGCATAAAAAAAATATATCAAAATTAAAAAACAAAAATTTTGTTCAAAAAAATGAAAATTAAAATGGTAGACCCCACTTGTAAATAATTACCAAAAATTTTAATAATAAAAAATTAAGTATAAATTTTTTTAACTTCAAAATTAAAAAATTGATTTTCCTTAATTTTCCAAATCGTATTTTTAATATTAATTTTATTGGATAAAATGAAAAAAAAAATCATTTTTCAATTTTTATCATCACAGAACGATTTCACATCTAAAAATTTATCAATTTTGCAATAAAATTAATTGAAATACAATAATTAATAAAGTCCCCAGTCATTAAATTGATTGGACCATATAATTGAATAGTATTGTTGTAATTATAAAAAAAAATGAATAATCTAAATAAAAGCAAAAGTTGTAGCGCTACAGCACTCAGCGGTCAATTTAAATGCCAACGCACATCGCAATTTATTATTATTATTATTTCAATTATTATTACTATTATTATCGTTGTTGTAATTAAGCACAGTGGAAAATAATTTTGCAGAGCACATGAGCGGCACACTCGATCGTTGTCAAGCAAAACGCAATTATGCACTTGTATACTATTGCGCACAATTACTTAAGCACTTATATGTATATATATATTAAAATAATTACACGCACATATATATTACTGCACATACACATTTATTATAATTTACAATTTATAATGCACTCTTACACATGTATATTTCAAGTCTCACTTATTACTTTATTTTGTAAATAATTTTTATTTTCGTTTGAATTCACCTCGCACTTTTTTTATTTCCTTGATAATATTTCCGCACCCTTGGGTAAGTTTTTTCAATATTTATTCATCGCATTCACCTTTTATTTTTTTTTTATTCTGCTAAAATGCACCTTAGAAATCGATGCCCACGTTATTATATATTTTCAGTAGTATAAAAATAATGCTGTCAGCCCTGAGAGTTTAAAATTCATATTATAATAAAAAGTATAACTAAAATTTTTTAAAATTGTGATAATCAACTTTTTTTTTAAATTGTTTATTTTTTATGCATAAAAAAAATATATCAAAATTAAAAAACAAAAATTTTGTTCAAAAAAATGAAAATTAAAATGGTAGACCCCACTTGTAAATAATTACCAAAAATTTTAATAATAAAAAATTAAGTATAAATTTTTTTAACTTCAAAATTAAAAAATTGATTTTCCTTAATTTTCCAAATCGTATTTTTAATATTAATTTTATTGGATAAAATGAAAAAAAAAATCATTTTTCAATTTTTATCATCACAGAACGATTTCACATCTAAAAATTTATCAATTTTGCAATAAAATTAATTGAAATACAATAATTAATAAAGTCCCCAGTCATTAAATTGATTGGACCATATAATTGAATAGTATTGTTGTAATTATAAAAAAAAATGAATAATCTAAATAAAAGCAAAAGTTGTAGCGCTACAGCACTCAGCGGTCAATTTAAATGCCAACGCACATCGCAATTTATTATTATTATTATTTCAATTATTATTACTATTATTATCGTTGTTGTAATTAAGCACAGTGGAAAATAATTTTGCAGAGCACATGAGCGGCACACTCGATCGTTGTCAAGCAAAACGCAATTATGCACTTGTATACTATTGCGCACAATTACTTAAGCACTTATATGTATATATATATTAAAATAATTACACGCACATATATATTACTGCACATACACATTTATTATAATTTACAATTTATAATGCACTCTTACACATGTATATTTCAAGTCTCACTTATTACTTTATTTTGTAAATAATTTTTATTTTCGTTTGAATTCACCTCGCACTTTTTTTATTTCCTTGATAATATTTCCGCACCCTTGGGTAAGTTTTTTCAATATTTATTCATCGCATTCACCTTTTATTTTTTTTTTATTCTGCTAAAATGCACCTTAGAAATCGATGCCCACGTTATTATATATTTTCAGTAGTATAAAAATAATGCTGTCAGCCCTGAGAGTTTAAAATTCATATTATAATAAAAAGTATAACTAGATGCACATTTAGCAAAAAAACGAAATAATTTCATTTATTAATTATTAATAAAATTTTCAATAACTTAAAACAATTTTTTACAATTGAAATTTTATAAAAATTTTATCTAATTATTAAAAATCAAAAATATTTCTTTAATTATCGTCAAGAATTTTTCTAAATGTTTAAATTCCAGATAATGAAAAACAAATTTTTTTTAAAATAAATAGTATAATTTTAATCTGTATTATTAAGAAAATAAGAAAAATTTTGTGTCCAGGATAGTCATATGATGATAAGTATTTAAGCTGCATTCGAAAATGCTCTATCTCTAGATACATAGTTAAGAAATGACCATGTATCTTGTGAACTATTGACATTCTTAATGATATAAGCTCATCCTGATGTTACTCATCAAGACCTTTCATTTATTATATGTATGTATATATGAAAAATCTATCAAAATGCATGCGGCTACTCAAATGAAAGCTCTTTATAAGTGTAACATCGAAATGAGCTTATATCTTTAAAAATGTCAATAATTAAGAAAATACACTGTATCTTGTCAACTATTGACATTTTTAAAGATATAAGCTCACCCTGACATTAGATTCACCGAGACCTTTCATTTGAGTACCCATATCAATTTTTCATATATTTCATATATTTATATATTTCACAAATACTATGTATATAAAATATATAAAAAAAATGCCATGTGGATACTCAAATGAAAGCTCTTGATGAGTGTAACATCGAAATGAGCTTATATCTTTAAGAACGTCAATAGTTAATAAAGTATAGTGCAATTTAACAAAAGTCATTATCTAATAAAGCAAAATTTAAATGAATTAATTCGAAAAATTGTATTTCTTCTCGGATGATATTATTAAAAATTTTTTTAGTATTCTTCCATGATAAAATACATAAATAATTCTTCAAAAAACCAAAAAGTTAACAAAAAAATCCGTAACTCAAAGGACTGTCAGTAAAAATAAAGCCTTGCCTTGTAAAAGCACCCAAATAGCGCGAGCCTTTAAGAACTTCTGCGATTGAAACTGGTTACCGAAAATATTTAAAATACTTTGAGAAACTGAAACGTTAAATTCCTTTGGCATAGTTTCTCATAATATACAACACAGACTAATAAATCTAAAAATAATAATAATAATATACATCAACCAAAGATAAGATTACAATTTCATGTATATTATATATAAAATTCATATAACGCATAGTAAACAGATGCAGTAAGTTAAAACCGCAGATGTACTTTGAGTTGCTCGTGCTTTATAGTCTTTCATAATACCATGCATAAATTAATTTGTATATATAAACTACACAATACTACAACAAAAGTTTGTTATGGACATTAATGCGAACCCCAGTGCCTCCTCGGTGGGTAATGGAGCCGCAGGATGTTCACGCACCAGAGGGCATGTCCAAACTGATGCTTCATTGTCATGCCGATGGGTTTCCTCCGCCTTCTGTCACATGGCGTCGCGGTACAGGAACCAGACCTGGCAGTTATCATGACATTGCTAGTCACGAACATGCACAAGAGTTGAGAATTCATTCGAACGGATCACTGGTCTTTGGCCGAGTTCAAGAGGATCACGAGGGCTATTATCTCTGCGAAGCTGTTAATGGAATTGGTGCTGGCCTCAGCAAAGTCGTTTATTTAACCGTTAATGGTGAGCTCATCAATTAATTAATTAATTAATTGTGTAATCCAATTTAGTTGAAAACTGTAAACTAAAGGTAGGTAAGACGAAACCGTAATTTGATTAACGACTGGATAATTATCTGTGCAGCGCCCGCCCGTATTGTGGAGAAGCACCGCAATCAAACAGCTCGACTGGGCTCAAGAGCTTCTCTGCGATGTGAAGCCAAGGGTGATCATCCCCTGAACATTGTGTGGAGGCGGGCTGGCTCACAACTGGAACCGGCGGTATCCGATTATAGGTATATGGTCAAGGAAATGAACACCACAGATGGTGCTGTTAGTATCCTCGAGCTCATTAGTACATCCAGGGAGGATAGCGGGAGATATTTCTGCACAGCTTCCAATGCTTACGGCGGCGATGAAATGACCATGCATCTCTATATACAAGGTATGTGCAAGCACAATAGGTATAATTGCTTCAAGGGTTCCATCAATCGCTATGTGGTTTGATTGCGAAATTGTTGATCAGTATAAAAATATTTTCTTCTAAAAAACTCTATTTCTATTTATTGCTGTAACACTGTATCTTGCGAAAAAATGCATTAATTGAGTTAAATTTTTTTTTAATTCTTTGAAAGAATTGTAGGTCACCGAATGCGAATAGCTAGGTATTTCAGTGTCGTTTATGTACAATTAATAAAATAAAACAAACACCGGAAGACTGTATGTCTATGTATATTGTGTACATCTATTCCACTAGAGACGCTTGCGCATTATCGTGCTATTTTAGCTGTTTTATATATTTTTTTTCACATTCTTTATTTTATTAATCCCACAAAAAACAGTTTCACTGTAAACCGTCGCGCCAAGTACACGTCCAACTATTGTTACAAACCTTAATAATTCAATTTTTACAAAAATTATTAAATCGAAAAAAAATCCAAGTACAAAAAATTTTGTAGATTAAAAAAACGCTAAAGACAGTAAATATTAAGGAAAAAAATTAAATGTCCTTAGTGTGCATCATTCGATTATAATGCACACCATCATTCAAATATAATGCACTTAGTATTTAGTATACTAGCTATTTAGATGGTAGAATAACAGAGTTAAGTAGTGCCAACTTTGAAATAATAAAATTCGCCCTAAATTTGTAAAATCTCTCGTAGAATCGAAAACAGGCGCAAGTAAAAATTTTCAAACTCGCGATTAGTTAAATAATTGTTAAGACCCAACATTTTTTTGTAATATATGTATAATTGGTAAAAAGAAACTTATTAACAATGGTGTAAAGTGTTAGTGTCTTAGTAATAATAAAAAATATAGAGCTAAATATGTAAAGAGGTTATGTTGACATATGATTAGAGAATAAAGACACGTTGTCTCACGCCATATGTTGGACGTGTACTTGGCGCGAGACACTATCGTGTCTTCGGATACTTCATAATTAAATGAGCATTATGAGTCGTGCACTTTTGAATTTTCCAAACTTTTTATTTTTTAATTTCAATGTCAAGGTAGTATAGCCAAATGGCCAAAATACACATAATAGTAAGTTAATAAAGCACACGTATATAAAAATTTGAAATATGATTATGATAAATTCATGAAAAGTATAAAATTTAAAATAAGATTTAGAATTTGTAAAATAATACATAAGGTGATTTGGGATGATAATTCATTTTTTTTATTGATAAATAATTATAGTTTGTTTTTTTTTGCCAATCTGTTTTAATTATCTGTACAGCCTAAATGCAATTTTCTATTTTTGAGATTGTGTTGAAATATAAATTAGTGTAAATTTTTGTTGCACTGAAAAAAAAATTTAACTTGAATCAAATGAAAATTTTTGAACCAAGAAAATAATTTTGAAGAGTTTCACTGTCTTGAATCACGAAGAAAAATTCTTGAATCAAGTAAAATTTACTTAAGCCAAAAAAAAACTTTTTTTTTCCGTGTAAGTAGGTCAAAAATTTTATATTAACATTTTTAATAGAAATTTATTTTTTATTATTGATGAAATTTCATTGATTTCACTTTTTGGTTGCAACTGCAGTGACAATTAGCTCGTCAATCTGAAAAATGAAAAAAATATGTACTGAAAAAAAATAATTAATGATTTAGTATTTATCCAAATTGAAATTCATACTTGGACATGAGATGGAGCTGATAAAGCGAACATTATACAATCAACCACGTTCTTAGGCTTTAAATAAGGTGTGTTATTATATATATTACGGTGAAGCTCAGATGAAAAAAAGAGTTCTGTACCTGTTACTCCAGGATGAATTGCCTTAAAATAGAAAAAAAAAATTTAATTAATTAGTAACAATAATAAAATACAAAAAAAAATAAATAAAAAGACTTACAGTTACACGAATTTTGTCATTGTTATCTTTGATTTCTTTTTTCAATGTCTCATTCATTGCAGTCATAGCAAATTTACTTGCTGGGTACAAACCCATCGGCAAATCTACTACCGTTGCATTCAGACCACAAATACTAGAACAAATATTTTTGGTAAATAACTAACGATTGTTTTTATTATTATTATTTTTATTCGAGATAAATTTACCTGTTGATATTGACAATATAAGCATCATTTTTGTGCTTGCGAATTAA
Organism: Cotesia congregata; assembly: GCA_905319865.3. Lineage (NCBI taxonomy): Eukaryota > Metazoa > Arthropoda > Insecta > Hymenoptera > Braconidae > Cotesia > Cotesia congregata. The sequence continues at coordinate 15,621,858 of CAJNRD030001120.1, forward strand.
TTTTAAGGCTTCGCGGATAAAAAGAGCAGGCGCGAGGACATTTGTTTCTAAAAGTGAACGATAATCTTCCGTTTTTCCATCTAAAAAATTTTATTTTTTTATATTAATTAAGAAAAAAAAAATTTAATGAATATACTCACTTTCAAAAGAATTATCAATCAAAACAGCGGCATTGTTAATCAAAATATCGAGCTGGCCAAAATTTTTTTCTACATACGCAAAAGCATCGACTATATCTCGCTCATTGCGCACGTCACATTTTAAGTAATGAAAGGCGCCTTTTGTATTCTTTAAGCTCTTCGATAATTCTTGAAGTTTATTTTCACGTCGAGCGAGTCCCAGAACGTTAACACCAGCAGAAACTAATTCTCTGGCGAGCAGTTCGCCGATTCCAGAACTGACTCCACTGACAATAGCAATTTTTCCGACCCAGCGATCCATTTTAGAGTACGAATATCGCTACACTGATTTAATTTTACTGCAGCTGCTATATAAATAAATAAATATCAATGCACATGTCGTTAAAAATTTACTAAATGTATAATTTTAAATAATCTAATAATTTAAATATAAAATGAAATATAATTAAGTATTAGTCATTAAATACTTTTATCTGATTAGATATCATAATGTAACTGAGATAGCAAAACGGATACATTTACATATGTAATATGTATTAATTTCATCGATTACATAAATTATCAGTTATAAAAGAATTTATTTATGCTCATTTAAATTACAATGCAATTTTTCAATGCAGTATAGAAATATTATTTTTATATAATTAATATAATCTATATTATTAAGAGAATAAGCAGAATTTTGTGGCCAGTGTATTTATATGATAAAATGGGTTTTTATGGTTAAAGTTGATGTCATTGGAAAAGTCTTGACTTGAATTTGTACCTTTTCAGGGTTTCATATCATTTTCACCAATAGTCAATTTATTATGATACGTATTTCGGCTGCATTTGAAAATGCTCTATCTCTAGATATATAATTAAGAAATGACCTTGTATCTTGTGAACTATTGACACTTTTAAAGATATAACCTCATCCGGATGTTACACTCATCAAGAGCTTTCATTTAAGTACCCACATGCATTTTGATATATTTT
>CAJNRD030001120.1:15630821-15756888 GCA_905319865.3 Cotesia congregata
ATATATATTATATATATGTATATATGAAAATATATGAAAATAGCATGTGGGTATTCAAATGAAAGCTCTTGATGAGTGTAACATCAGGATGAGCTTATATCTTTAAAAACGTCAGTTATTAAGAAAGTACAGTGCAATTCAACAAAAATCACTATTTAATATAGCAAAATTTTATTTATTAATAATTCACGTCCCGGCAGTCACATAGTGTGTTAAAAAAAAAGTAATAAGACTTAAATTGGTTGTTAAAACAAGTAAAATTTTTTGGCATGCAAAAAATGATCTTTTCCAAGTAGAAACTCGTTAAAAATATTAATGAAAATCTCTGTCATATTATTTATTCAAAGCATTAATTATAATTCTAACTTAGATTCTAACAAGGTAATTTTGTCGTGAAAATGTAATTATAAAATCTAAATCCAGTGCCACCGTCAGCACCGCTGCTTCTCGCAACGAGTACAACGAGTAATTCAATAAGTGTCCAATGGAAACCGGGTGACGACGGAGGTGCACTTACACGGGGCTACATACTTCATTACAAACGCAAATTCGGGGATTGGGAAGAGGTCAAAGTGTCACACAAAATAAATGGTTACTTATTATCGCAACTCTGGTGCGGTACCGAGTACCAAATTTACCTCACTGCCTACAATAGAATAGGAATGGGTTCGCCGAGTGAATTCGTAAAAGCAACAACAAAAGGTTCCAAGCCAGCTAATTCTCCTGGAAGTATCGACAAATTTATCACTGTCAATGTGTCCTGGATTGTTTTGCATCTGAGTATGTGGAACGACGGCGGCTGCCCTATTACGTGGTTCGAACTCGAGTACCGGAAGGACAATGAAGAATTGTGGACACTTGTATCCAACAATATTGAAGTAAATTATTTTATTTATTAATTATTAATTAATGGAGGGTATATTCTATCAATAATTCATTTTAGGTTCAAAAATCTTATACGCTCAGCGAACTTCATCCAAGAACAGCTTACGATATCCGCGTAAGAGCTCACAATAACGCTGGATCTTCAGTGGCTGAATACAAAATAACGACACTTCAGCCTCATATCACTACAACACTGCCTACTGTGGAGATAGATCAATTTATTCCACAACAATCTTCCGTACTAGCTGATTTGAAGCTAATAGTACCGTTAGTTTTATGTTCCTTTGCTATTATTGCCACTGCTGGTGCTGTATTTTACTGTTTTCGAAAACGTAAGCTGTATTATCTATTGTAAAATAATTTCATTTTTTAGTATTTAAATATAATAAAACTTCAATAAGATAAAGTTCAGAAAAAAGCTAAATTAAAATTTTTAAATATATAAAAAATTTTAATTATAGAGTTAAATTTTAGTTTTGAAAAATTTTTATTTTTACTCAAAATTTTTATTTATTTTTTTTAATAACAATATTTTAAAGAGTACATAAAAATAGATTAAAATTATTGCATAAAAGTAGATTAATATTTTGACTAGGAATTTTTATCAAAATTTGAAATTTTATGATAGTCAATTCTTCTTTAATAAAAAATGGTCAGTAATGAAAAATTCTACTGAAAAAAAATTGATGATTGAAATTTTTTTTTTATTGAAATAATAAATAAATATAAGGTAATTATTTACAAGTGGGGTCAACCCATGCTAACCCATTTTAATTTGTTTTTTTTTTTTTGATCAAATTTTTTTAAATTGTTCGTTTTTTTATTTACTATAAAAAAAAAATGTATATCAAAAACAGATAAATTATAAATTTTATCCAAAAACATGAGCCAAAATTGTTTCCAACGTTTAAAGGCAAAAAAACTATTGAAATATTAATTTTTATTAATTTTTGATATCACCACCATAAATCCACTGTAAAAACAAGCAGAATAAAAAAAAATTGAAAATGTTAATTTTTAACCTAGTTATGGCCCAAAATGGGGTTGACCCCACTTGTGAATAATTACTAATTATAATTATTGAACTAATAAATAAATTATTGAAATAATAAATAAATTTTATATTGAAATAATAATAATTTAATAATGATTAATGATAAACAAGGACCATCGGTCTTTGGATTTATAGAATTAATTTAATTTTAAATTAGGTCCTTTGTTAGGCGACATTGGCAGCCTTCACGATGCTCAAACAGCTGCCGCGTTGGACAATAAACAAAATATGGAGCAACGAGAGCAATATTACGCGACTGTACGAAAACCATTGAGATCACCAATCCATGAGATGGGAACTCTTGAGCGTATTCCTGGTGAGCGTTGACGTCTAGCTAATTGGCCATCATCAATTTCATTTCCACCCTTCTAGTTATATTTTATTTTTATTATCTTTATTATTATTATTATTATTAAAACCAATAATAATAATGAAAAATCATAACTTAATTTCGGAGTAAAAAATAATTTTTTAAAAATTTCAAACCAAAATTATTATTTTTTATTTATTTATTTTTTATTTGCCACCATTAAGTGTATGTATTTCGATCTAAATATATACACTAGAATTAAGCCCTCTTAAACTCACATTGCTTCGCAGTAGCTTATAATTCCGCGAACACAATTGTTGACTGGTTGTAGAATACTCGGAAGATATCTACCCGTACGCGACATTCCAATTGAAGGAAAGTGTACCAGCTGGTGGAGATAGTCGTTGTGATTCAGCAGCTCCACTTCAAACTTTTGTTTATCACGATCCGCGGCTTTCTACTGCCGACACTCTACAATTACGCGAGGTAAAATGTTTTTTTATTATTACTATTAAATTACAAACTATAATTATATTAATAATTTATTTTTAAATCTCCAATTTAATGTGCTGATCAATTTTCATCCCGTAGTCGAGTTTTCCCGTTCCTTGCATTTGTTTTACGAATAAACATTCCTTAGCATCCAATATCATCGCACTTTTTACCATACAGATATTTTTTTTTGCAATGGTTTCCTTCAGAACACTCATTTAGAAGTGGTCGTTGTAAGTCATCGTAGCAACGCTGAAAATTTTATCAATTCAATTCAATTTTATCAATCATCACTAAAGTTTTCAATTAAATTTAATGATCATTTATCATTGCTATAAAATTTTTAGCGTTAATAAAAATTTAATTTATCATCACTTGGAATTATTATGTTTAGAAATGCATGATATAAAATGAAAGTAATGTCACAATATTAGATAATGTCTTGCGAAAGTTTTAAAATTTACACAGTAAAAAATTTTTTTCAACTAAAAATTTTTTGTACTTAAATTTGATGATCGATTTTTGACTATTCTAATTTAGTAAAACTTAAAAAAAAATTTAAACTTATACAAAACAGAATAATATTTTCTTATTAAAATTTATTGATCTTTATTTTTTTTTTATTTTCTTAAATTAATAAATTTATTATATAAAAAAAGAAATTAATTTTTAATCATAGAAATTGATAAATAGTTAATTAATTTAAAAAAAAAAACAAAATTTTTATTTTTTTTTATTTTAGACACTTAATTTCCTTCAGATTTTTCTTCAACCTTATAGGTTGAGAATCGTTCTCAAAAGTGACACAAAATGTAATAAGAAAAAAAAATTATAGCGTGGTATTTCCTGAATTAACCGACTGACTTTGATGGATCTTCTGGCAATCAAAGTAACTATTAAGGAATGAAGTTTGATTAAAGATAAAAATCTCTCACTGAAAAGATAAAATTTTCTGCTTACAATATTTTTTATTTTTACAGAAAAACTTCTATTACACAGAAAAAAAAAGTTTATTTAAACCAAGGAAATTGTAAACAAGATTGAAGTTATTTTTTGAGCAATTTCAAAAATTTCTTCTTTCTAAATATTTTAAGTTAATTATTGTAGTCAAAAATTTTTTATTTCTCAGTAAAATTCCTAAAAAAAAAAAAAATTTTTTACTGTGTTAAAAATCGATTAATATCAAAACGCAAGTTATGGACCCTGGTAGAAATTATTATTAGATTTTAAGTAAAAATGACCATCATCTAGCATTACATAGATGTAATTCAATAATTATTAATCATTCATGTCTTCATTAATTATTATTATATTTACATAAATTAAATAGATTATTTATGTGAAAAATTCATTAGCTGTTATTAAAATTTTTGTGAGTGATCTAGTTGCGTCGCCATTAGAATTTGTGAATCATTAATCATTAATTGTAATAAAACTAAACACGACTGCTGGTCCCTCCTTGCTTCGTTTCGCAGTCAAGCCCGCATTTTATAACCGTTTGTTAATTAGTATTACACTGAAAATATTTATTGACAGACAAAGACAAAGTGATTTAACAGGCGAATGAATGGATTGACGAAAAAAGTAAAAAAAATCCAAGTAAAAACAACAATACGGTGTGTTAGAACCGTTGCGTAGATAAAAATTTAATGAAAAATGAAAAACAAAAAATGAAAAGCAAAAGAAGAAAACTTAAATGATGAAAATTCCGTCTGATTGCAGTCGGATTGCAACCGGTACACTAAAGTGCGCGGAGGCCGTTCGTCCTCTGCGCCGTTGCATAAAACGCACAAGGTCAATCAGGGCAAGTCCGAGTCGGAGGAATACGACACCCTGGGCTCGGACAGCGACACTGAAGTCGGGACCAGCAGCCGAACTGAGTCTTCCAATCACCTCGTCGATTCGCACCACTCGGCTTTTGCAACCGACGCGCGTGTTCACAGTACGATATGCCTCCTATTATTTTTTTTTTTTTTTTTTTTTTTTTTTTTTTACAAATAATTTATTCAATTTACTTTTAGCTAGTCTTAAATTTAAGTACTTTTGCTTCATTCTTTTGTGTGCTTTTCTCACACAGCACAATGCGTCATTGCATTTTTTTCTTATTAATGTAATATTTAAATTTATGTACTTGAGCTTTTATTGATTAATTAGTGTTGACAAAAAATAATTACAATTATTTTAATATTTTTTGCGTTTATATTTTTAGACTTCTTGTACCATGGACCAGAATCTAGCACGTCTACGGAACCCTCACCGATTTTTGAGAGAAAATCGTTTCCTGGAAGGGGACGACCCAAGTAAGTTTTTTTTTATCTGTTTAAAATTTTTATTTTTATTTTTATTTATTTATTTAATTTATTTATGTATTTAATAATATACATACGAAGTACTTATAAGTAGATAAATTTATTATTTTAAGTACAAGATAGCTATCTGGCGCAGCTATAAGTAAAGAACTATAAAAAATAAAAAAAAAATGAAGAAATGTAAATTATTAATAAGGTAATATAAATTAATCTACACAAAGATAATAATTGCACAATTAATGGTGCATCTAGCGCCATTTAATGATTAAGTTGCCATAAAATTATTTATTTTAAATAATAATAAATTTTATTTATGAGCAATGAAAAGTTCCTTAATTTTAATTTTTTATAACTAATTTTAAATTTATTATGGAATAAATAAAAAATTAAAATTTATTTTATTAATGGATTTTATCAATAAATAAAAATAATAATAAGTTAAATTCTAAGCGGATTTTCGTTATTAATATAAATTGAGTTGTCTGGTAGTTAATTAATTAATAACTAAAGAATATTACTCATTGTTCGTTGTAAGCAGGATATTTAGTACAACGCTAAAATTAATCCTCTATAAAGTAAATTTTCTTGTTGATGCAGAGTTAAAAAACGGTATACCAAAGGTTCGTCTATAAGCTTTATTTCAACCCTTTGTAAAGCCAAGAGCGCTTTATTTAAAACACTCTCTTGGGTTCATTTTCTTTACAGTTATTTTGATAAAATAAATCTGCGAATCAATTAATTAATAGTCATGAAATTTATAATGTAATTAAATAAGTATTTTCAATTTTTAATTGTTGATCGAACGGTTTCAAGAATTTTGATTTTTTTAATTATTGACATTTTTAAGATGTAAGCTCATCCTGATTTTTCATATTTGTGAAATATATAAAATATATCAAAAAATCGTGTGTGTACTCAAATGAAAGGTTTCGATGAGAGTAACGTCAGGATAAGCTTATATCGTTAAAAATATCATCAGTTAAACAAAATACAATGTCATTTCTTAATTATTGACATTTTTCAAGATATAAGCTCATCCTGGTGTTACGCTCATCGAAACTTTTCATTTGAACACCCACACGAATTATTTCATATATTTTATATATATGATATTTCTCATATTTGTGAAATATATAAAATATATCAAAAAATCGTGTGTGTACTCAAATGAAAGGTCTCGATGAGCGTAACGCCAGGATGAGCTTATATCATTAAAAATATCATCAGTAGACAAAGTACAACGTAATATATTAGTTATTGACATTTTTCAAGATATAAGCTCATCTCGTTATTATACTCATCGAGACCTTTCATTTGAGTACCCACATGGCATTTTTATATATTTTATATATATGGTATTTGTGAAATATATAAATATATAAAATATATCAAAAATTGATGTGGGTACTCAAATGAAAGGTCTCGATAAGTGTAATGTCGGAGTGAGCTTATATTTTTAAAAATGTCAATAGTTTACAACATACAAGGTCATTTCTTAATTATTGACATTTTTAAAGATATAAGCTCATCCTGATGTTACGCTCATCAAGACCTTTCATTTGAGTACGCTTCCGACAAAAATTTTACTATTAACAATTTAATTAATCAATATTTTTACGAATTCTATTCATTAATATTTAACCGTTGCCATAGCAGAGAAAAGCGACAACAATGAAATCGTCAAATCAACTTTTTAATAAAGGAAAATTATATGAAAGTTCCAATTTATTTTTAATACTTATAGTCTTACACTTTTTATCCCTAATAAGTGCTTAGAATTAATAATCAATTTTTTAAAAATGTATAACCCTCAACTCTTAAAATTTTTTTTTTTTACTTTTTTGGAACTTTCTGTATAATATAAGAATCAAACAAATAACCGTTTGACAAAAATTTTAAACACAATGTTTTTATTTTGTATTCATTAAACTTCATTGTAATTGAAAGATGTACTTGTTTTTTATCAAAAAAAAAAAAAATAAATAAATAAATAATAAAATAACAATTTTGTTTTAGGATGTTACAGTTGGCGCGTTATACCGGCGAGGAGACCCGTACAAGTTTCGGGACAATCCCCAGGCCTGGCAATCCCAAGCACCAGCCGGGTAATAGGACCCGGGAGCAGGAGCGTGGTGATGCAGGATCAGGAACCCTGTTCATCGCCAAACTGGACCCACCCTCGGGGTTCTCCGACGCGCTCGAGCTAAGTGAAGCCGAGTGCGACCTCGATCGTGGACACGGTGGCCAACGAAATCGACGAGACTTCGTTATTGCGGTGTAAATAATTGTGCAAATGCTATTTCATATTTATTATTATTATTAATATAAATACAAATAAAAATATATTGAAGCTGATTGATGGGATAAAAAAATAAAGAGAAAGTAAAGGAAGAAATAAACAAATTGGATTATACGAATTGATTGAATAAACATTAAAAGAATATCAACTTCTCTTATAAATGGTTTATCTGTCCCTCCGTTACATGACTTTGATAATTATTATGTAATTTATGTCCTGATCACATAAAATGTTAAATAAAAAAAATTGTTTACTCACACGCTCACGTTTTAAACTAACGAATTGACTTAAACGAAAAACTAAATGTTAATCTCATTATAATTAGTAAAAAAAAACAAATTACCGAGGAACGAAATTTATGTAATGTTGATAAAATCTAAAAGTGAAGTTATTGAAAAATGAAAAACGATTTTCGTTTTGAGTTACACGGCACTAACTTTTTAATCGTAAGTTTAAAACGATAAATTTTTTCATGTCTTGAATTGGTATACTGATTTAATTATAAAAATGTTTTTTAAATAAATAAAAAAAAAAAATAAAAGTTTTTCCTGTTGATATCGTATATATTATATATATACTTTATTATTATATATATAAAAAATTATTTACCATGGAGAAAAAAAGAAATTAACACTTTTGTGTTTTAGGTGAACTGTAGATTATTTATATTCTATTTACTTTGTAAAATATACAATATTGATTGAAAAAGTCTATTTATTATTTCTTATTTCCTTGTCCTTTATGTTTACTTTTAAATATAATAATAATAATAATAATAATAATTTATTATACTAATTATTAATAAACAATACGAATTTTTTTATCCTAGTTTTGTAATAAAAATTGTGAACTATTGTTTGAAATTTTAAGGGTAATAACAATTCAAAATTAATTATTGATGACCTATAAACGTAAGAAATAAATCAAATAACTGCATGAATATTAATACAGTTATATATACTATTGCTGCGACAAAATGGCAGCTTGCTAACTTTAATTGACGTCACAAATTAATTTACAATATCTAGATCTATTCCGTTGTACATATTAATAAGTCAGGATTTATATTTATAGTTACGATCTATTTTAAAACTATTTACGGTGATTATCTTCAATTGGGTTCAATTCGTTGTTAAACTTGACCACTTATGCTATATACCACGTGCAATCATACTTATCTCAATTATTTATCGTGTTATATAATAAATCATGAAAATAACTACAACTAACAACCTTGCAGTCACTATATGACTCCCATGACTTGTGAAATATAAATAAATAAAATTTTGCTTTATTAAATAATGAATTTTGTTAAATTGCACTGTACTTCTTTAAATATTGACATTTTTGAAGATATAATATAAATATATGTATATATATATATTTTTCATAGATACATATATATATATATATATATATATATAATATATAAATATATCAAAAATGCATGTGGGTACTCAAATGAAAGGTCTCGATGAGTGTAACATCGGGATGAGCTTATATTTTTAAAAATATCATTAGTTGACAAGATAGCGATGTCAGTTCTTGGTTATTGACATTTTTAAAGATGTAAGCTCATCCTAATGTTACGCTCATCAAGACCTTTCATTTCTTATCATTATAAATTGACTATTGGTGAGAATGATATGATATCTTGAAAAGGCACAAATTCAAGTCGAGACCTTTGCTTTTTTTGTTTAAAAATTTAAAAAATTTTTTCGTTTAAAAATTACAAGTAAAAAAAAATTTTTTTACATAACCCGCAGAAGATAAAATCTTGGGATATCATCTCGCATCAAACTCACCCCCGAATTTCTCGGCTACTCGATTTCATCCCCTAACATCCTTCCACGTGTGACTCACAGATGTCTCTGCAGGAAATTACTGATTTATTTATTCTTAAACAGAGTAATTTTTATCTCTTTACAGCTTATAGCGATTTTATTGTGTATAAAATATATAAAGGATTGATAAGCATGCGCAAAATTAGTACCCCCATCAGATACTATTGTATACTATGAGCGGTGGTGTCTACGGTGGTGGTGAGTAATCGTTATATTCAAACATTTGTCTACATAAATAATAGTCTGACAAATATATCCATTATTGCACATGCCCGTGAATAGACGAAGTCGGCGCCATTATATTTGATGTTGGACATCAAAGTCTTCGCGTCGGATATGGCGGAGAGGATTGTCCAAAAGCCGAAATCCCGACCAGCCTCGGGGTGTGGGAGGACGCCCTTGATAATGCTGATCAAACCATTCCACAATCTTCCAAGAAACATTATAACATTGATGTTACGGCTATTCAAGTTCGGCGAAAAGGTATGCTCAGTTTATTAATTTCATATAAGTTACCTCTTTTTATAATTCAATTTTAAAACAATTATTAGTCTTAATTAATTAAAAGTATAATTTATTTTATTAAAAATATGTAATTTTTGTTAAAGATTAAAGAAAAAAATTAAAATTTGTAATTTTTTATTTTTTATTCCGACATTTAATTTAATAAAATTTTTCCTCGTTGCAATCTAATTAAATTAGATAGATAGATAGATAGATATTTATTATTTATTCCAAGGCTATAATGGCCGGATAGCAAATTAAAAATTACATATTTAATGATATTAATTTTAATATTAATTAACTATTGAAAATAAAAAAAAAAAAATTTGAAACGCGTTAAAATAATTTTAAAGTACTTTTAAATACTTAAAATTTATTTTTTTACAATATCAATATTTTTGATCATCGATATTTTTTTTTCAACTGACTCATATTTCGTTTATTTTTAAAATTTGCACACTACTCTTAATTTAAACAAAGTGTATTTTTAATTCTTTTTTTATACTAACTGCGACCTGTACACAGAAAAAACAAATTTCTCGCGCCAAGAAAATTTTAAGGAAAACAAAAATTATTTTGGAGCAAGAAGAAATTTTCTTGGCTCAAGAAACTTTGATTTCATTCTAGAAATTTTAAATTTTCCTTAATATTTTCTTGAGCCAAAAAAATTACACTCCAGTCAAGAATTTTTTTTTTCAGTGTAAGGAAAAAAATTAACTTGATTAAAACAAAAACTCTTACAATCCTTTTACAAAATTAAATAAACTATAAAAAAATAAAAATTATTTCAGACATGGAGATAGTAAGTATGGTAAAGGACGGCATGATAGAAGATTGGGACATGTTCGAACGTCTGGCTGAGTATACATACAAACAAAGACTTCATGCACTATCTGAGCACCACCCGATTCTAATGTCCGAGTGTCCTTGGAACACACGTCCTAAAAGAGAAAAATTATTAGAGTTAATGTTTGAAAAATTCAACGTCCCCGCAATGTATATTTGCAAAAATGCCGTCCTAGCTGCTTACGCAAACGGAAGATCGACGGCTATGGTCGTCGATAGTGGTGCGACTCACACAAGTGCCGTTCCTGTTCACGACGGCTATGTCATAACTCAAGGTATCGTTAAAAGTCCACTGGGCGGGGATTTTATAACGATGCAATGCAGGCAATTTTTTGAAGAAAAAAATATTGAACTTACTCCAGCTTGTTTGATATCCAGCAAAGGTAAAATTTAAAAATGATTTAATTTATAATTGTAATAAATATAATTAATTTTAATTATCCGAAAAGATGTAGTACGTGAAAGAGATCCGCCTCGTTGGACAAAAAAGCCGGGTCTCCAGCCGACCTCTTCCTGGCTCAATTATATGGTCCGCGAAGTTCTCCAGGATTTTCAAATTAATTGCCTTCAAGTTGCGGACAATCCTTACGACGAAGACGCAGCTAATGCGTTGCCTCTGAAACATTTTGAGTTTCCCACTGGTTATAATGATGATTATGGAGCGATCAGATTGATGATTCCAGAAGCGTTATTTGATCCTAGTAATGTCAAAGGTGTTGGAACCAGTATCCTTGGAGTCGGTCCTCTAGTTACCACAAGTGTTGGAATGTGTGATATGGATATAAGGCCTGTAAGTCTTGTATTTTATTCTGAAAACTGCTTAAAAAAATTTCTGATCTTGTCATTTCGAATCGTTTTAAATCTTTTTTTTTTTATTTATTTATTTATTTCTTTGGAAAAGACCCAACAGCCAATGGCCACTAACAGGGTCACATAAGTATACAATTGAGATACAAATATATAAATTTATACATTATTATAATACAATTTTAGATACCAAGTAATTTGTGTAATTAGATACAGTAATTTTTTAATTAATTAGTTAATAAAGTCAAAAAACAAATTGTAACTAAAAATTAAGATTTAAAGAAAAGACAATAAGGGATGTATGATAACAAAAAAATAATTTTTTATTTTTCTAAAAAATCTACGTTAATTAGCATGTTTTTTTTTTAAACAATAATTAATGTAGCAGTTAATTAAACTAAAAACCAATTGAGTTAAGAATTAAATATTTAATCAAAGGATCTGGTAGCTTAAATAGTGGACCACCCGGCATATAATCGTGAAAACCCAAGTTCGACTCCTGGCTTGATTCGGACTCCTTAAATATTTTATTTATCGACCTTTACTCTTAATAAGTAAGAATAATATCAATAAAAAAGCCTTGAAAGTTGATAGAATCTAATTTGTGCGTGCCAGCGCGCACCTGAATATAGATTTTGCATATATTTTCATGCTTATGATATATTTGACCAATCACATCACGAATGAATTGATGCCATATACATTTCAATTTTATTATAGGACTAGAATTTATTTGCGCGCGCCTGAATATAGAGTTTGCATATATTTTCATACTTATAATAATATATTTGACCAATTACGTTACGAATAGTTTGCAACACATATTTTTCATCTTAATTTTATCATAGGAAAGTTAAAGACAAGTTAAACTCAAACTTAAATCTCTTGTTAGGAGACAATTAGCGACCATGCGCCACCTGTCGGAAATTTTCAACACTACTTTTTACCGAAAAATTATATTTGGGTATAAACAAATATATCGAGTATGATACAAAAAAATATCAAACCATATGTGTCCATATATGAACATATTAAGACTTATCAAAAATTATATGCGACATTTCATGCCAAATCGACCACTTTTGACACCGACCCTTTTCGATTTTACTCAACCAAAAAAAAGTTACAAGTTATTACAAAAAAACAGCTTTTTTTTGTTAAATAACCATAACTTTTTTGAAAATTGACTTTTTGAGATGTTTTTTTTTTTGAAATTTTTGTCTTTAAATGTACTTTAAAAAAAAAAATAAAAATAATAATTCGGATTCATATTCAATGTTTTTTTTTAACTTTTTGGAAAAAAACGAAAATTTCGGGATGATTGACATTTTTGATTTTCGATTTTTCTTTTTTATAAAAAAACTTCAGTATTTTTTGCAAATTCCCTAAAATTTTCAGAGTGGTAAACTTTTTCTTTCTATTTTTTTTTCAGAGTGGTATAACGAAAAACAAACATTTAAAAAAAATTTTTTTTTCATTAAAAACTTTTTTTTGGTTGGGTAAAAAAATTTGAAAAAATTCTGAAAATTGTTTTCAATAGGTTGGAGAAAGATACCAAAATTTCAGAAAAATCGAAAAGGGTCGGTGTCAAAAGTGGTCGATTTGGCATGGAATGCCCCATATATAGACCTATCAGAAAATTTTTTCTAGAGTGTAATTTATTTGAATGAAAATTATTTTTTAATATATTATTTCACTATTAAATATTTTTTCAGAGTTTGTATGGAAGTGTTGTCGTAACTGGTGGAAATTCTTGTCTACAAGGTTTCAGTGATCGGTTAAACAGAGATTTGGCCAGCAAAACTCCTCCGGTAAATTTAAAATCTAAATATTAATTTTTAAAATTTTTAAAAAGCAATAAATATTGTAATTTTTAATTAAATATTTAACAGAGTATGAGACTGAAAATAATCAACGCTAATAGCTTAAACGAACGTCGCTTTGGCGCTTGGATCGGCGGCTCAATATTAAGTTCTTTGGGATCATTTCAACAAATGTGGTTATCCCGTCACGAATACGAAGAATCTGGTAAAATAATTTTGGATCGATGTACTTAAATTAATAATTTTTTCTACTAATTTTTATTTAATACATAATATATCATTAATATTATATTAGATACTAATTCAATTAATCAATGCAATAAACAATCAATGATCAAAAGAGGAAACCAAAGTATTAATATAAGAATTTTGATATTTAGTAAAATTGTGCCAAGTAATTTTTTTTACAATTATTATTATTAATATATGTTAATTATTTTATACAGACACCGTAAAATATCTAGTCAAATGATTTATTAATAATATTTTGTAAAAATTACTTTTTATTTATCTTCGACTGTACAATAATAAATATTTATGCTCTTATTTTGTAATAAATAAAATAACAAGGTGCTGTAACATTTATTTTATGTTAACTATTTTTTTTATACTGATTTATATTCATAAATAAATGTGTATTAGCAATACTGAAGACATTATTTTTTTTTCCTTAAAAATTATTTAAATAATTATTAATTTATAAAATTATTAGTTGTAATAAATTATTTTTTTATAAATATGTAACAACTTGTAAAAATAACTATTGAGATGTTACATTTTTTAATAATCACTAAATTATTTTACTAATTAATTTTCAGCAATATTTTGTAACGTTTATTTGTAAAAATTATTAAGTACACTGATAATAAAATACTATAAAAAAAAATTGCCAAAAATTCGTGACCTTCTCAATAAAATAAATATTAAATATAAATATATTTTATCAGTCCTATGAATTAATGATTAATTGTATTTTAATTCTCACTGAGAAAAAAAAATTTTTGTCCAGAAAAAAATTTCTTGGCTCAAGAATCGTTTAAAATAAATTTTGGTTTTTTGACAAGAGAATATCAATATCTATCATGACAATAAAATATTGGCATTAATTTTGATAGATTAACAAACGAATAGGTTCACTTGAATTAAACAAAAAATAATTCGATCAATTTTCAAGACAAGAAAATATTTTGATTTGTTTAAACGGCCTAAATTTTTGAAATTTATCAAATTATTATCAGTAAATTTCAACAAAAAAAAAAATACTAAATTATGTATAAATTTATCTTATTAAATATTGGGTACAAAAATTACTCTTTAGAATTTATTTTACCTATTAGAAACTTAAAAGAACCTATACTAGTCTTCTTAATATTATTTAATATTACGTTGGTCGTGGGAGCTTACAAATAGCAGTATGAACAGGCAGGGCAAGGGTACCAGCGAGGGCTATTCCAAGAGAATCAGCCATCGATACAATTCCCAATGAATCTTTTAAATCTCTGTCGGGGATCTAAAATAAATTTACTTATTTATCATGGACAAAAAAAACGGAATTTTTTAGTATTTCTTCAATTTTAAAATTAATAATTACCGTCTCTCCCATATTATAGAAGGTATTGACATACGCTGCACCACCGAGAAGGCCTTCCCATAAAGTAATCACCAGAACAATCCAAATATTTGGAATGTAAAAATATATCGCTTCCGTTGTAAATATCACAATATTAATGAGCTGAAACAAAATAATTAATGTTGTTTTTTCGAGAATTTTATTCCATTTTGATAAATTTGTCGCTTGGGTAATTTATTTTTTTACTTGTAAAAGAGCCATCAGCCAAATTTTTTTAAAAGTGAAGAAAGTCGCAGATGATCGTGAAATAAAAACTCCAATTTGATAATCCGCTTGGTACCATCTGTATTGTTCGGCGTGGTTCAACCAAATACCATCGAATTGAATGAGTTCATGCTAAAAAATATAAGCAATTTTTACATTAAGAGAAAAAAAAATTTTATTTTGAAATTTGAGCATTTTTGAGACAAGAAATTAATTTTTTGGAAATTTTCAATAATTTTATTTTTTAGCTGAAGAAATTAAAATTTTTTTCTTGTTGAAAAAAAGTTTTTTAGATTTGGAAAAAAACAATTTTTGATTAAAATTATGAAGTTGTTTATCTATAATTGTTTTTTTCCAAATTTAGAAAACTTTTTTTCAACAAGAATAGTATATTACACTATTAGGGCAGAAAGTTTGAAATTCCTGCACTGCGCGCCATGATGCCCGAGGCAAAGCCTCGTGGGCAGGCATCAAAGCAAAGAAACCAATGTAAATAAATAAAAGACTTATTTTATTTAAACACGATAAACTGTCCAATTGAACAAACATAAACATTTTTAAAATTAACTAACATACATTTTTTTATGGTTGGGAAATATATAGAATAATAATATTATCGATAAGTTAATAAATCAACAAGATTCACATTATTTTTTTATCTCAGTCGACATAATTTTGTTAATTAAATAAATTAAATCCTTCACGATTTAAATTCTCAATGCTTTATGAAATATACAATCAGCGTAAACAAAATACGGTTAGTAACAAATAACGAACATAATTGGGGTACTGAAAGCAACTTCACACATGTTTCAATGCGGTAGAAAAGTTTTTGCTCCCGCTGTAACAAAAGACGTATGCGTAGCTCTACCAATGCACAAATATTGAACTTTCTGCTTAAAAAAAGGTGCAAAATTTGCGTACTTTCGACCGAGGTATAAAGAAAAGATATTTGAGAAAAAATTTTAATTTCTTCAGCTAAGAAATAAAATTGTTGAAAATTTCAAAAAATTTAATTTTTTCTCTTAGTGTATACTTGAAAGTCAATTGATAATGTGAAAAAAAATTAATGAAAATCTTATAATTGATTTAGAAGATCCAAACCTTGTTTTTCGTTTAAAAAATAAATGATATTTTTCTTACCAATCCCTGGTTGATGTAATACTCAAATAGATAAACAAGAAACAGTGGAATAAGATAAGGCATCAATCCAGGCACCAGCGCGATTTTTTCTCTAATTGTTTTTTTTGGCGCCTTGATAATCTCATCTTGACTGCTAAGGCCGTATTTAAGGACCGTTTTTTCGTTCGGTGGAGTCATAATGACCCAGAAAGCGATAGCTTCTGCAATAGGGACCACTAACATTACCAAAAGGGTAGTCTCTGTAGACATTATTAGTCGGAACCCTACGTAAGATGACGCGCCAGCTACTCCTGCTCCTCCTGTTCCTGATGACCATGCAGCTATACTTGATCTGTTGTAATTTAATTGAAAATTAACATTTAAAATAAAAGGTTCAAATTTCGTGATAAATTATCACTGATAATTATGTTAATAAAGCTCTTTAAACATTAAAAAATCCTTCTATCAGTAAATATAAGAATTAATATTATATACCTCCCGTATTTGTGACTATGACTGAGAATGGTAATCTCTCCCAAGCCTGAAGAGAACGAAGTCAATACCACCCCTAAGATAGTGATCCAAGGTGTCGTGCCGAATGCAACAGCCAGAAAACCCAGAACTTGCGATATTACGCATATCGCTACTCGTACACTGCAATGGTAAACGAAAACGACCTTGCTATTTATATTTACAATGTTAATAATGCATAGATTATATAATTGCCGTGCTACTTTTTCCGCCAAGCCAGGAAAATTATCATAACTCGCAGTTCATAGTCATAACAATTAATCATGATCATGATCATGGTCAGGGTCTGACATTGAAGCACAACGTTTCTTTACTTATATTGACCTCTATTTTCTATATGATAAGTGAAGAATTTTTATTTAACACTCACTTGACATGAAACGGCAAAAAAGGCACTGTAAGTTTTACTATAACACACGGCAATATATCAGCCAGTAAAATAGCACCTGTTGATACTTGGTTACAACCCCGCGGATTTTCAATTGTGATATCATTCGAAGTTTCCACCGAATCCTATAATTTTAGTTAATTTATTTTTAAATGTTGTTTAATTGCTAATAAAAATACGAAAAAAAATTAAATAAATAAATACGGGAATTATTAGTCTGAACGCACTGAAAAAAAAAAATTACTTTGAATTAAGAAAATAATTTTAAAGAGTTTCACTGTCTTAAATCAAGCCGAAAAATTTTTGAATCTTTTTTTTTGCATTAAAATATCTTTATCAGAAAATTTTCATTTTATTTTTAACGTATTTAACAAAAGTTGATTAATCGGAATAGGAATTTTTTGTTTTTTAATATTTATAAGAGGTAATCACATAAATCGACATATGTGCATCTCGCCAATATTCTCTATAGGCTACATGTTAAATTTCAATTTTTTAATAATTTATTTAACGATAACCTTTTGTCAGATCTATTCCAAAAAATTTATTTAAACACAGGGAAGAAGTACCAGTTTTGGCCATTTTTTGCCACTTGATATTTTAGTGAATTTGTAAAAAATTCAACTATTCAAGTAAAATTTTTATAGAATTTATGAATTAGCACATTTATACGAATTGAATTCATAAAATCTTGCGCTTATAGAAATATTTATACAATAATTTGTAAATAAACTGGCTAAAAAATAAAATAGCAATTTATAACATATCATCAAAAAATTAGTTAATAATCATTTTAAGTGCATTTATGTTCAGACAACCTTAAGTTAAATCAAGAAAAATTTCTTAGTTTAAGAATTTTTCTACTCAAATCAAGAAAAAGATCTTCAAAATTATTTAATTGATTCAAGTAAATTTTTTTTTCTGAACGCGTCAGTAAAAAAAATTACTTCGATTGTAAAGACTTGTTTTTTGTGAAAAAATAATTAAAATTGAAAAAAAATATACATATACTTACAGGTGAAGAAAATTTTTCTTTCAAAATATCATGAGCCGCGCTTAACATTACAACGTACCCGTAATTATTACACAGGCCAATTAGCCAAAACGCTATAAAATTCCTCCATCTCTTAGCTCGCGTGTCTCCTAACTCATCACTGGCCGTGGATGATTTAGCGGCTAGAAAAAAACAGTTTCTTACTAACTACCAAGGTCATGAAAATTCCCGCTAAATTAAATTGAATTAATAAAGTGTGAAATTTAAGTAATAATATAAAAGATTTTATTTTTATTCTTTATTTTTATTATATATACCTATAAACAGATTTTTTTCTGAATAATTCCATTAACGTCATAAATTATGTTACCTCAGAGGTTATCAGTCACCAAAATATTTGTGAGCAAATAGAGGGGCTCGCTTTATGGCTTTAGGTCATAAAATATCTTTTTATCTCGGTACGCTGTGGCTGATAACAACGAACGAGTATATATTAATAAGCGATAGATAACTTTTAATTATTTACCGGACATATATAATTTAGTAGTCAAGGGATATAATATCGGTAAAACTTAAATTGCAAACTATTTAAAAACCTGCTTGCTAAATTAATTATTATCTTGTTTATAGAAATGTTTTTGTTTTTATTCATTATTATCAAGTACTTGTTCAAATAATTTATATAAGTGTGATTACATATCACTATTATAACATATAATAGCGGACAAGTTTAGAGACAAATTGCGATCAATTGAGGCTAATAGTGTGATCGTTTTGAATATAGATCGTTGCTATAAATATCAACCTGACAGTTTATTCGTTGATTTATATAGATCAAAATATCTTCAGGTATTTCGAACTATTATTATGATTTATATAGAGAAAAAAAATTTTTTTAAATTTTAATGACAATATTAAGAATTAATGTTCAATAATTGGAACATAAAAATTTTTATTGTCGATAAAAATTTCATCTATTATAAAAGATAATTTTCATTAATAATTTTTTTTTAACTATTATCCATAAAATATAAATTTTTTTTAATTCAATGACCAGTTAATTTATTTATAGTTTTTTATTTATCATAATGAATCTCATATTTTGAGATAAATATGAGATTCATATAAAAGCCGTATCAATATTTATTTGAAATTCGTAATAAGTAAAATACTTATGTGAACGAATTTTTTTTTTAAGTAGATTAGTAAAATTTTTATTTTTTCGGTTAATCAGAGGAAAAGTATAATAATTGAGAAGACAGTATATCTTCCTTATTACGGGTATCATATGTGTATTAATATGGCTTTTATATGAATCTCATTTGTGTCAAAATATGAGATTCATAATGAACCTCATATCACAATCTTAGATCCACAGATTCGGTAGAATCTGGCGCCAAGTTCCGTTCAAATCCGTTGTCAACGGAGCGCCAGACTACCGACTGTGTTTACTGTAAGCAGAACGGTATTTTGAGGTTGCAAAATTTTATTTAATTCTACGGTACTTTTTTTGTCCTAAATTGTATATTATAACAGTGATTCATACTTTATTTTACTGTTATTAATTAATAATTATATTCACTTATAACAATTAATCTACTTGAAATTACTAAATTTAATCAGCACAAACTATAGCAACGCAAAAATTTCGATCCTGACTTTTTTTCGATGGGCAAAGTGATCTGCCACAGACTAAGTCGAGAATGCATAGTAATCCTTCATTAGATGGGAAACTACAGTTAAAAAAAGATATTTCACAGCTTGCATCTACACCCGCCAGGGTGCGCTGAAATTATTTTTACATAAACTGTAGCTTCAAAGGGATAGTTTGCTATAAAAAATGCAGCCAACGCGAGATTTAAGTTGGTACCAATTGTAAATTTTTATTAAAATTACAAAAAATACTAAAATCCGAACAAAAACAGTTTCACTGTAAAAAAATCGCGCCAAGGCCACGTTCATAAGACTATTAAGAAAAAAAAATTAGTTTTTTTCTTTACAAAAAGATATAAAATAAAAAAATTAAAAAATCCAAGTAACCGATATGATTGTTTATGATTTTCGGAAATTACAAAAAATTTTGTTGTAAATTTAAAAATAAAAAAAAAATTTTGGAACGTATTTAATGTGCGTTGAATATTAAATGTTTAGTATATAATCCGCTTTGGATATCTATTTCTTCGTGAATAATTTTTCTGCGTCATATTGTGTATTTCAATTTTTTTAAAGTCCTAGTCAATAGATTTTACGAATTTAGTTAAAAGTAAAATATTTTGTAACCGTGCACACTAAATACGTTCCAAAATTGTTTTTTTAATTTTTAAATTTACAACAAAATTTTTTTTAATTTCCGAAAATCATAAACAATCATATCGGTTACTTGGATTTTTTAATTTTTTTATTTTATATCTTTTTGTAAAGAAAAAAATTAATTTTTTTTTCTTAATAGTCTTATGAACGTGGACTTGGCGCGATTTTTTTACAGTGAAACTGTTTTTGTTCGGATAATTTTTAATCGGGCAAGCTATTATGTAAATTTTATTTTTTAATATGTATGTATTAACCGTACTTATGTGAAGTATAACTTTATATATATAATTTTTGCCATTCGGTTTCGCGCCTTGGCATTTAAACTTAATAAATAAATAAAAAATGAATATATCACGTTTCGTAATTAAATTTTATCTGTAGTTCTTTCGATTATAAGAACTAAAATTTATTTGGAAACAATTAAAAAAAAATTTATTTAGCAATAATTAAATAAGCGTACTCACATACAATATAATTTGCATTACCATTAAAATAATTATTCTTATCTAATCAACGTTGACAATGAAATTGATAACGTCCTTCACCTTTAATGCTTTTTTTGCACTAAGAGTTCAAATGTGTAACAAATATAAATTTGCCTTAATGCAATTGAAAAATCTGTTTAAAATAAATAATTTTGTTACTTTTAAAAATTATTATGAGAAGCTAAAAACTCTTCTGCAAAATAATTCATAAAAAATTAATAGATATCATAACAAACAATGATCTAACGCGTCAATGACATTGACCAAAAATGAAAATTGTGTCATGATCGAAAATTATACGTACAAAACAAACAACCTGCAGAAGTGTAAGCGAAAATATTTATTCCAGTCACATCAATGCTAGAAAAGATAGCCGCGCTTTCAGTTTCGTTTGTCCGTGTAATAAAATTGGAATTAAATGTTTTGATTTAAATGTATTATCTACCATTCATGTCTTTAGAATAAAGACACACCTTCAAGTGATAAAAAATTTATTACATTCTAAAAATTATCTTGAACTAATCAGTTATTTTATCAAATTAACTTAAGAATGCAAACAGTTAGTTGTTTACATATTTTCATTGTTTAATAATTCACTTGAGACTGTAAGTAGCAATTACTCAATTTTAGAGTAATTTTTTTTGTTTTAATGATGTAAAAATTTTTAAATCATTGAACTTTCTGATATATTTAGTCGCGTTTAAGCAATTAGTGCTGAAATTTATGGAACGACTCTAAAAAAGAATTTGTGAAGAAAGTGAACTTGCGCAACATTTTTATGGATAAATATTTAAATAAAATAAATATATTAATTAAATTCTTTTATAGGAAATTTAAATGAATTTATGACTTGTAAAAAATTAATAATTATAGCGCTTAATGTAAGTTTTTTTTTTTCAATGAAAGTTAAGGAGTCAGTCAAAAAAATATTTTTGATTTTCCAAACAGGATGTTGAGCCCGGATCTTCTGGTTACGCGCCAAAAAATTTATTGTGTGTCAACCGTGTCGAGTGATTCAATAAAAAGCAATTAATTATCGAAATATTTTATCAGATTAGTAAATAAACTTACTAATTAATTTAAGTATAAATTGATAAAAAATCAATCAAGTGTTCTAGATTCACATAAAAAATTCCAGAAAATAAGGTCATTGAAAATGGTATTATTTACATTATTCTTATCAATACTACAGATATTTTCCAGGTATGATTAAATGATAAAATGAACGGCAATTTTTATAATTATTGTACATGAAAAACGCGAATTAATCTTCAGCAAATTAGTAAATTAAATAATAATATTGTTTTGAATATTTATTTTTATATATGTAAAATAAATATTCATTCAACTCTCAAGATCATTTCTTACGTTTTAATTTTACTAAATTTTATTGTGAATAAAATTTTGCTTCAAGGGAATAATTACTCTGTCTTTTAGACTTAATTCAGTAAAAATACCTTCTTTGGCTGAATTTAGTTTTAGGTGAAAAAAAAAAAAAGGAATATATTTTGATTAAATTATAATTAAAGGATCAATTGAGCTTTGAACGCATCTTAAAGCTCTTGAGCTTGAATGTTTTGTTCAAAGTCGTCTTAAAGCTTAAAAACAACTTTCTGAGCTTAATTATAATGTCTTTGTTTTAATTTAAAAAAAAATTAAAATTGGCTTGAAAATAGAAAAATTTCAATTTGAAAATTAAAAAAATTAATTTTTTGTAGCAACTATTAAAAAGCAAATTTTTTGTAACAATTATTGAAAAGTAAATTTTTTGTGGCAATTATTAAAAAATTAAATTTTTTATAGCAAGTATTAAAAAGTCAATTTTTTGAAACAAATATTATAAAGTAAATTTGTTGTAGCAATTATTAAAAAGTAAATTTATTGTAACAATTATTAAAAAGCAAATTTTTTGTAGCAATTAATAAAAAAAAATAATAATATTAATAATTTTTGAGTAACTTATAAATTAATACTTAAAGTAAGAAACTATAAATATCTCATTTACGATAATGCCGAAAGATAATGAACATAAGTAAGAACTCCATCAAGTCGTTAACACATAAAAAAATTAAAAACCCGTAAAAACCTCCAAAATGACAAAGTATTATAAAAATAAGAGTATCGAATACCATACCTTTAACAACGTCCATGCTAAATGCTATACTATATCGTAATATATCAAGACAAAAATATTTGTTTTATCAGCTGTGCAATAATATCAACTAATGCAATTAATTACTACGATAATTTATAATTATGTAAACAAGGTTGTCGCGTCTCAACACATCCAACCGTTTCAAATGAAACGCGGACACTGAGTCTCGTTATCGTCACTGACTATTTAGAAACCGTCAATCTGTTATAACATACGGAATATATATATCGTACGTACACACACTTACATTACAAATTATTAAAAAAATAATATACGATTTTTTTGACGCACTACAATGTAATTTTACCGCATTTTATTTTACTCGGTACTTTAAGGGCCACTTTTTAAATCCAGAATAAAATTTTACCGAATGATGAAATATATCTATATATTTTATGTATATAAATATACTGGCAATAATAATTATATTTTTATCCTTGATTGAAAAATTAGTTTTAAATGTAAATATGTTAATTATTAATCACTGATTATTAATTTACTTTGCGATTAATTATCAATTATTTATCATTAAACGTACAGTAATAATGATAATATTTGCATGTGCAATATTTGCAACACGTGGAACAAAGTGAGTGATATTGACTGCAAACAACTGTATTAATTATGATATATTGCTTTTGAAAGATAAATTTTTAGAATTACGATTTGAAATTTTAACAACTACGGCGATAAACTATTTTATGTACTTGAATAATTTTAAAGTCAACAGTTTGTGACAAGAATTAGAAGAAGACTAAAATTATAGATAAAATTTGTGTAGATTGTAAATAGCTACTGTATTATTAACTCATTAAAGGAGAGAGCAATAGGTATAGGTTAGTTTTCTTAATACTTAGGGAAGGGATCGAGATAATTAGTAAAACTTCTTAAATACATTACTTCTTAGAAACTCTGTAAGATCTAAGATAAAGATTATTGAATTTTAAAGAGAACAGACTAATTTTTTTTTTAAAGTTCAGCTTATTTTTTTTTTAAGTAAGAAGTTTACGATTTAATACAATAGAATATCAAAAATTTGAATCAGTGAAATTATAGTAGGTTTAAAGGCTCTGATTCCAATATTACAGATGGCAAGTTACAATTTTTGGGCCAGAAGGACTTAGTAGATTAGATTGAGTAATAAATTACTGGGAATAAAATTTTTTAGTGCATAAAAATGGCTGAAAATTGATAATTAAATTGTAATTTTAGTCACGGTCATGATCGAGGATAAAGATAAATATCTATTTATTGTAAGTTTTGTGAATGGCAGTGTGAAGCAATGAAATAATGAATTAAGTCACGGTGTCTTCAAATCCCTACTCTCTCTGCTACCATACATGTGCGAAGTAAGAGGTTTTATAAACTTGTTTATATCCTATAAGCATGTCAAGCTTGCGCGCGCTGCTTACATTCAAGTTCACTAGCTTAAGGTAGTACCTCCGCGACAATAATCCAGATCAAAAATTTTGACTCGCTATCCATGTTATACGTATCGACAGAGCTAAGGTTGTAGGTTAAGATTTTTTAACGTTACTGTACTCGTCGACTACTATATTCTTTATACATATACACACACACACTACGGTTTCAGTGACTAGCGGCTGTTTTTCGTACCCCCTCTCCTAAAAATAATCCTCTAAAAGTGAAATTGTTTTTAATTAATCTCGAAAACTACATGGTAGAAAATTTTCATTTTTTTTTTAATTGTTCGAAATATCATATTCTTCAATTTACTAGTTTTTTGATAAAGTCTTGAAATTCCTTCGATGGAAAAAATTAAAAATACTGCCATTTTCCCACGCTTCTCCTATGTTACATGTACAAAAATGTCATTTTCAATTGCAATTATCTCAAGTTTGGTGTGGTAAATCGTCTTCAAATTTTAACAGCATATGTATTATGTATTTAATGACTTATATTCAAAGTTTCGAGGATTTCTTGAAATATTGCTTTCATAACCGTACTACCTTATAATAAAAATCTTGAATTTTGATTTATTGTCGTTCTGAAATTAGAATTTCAAAAAAATTTCAGCGTCTAATATTTGCAATAAGAGTAACCTGTAGTAAATATATTTTAAAAATTGGAGATTGACATCACTATTTTTGACATTGTTCAAGTAGCAAGGCTTATTTGTACACAGAAAAAAAAAATTATCTTGAATCAAGAAAATAATTTTGAAAAATTCCATCTTCTTGATTCAAGTAGAAAAATTCTTAAATTAAGAAATTATTCTTGATTTAAGTAAATTTTTCGTCCTAAATTAAAGACAATGAAACTTTAAAATTATTCTCTTGGTTCAAGAATTTTTCTCTTGATTTTTTAATTTTTTTTTTTCAGTGTATTGCTTCTTTTTAAACTGAGAGAAAAATAAGTTGATTCAGAGAAAAGTTCTTAAACTAAAAAAATTACTTTGAATAGTTTCATCGTCTGAATTTAAGTAGAAAAATTCTTGAACTGAGAAATTTTTCTTTGTTAGAATAAATTTTTTTGCTTAATTTAAAACAATAAAACTCTTAAAAATAATTTTTTTGATTCAAAAATTTTTTTCTTCAATTAAATTAATTCTGTCTTCAGCGCTGGATTAGTTTTCTGAATTCTAATGACAATATTAAATTACAACAAGGCT
This sequence comes from Cotesia congregata, assembly GCA_905319865.3. Classification (NCBI taxonomy): domain Eukaryota; kingdom Metazoa; phylum Arthropoda; class Insecta; order Hymenoptera; family Braconidae; genus Cotesia; species Cotesia congregata. The sequence goes on from CAJNRD030001120.1 coordinate 15,656,446, forward strand.
CACTTTACAAAAGTCCATAATTGAATATCTGAAACTACAAAAATTTAATTGTAATTAAAAAACTTTTCAAGATAGTACTTGACGCTGTATTATCTGTAACTTCTCAAAATAAATTTTAAAAAATTTCACACGTTTTTAAATAAACCTTAATATTATTTTAATATTCTAAAACTATCGAAGATATTATTACGGAGAACAGAAGCATCTGCAAAAAAAAATAATTATTTAATAAATTTATAAAAATCTAAATACATACCAACCTTTATTATATTTTTAAACAATTTCAAAGTAAGAAAAAAAATTCTGATATTTTTCCAAATCATTCTTATGTTTAAAATTAAACTGACGATCAAGTGTTTCCAAATTTGATCAATTAATTATGTGTATTAAGGTGTTTATTAGTAATTAATGCTGTTTGATTATCTTCAGTCCAAAATATTACAAATTATAAATTACGATGCAGTTTCTTGGAAATTTTAGCAGCAAAAGTAGAAGTTAGAACGTATGGAGCTTTTTATAAAAATAAAAGAAGTGATCTAGTCGACGGCTGAAGAATTAGTGTTCTGCACAAAAAGTTGCGCGCATTTCTTCCCCACCTGGCGACAAAAAGCACACCTGCGTTTATGAATAAACAACGAAGATAATGATAGGTATTAGTTATTCAAGTGAAAAAAACTAAACATTGTAAATTTTATTTCTCAGAACTTTAATTTAAATTGTTAAAAACAATATTCTGGAAGGCTCGATGTCGCGCTTGGTATTAATTATTCATACTTTTGTCGCAAAAACTTACCGCGACAAAGGGTTCATTAACCTTCTAAAGATAACTCTTTTGTTTCCAACTGTAAAATTCACCTTAAAGTTTAAAAAAAACTTGAGACTAGAGCTTATAGATCGACATCGATTTTAAAAAATAAAATAAAAGATATGGTTACTTTGTTACAATATACTTTTGAAGTATGTTAATAATAAATGATCTGTGAGAAATTTACCCTTTTCTAGGTGATTAATAATTAACGAATCGTCTGCGAAGTTTATAAGATAGAGATATTTTTTTAAAAGAAGATGGACAAAAGTTTAGCGCTTGCGCAGTAAACTTTTTTGCCGGTTAGTCTTGAATCAACCCTTCGACAATTTACTTCAGTTTTAAGAGCAATTTATATTACCGCGTATTAAAGTTATGGATAATATCTTCATACTGATGGAGTGATTTAATTGGTATTAAACCAGACAAAGACAATTTTAACGAGTTTTTTTAGATACTTGACATTAAAGTTATGTAATAGTAATAAATAGTTATTCTCAGGAATATAAACAAAAAAAGTTTTTTTTTCGTAAGACATTATTAATTTAATTGATTATGTTACAATAATTTATAAGCAATAATGAATAAAAGTAAGTTTTTTATTAAAAAAATTTTTATTTCTATATTTTTTCATCAAAATATTTTTGTCAGGGATAGTTTTAGTATAGTTATATAATATTTCTACGTAAATTCTATACTTTTCAGTTATCAAATTTAAAAAATGATATGAAATTTATCAATATTAAAAATCACAAAAATTATTTACTTGATTTAAATAATTAATAATAATAATAATAATATTTTAATAATTAATAATAATTATTTTTCAGACTGATAAAGAAAAATAAAGATTTGCACATAAGTTACAGTGTTAAGATTTTATGACTGCAAAGTATTCCTCTCATTACTGCAGTCGGATCTGTAGATGATCTTGTCATTGTTTTTAATAATTTCGTGTTAACATTTAATTAACCTGTGCATTAATCTTAAAAAATTTTTTATCAACTTTGAAATAAATAACAAAAATACTCTCGTGTAAAATTGTATTTTCCGTAAAATATATATTTTTTACATGTTCATATTTTATATTATAATTTAATAAATAATATTATTTACCTGGAAAAAAATTTTTTATTAATTGAATCTATTTATTTATCTTGCATAAATTCTAAAAACTTGAGAAAAAATATTTTTTCCATTGAATCTCATTTACTTCATTATTATTATTATCAATTTCATCATAGATGATTTTATTAGTCATAAAAAAAATTCACAATTTTTTTCAAAAATTACTAATGTTATGTAAAAAAATATTAATTTAGGGTAATTAATTAATTTTACATTTAAAATATTTAATGTGTTTAAGTATTTGGTCCTAGCGTGTTAGGCTAATAGACCGGGAACTTCCGAGTTTTAATTTATTGAGAAAGATAGGTTTGTTTGAATAAATTGATGTAGTTGAATAATTTTAATACATATATTGTTTAAATCCAAAATTAATATCATTAGTTAATTTACAATAGTTACAATTATTACACAGTGATTGAAGTTAACTTTTCTTTCATATAACGATTTTACAATATTACCAAATTCACAAATATTAATAATTCAAAATATACCTGATAAAAATTTGATGAACCTTGTTGATTTAATTTGTTTTAGTTGGTTTTACTTTACGATTTTACTTTACCTTTACAAATGCTTTATTTTCTGTACAATAGATTTACACGTGGTCTATTGAGACTTATTTAAACTATGTACGATGTTAACACTAGGATGTCAGGACAACGAGAGAGATTTTTTGGTGACAATTGCGATGGTGTCGAATTTTAGGGCGTAACTAATTTCCGCTTTGGGGGAAATAAATTACCAATTATTTGTCTATTTTCTTGGGCCCTTACCCTCTCTCTTAAATTTGTCTAAAAATGTTGCATGTCCCTCTATTTGGGTCAGAGTGCAACATGCTTTCTCACTTACTCTTATGTTCTATTATTCATCTATGTGTTTGCGTTTACGTAAGCGCATTTACGCATAGACAAAGACATACATTTGTACTGTCTACATTAATTTATTTATTAAAATCGTATGAATAAATATGTACTCGAATCTAACATTTCTTACGTTTCCTTGAATTTAATTATTTATTTGTAGAAATATTTCTGTTTTGTCATTTTATAATTTTGTTGTATTATTTTAGAATTTAATTGTTTAATATTTGTTTATTTTTAATTATTTAACTTTCAAGTTCTATTTTTTTATTTCTTTTTCATTTCATATTTAATTTTGTTGTCTAAAAATTATTTCGGAAAGTGCAATATTAAAATTTATTTCAATATTTTTCTCAACACTAAAATTCTGTCATTCTAAAAGTTATTCTAAAATCTTTCGGTTTAAAATAAATCTTTTATCTTATGTTCTTTATCATTACTTAAGTATATCTTAATATCTATTTAATCTCTTTAAAATACCTGGGCCCTCAGACTAATTACGGGAATTTCCCTGGACTTTTGCAAAGATCGAACGAGACACTTAATGACCACACTCGAATTATCTTTTACAATCGTTAAAATTTAAATAAAATTATACTCGATTTTTTATAATTAATAAATATGTAAAGAAAAATTTCTTTACATAACACTAATTTATGACAGAAGATAATATTTAATGAAGATAGAACACTTTTTAATTTATTATTCTCATAATCAATAAAAACATAAAATGAAACTTTCTCCTTCATTTCTAATTCATAACTCGGAAGCGTTTAAAGCGTATAATTTAAGACGCAAGCGCTGGAGGGAATTGTTTTTTTTTTTCTATCTTTTAAAAACTATTCAGTTATTATCGCACCCTTCTACTGAAAGGATATCTTATGAAGCTTTTTTAAAGCATTAACTCAGTAAAAAAAAAAAAAATAATGGATGTGCAACATGCAATCAAGTATACGCAATGGTTTATGGAGCTCCTAGCAATACCACACCGATATAAAAGAAAATTTTCTACTAAAAAAAAATTATCATCCGCGGTTGGACTTTTTGTAATTAACGTTCTTATTGTCTGGAATATAAGCTTCAGATCGATTGATATGTTCACAGTAGTAAGAGATTTTGATGAGAAGATTTTATTATTTGCTCCTTGGTCTTTTTCAGTGGTTATAAATATAAAATATATGTTTATGATATTTCGTGGTAATGATATTATGATGATTATTGAACATATAAAAATAGATTGGATAGAAAAAAAATCACCTGAAGAAGAATTAATAATGGTAAGAAATTCCCAACTGTGTAATCGTATAACTTTATGTTTTATGGTTTTGATGTACGTCAGTGGAGCGTTGTATAATTTTGTAATACCTTTTGTACTACCGATACTATTGCACAGTAAATCTAATACTTCTGATCGAACACCGATTTTTGACGGCTACGATGTTTTTTTCAATGCTCAAGTGTCGCCAATTTATGAAATAACATTTTTTTTTCAAGTGTATGTAGTTACAATAGGTTTCTCAATACTTATTTTTATGTGTCACTTAACAGTAGTTTCAGTAACTCATGCGTGTGGGCAAATTCAAATTATTAATTATCTAATTAGATATTTGATAGATGATATTATTGACATAAATAATATTCAAAATAAAATATCGATTATAATCAGCCGTCATATTAGGGTACTCAGGTAATTATTTAAAATTTTTTCAATGATAATTAAATCTATTAAAATAAATTTTTTAAACTTTATAAATTATGAATTTTATCCATTGAACAATAATACATTTGTAAGGGTCGTTATTTTTAATGAACTGATTTAAAAAAATTTTAAAATTAAAAATAAATTTAGTAAAATATAACAATCTTTTAAATTTCAATAAAAAATTTGTTCAGTGGTGAAAATAAATTGAAAAATTGATACCTAAAAAATAAACGACAATGTTTTTATTTTTTATTAAGTTTTAAAAGTTTTCAAGACTAAGTAATGACTTTTTAAATTTTTATTCAATATAGTTTTGTAGAAAATGTTCAAAAAATTTTACTTGAATTATGTTTGCTCGAGATGGGTGCATCTACTGTACTTATTTGCATCGACGAATATTGTTTTTTAAAAGTAAGTCAATTAATAAAATTAATATTAAGCAAAAAAATTTATTTTATAGATAAAATACATAAAACGACGTGTGTTATTCTTCAAAATTTTTGGATTTTTTTTTTATAAATATTGACTTCATTTTAGATGTTAGAAACAAATGATATTGCAAATATGATTCCTTTTGGAATGCTCTTTGTATGTTTAAATTTCAACATATTAGTGCTGTGTTATTTTAGCGAACTTTTGAACAGCCAGGTATATAAAAAAAAAAAAATTTCTGCTATAAATTATTGTATAATAAAGATTTTTTGTATTGACAATTTGCAAAAATAAAACTATTCAATAGTTCATTGAGATCGGAACAGAATCATCTATGACAGAGTGGTACAGATTTCCTCAGAAAATAAAAAGTTATCTTATTTTAATTATCTGCATGTCACAACGCTCTCAAAAATTAACCGCTGGCGGTATAATTGATTTATCTTACGGTACTTATATACAGGTAATTTTTTTTTAATTGGATTTTAAATGATACTGATATTAACGGACATCTAAAAATTCTTTAAATTTTTATAACAAGTCAATTATTATAAAAAAATAATTTTTTTTAATTCGCATTTATGATTTAAAAAAATTTCTAGATATGGAATTTTTTGCTAAATCATTTTTTATTTTAGAAAAATTGTCAGATGTCAGGTAAATTCAGTATAATAATTTCAGTTGTATTTTTATTCTCATAATAATTTCTTTTAATTGTCAAATAATTTAATTTCTAGATACTGAAAACCGGATTTACTTATTTCCAAATGTTACGAGCGGCAGATCTAAAAAAAAAGTAGCGAAATTTAAATTGATGTTATGTATTTATAATTAACTATATGCTGTTTTAAAATAAATATCTTATTAGTTATATAATTTACTATTTACTCCAGAAGAAATGAAAGTTTCAGCCAATAGAAAGACCAAATATTAAAATACTTTTAATTAAATCTTTCCTGAATAAAAAAGAATTGAAAAAAGCCCTGATTGCAAATACTGATTGAAAAGAATTGTATATCTATATATACACACAAAAAAAATTGAAAATAATTCAAATTTCACATTTTTTTTATTTTTTTTTCAATCAGTATTTTCAATCAGGAAGAAAAAGTTCAATTTTTTCTAATATTTTTGAATACTTTTAAATTCCTTCTCTTGTAAAAAATTAAAATTGTCAATCATTTGGATTTATTTTTTTTAATCAGACAACTAAAAAAAATTTACTAATTTTTAAAATCAAATAAAGCGTTCTTTTTTAATAAAACTAAAATTTGCCGACATTCAAAAATTTTTTATTTTTTTCAATAATTAAATAACAACTAAAAAATAGTTTTTAAAATTGCACTTACAAATTAGTTTTTACAAATGAAAATTTTTTTTTGTCATAATTTTTTCAATAAAAGAAAAATCTAAAATTTTTTTTAAATGTCGGCTAATTTAATTTTTCATTTCACAATCAGCCCGCAGACCGACGCGCCATCTTCTCTCGAAGCAAGTCTACCTACCCTGATAGCCACACTTACTATAAAAATACTTGTAGTATAGCAAGTTTAGTCAAAGTTAACGTTAAGTTCACTCCAAAACTTGTACAGTAAAAGTTATATACAATTTGTGTTGAAGTTGTATAGTAACTTGACGTTAATCTACTGCCGCAATTTCAATCCAAGTTTTAACAAACTTTTAATATGATACTAATGTTAGCCGACGTTTAAAAATTTTTCTATTTTTTTTAACAATCAAATTGCAAGTAAAAAAATAATTTTAAAAAATTTCATTTATAATTTTTCAAATTTCCTACATGTGAAATTTTTTCTTTTTATTTTATAGTAACAATTTTTTTAATAAAAACAATTATAAAAATTTTCAGATGTCGGCTAATTTAATTTTCATACTTTTTATCTATAAAAAAGTTATTGTTAAGTTAGAATGATATTTAAAAAAAAAAAATTACTGTAAAATTCATAGAAAAATTAATGTTACTTTAAGTTATATTTATTCGGGCCTTTAAGTTGATTAGCAAACCATGATTTAAAAAAGTTTTTTGCAGCAGGTTAATTGTCAATCACTTAAGTGATTTCTTATTTTTCGTAAGAATTCTTATAAAAAATTAATGAAAAATAATAAGACGATAAAAAAAATTTTAATGCTTTGTAAATAAATTTATCAAAGATTTCAGAATATTTCTATATTCAAGAAAATTAAACATCACATAATTTCAGATATTTATTTTTATTAATAAATTATTGAAACACTTATTTTATACATTTTTGAAGCAAATAATGAAAATTAATTTAGCTGACATTTGATAATTTTAAGAATTTTTTTTAACAAGTAAATTATGGTAAAAAAGAATTAGAAAAAAAAAAAAATTGACATGTAGAAATTTATAATAATAAAAAATGTAATTTTTTATAAATAATTTTTTGGAATTAATTTATTTGTTAAAAAAAAATTACAAAATAGTCAAGTGATTGCTAACTTCAATGTCATAGCTAAAAACAAAAAACTATTAAATTAATTCAATTCACTCACTTTATATTCATAATTGCAAATACAATTTTACATTATAAAAATATTGTAACAATAAAATATTAATTTTTTGTCACACGGCAGTAGTTAAAAATTTTTACTATGCTTCGTTTTTTTTACCGATAAATTACCTACCGATGTAAAAAAAGAGACAAATTCTGATAAACTGCCATATCAATGAGTGTTTGCATTCATTTTGTCCAACTTCACTAAAACTTCACATTAAGACTTTTACTAAAACATTTTGATAAAAGTTAAAGTCAAATTTCGGCCCTAGATTGTATAAAAGTTGGACTGCAACTTAACGTTAACTTTTACAATTGGATGTGTTAGGAAATACTGAGGTGGTTAGGAGGTGGTAAATAAAAAGCGCGGTGAATTCAAACTTAAATTTATTGTCAGTCTTCTTACACCGATTAGTACTCAATTGAATAAAATATTATATAATAAGTTTGCACTTGGTATAGACTCGTGGCAGTGAATGTCAACCGTCTTAAGATAGTTTCTTTTGGATGCGTGACCCTTCGTTGAGAACCTTCTGGTATATTCAAAGGAAAGGCTTAGAAGGCGCGGGGGTCTCTTAGAGATGCTCTTCTAAGCAAGATGATGCCCAATTTCCTTTGAGAGAACTCGACTTGCACCAGGAGGTATACTAAAGACGGCTACGAGAAGAGCCTATTACTTGAGAGTTTTCTTACTGATATGTAAGGTTAGACACTTTATTTAGGTACTTGACTCTTGATTTTAGATGTTAACTGTTTAATTGCACGATAAAAACTGATGCGGTGGCACTTGGCGCCTGTATTTATACTTAAGCCGGGAGGCCCAGAACGTTCTGGTAAGCATGCGCAGACATCGATTTCTGGAACGATGCCTGCGTCGATAATTTTCTAGAGGAATCGATTACTCGAAAGTTACTAGATAGAGAGCGCTTCGAGTCTTTAGGCGGGAGTTTGAATTAAATTATGCGAGAGATGGCGCCATTACTAAATTTATTAGAAAAAGAGACTAGAGATGGCGCCGCTAACTTGATAAATCTCAAACAGGATGGCTATCAGGGTAAATAAGACAGATAAAATATTCAGTATTTATCTATTCGATGTTGGTACTTAGTTGTTATTGTTGTTATTTTTTATATCAAGTGTTAGTGTACATAAAAAAATAAATAAAAATTATAACCTGTCATATGCACGCACATGTGACAATAATATAAATAAATAAATAGTTTTTGAACATTTTTAATACTTATCTTTATCAAAATCATTTTACCGGTTTATATAATTTTTTTTTTTGTAATTACAAAATGGGAAAAACATCAAAAGACAAAAGGGATATTTATTATCGAAAAGCTAAAGAGGAGGGTTGGAGAGCAAGAAGTGCATTTAAATTACTCCAAATTGACAGCGAGTTTAATATTTTTGATGGTAAACTTTTTATTATTTATTTAAGATACTAAAATAAGCGGACATTTGATAATTTTTTTTAATTAATAAAAATTATAAGTAAAATATTTTTTAAAAATTGCACTTTAAATTTTTCGAATTTTTTACATGTCAAATTTTTTTTTTAAATAATTATTTTCAATGAAAAAACTCTAAAATGTCAGTTAATTTATGACATTAAAGTTAGCAGCCTTGACCATTTTTTATTTTTTTTTTTTTAGCAACAAATTTGTTTGGAAAAATTATTTGTAAGAAATTGCATTTTTTTTTTCTTTTTAATTTTTACATGTCAATTTTTTGTTATAATTTTTTAAATAAATAAAAATTGTCAGATCTTAGCTAATTTCAGCGAAATTTGTCAATATAATTAAAATCAAACAATTGTTGATATAATTTTTAATTATTATTTATTGTTATTAGGTGTTACAAAAGCAGTTGATTTATGTGCAGCACCAGGAAGTTGGAGCCAAGTTTTAACCCGAAAATTAAAGTAAAAAATTTTTTCTAAATCTTATCAAAGAATTTTTTTATATCTCTGTGTCTTTATTAATATAATAAAAATTTAACTAATGAATTTTTGACACTGCAGCGAAAGTTATAAATTAAAAAATGAAGAATTAAAATCCGGGAGTTCGTCATCAAGCAATGAAGAAGTAAATGAGCCACCAAAAATAATAGCCGTCGATTTACAAGCAATGGCACCCTTGGACGGCGTGGTGCAAATTCAAGGTGATATTACTAAAATATCTACTGCTGAAGAAATAATAGCTTATTTTGAAAATTCTAAAGCTGATTTAGTTGTTTGCGATGGAGCGCCTGATGGTAACTAAATATTAAAATTATTATTTTTTTTTTTCAAAAGTTATAAACCAAAATGATCCTTTGATTTAGGGTAAATGCACCAATTATTGACCGATTAAGGTTTTCTTTCTCTGTACTAAGCTATAAAAAATCTATTAACCTACTAAAAACAATTTGTAATGGATTTTATTAAAATTAAATACTTAATTAATAATAATTAATAACTATTTATAATAAAAATTAACAAAATTATATTAATTTTGTTATTTGAATGTTGAAATACTAAAATCACCAATTATTGACCGAAGAAACCCAATAAATGACCGACCGTTCTCCAATTAATTGATCGCTCAAATAATTATAAGTAATTTTGTAAACTACATGTAGGGGAGCCTGGGGCACGACGGCCTCCTTAAGCAAATTTTTTTATTTTGTGGCTTTTAACCATCAAATTCATTTATTTTCCATCTATTTCGAACGAATTAGTCGACATTTTGCAAAAAATCGAAAAAAAAAATTTTTTTTTCTGGGGCACGACGGCCCCCTCCCCAAAAAATCATATAAAAAAATTTTTTTTTTACTTAAGCTATTACCATCAAAATCTAGAGATTTTCCTCCCAGAAAACGTTGTCGAGGGAAAACCACGATTCTTACATGTCTTGAGTATCGCCGAGAACTCACAGAAAAAAAAAATCAACATGAAGCAAAAAAAAGACCTCAATTAAACAAAAAAATTGATGACGATAATTCTTTGTGATTCACTTGAATTTTTTTATTCTTCTCCTTCTTTTTTTTAATTAAAGCTTTTTTACTAGCTTGTAACTCTTTTTTATTTTTTTAATTGCTTAGCAATTTTTTCTTCTAATAATTCATTCATTGATATAACCGTTCACTAAAAAAATTAGAACAAAATAAAATTTAATAATCAAAAAAGATTTTAAGTATTATTTTAATTATAAATATACATTTTATGGGTGATTCTCTGTAAGGGCGTTTTAAATCTATACAAAGCTGTCCGACTAAATTATTTTTGATTTTATTAGAAAAAAAATTAACAAGGGCTACAAAACTATTAACTTAATCATAATAAATAAACAGCCGAATTAATTTTTGCTTTTTCAATATTTGTGTATCTTGTGCCATATAACATGACAGGGGACTGTTTTTTTCTTATCAAATTGAGAAAAATCAAGCAAACTATTTCAATGCATTCAGTTTTTTAAGTTCTCAATCAATGTTTACATTAATTAGAATAATATTAAGACTTATAGATCCATTTTTATAAATAAATTACATATAAAAATAGTTGCCAGGGGACTGAGTTTTGTAGTGGCCCAGACACATATTTCCAGCACAAACGGTGCTTTGACACTAAATAAAATGGCGATAAAGCGCTAACAGCCCTATGGTTATTAACTTAAGGCTAGTTAGTTCCTTATAAACTTTACAAAAGGTAAAATAACACGCTGGATTTTTTTATTTTTGGCTTTGAACTTCTGGCAGGGGACTGTACTTAAAATGCCTGGGACAGACTTCGATTTGATGAAATTAATAAAACAAATTAATTTTCGGTACTTTTCATTGAAGAAGATTATTAGTTAACTAATTAAGTTTATAAACATTGTGGACCAAATTATATATTATGAACGAATAACTTAAAATTTAATCTTAAATTTTTAATTTGGGGAGTGGGACAGCCCAGGGGACTGTCATTTTGGTGGTTTACGAATTTATAGCAAAAAAAACCAAAATTTATTTCATTTCAATTTTCAATGCTCCAAATAGAAATGTTTTTTTGCTTTCATAATAAATTTTTTTTAGTAACAAAATAACAATTTTTCTAATAAAACAATGCCTGGGACAGCAAAAAACATCCTTACAGAGAATCACCCTTATAATGATTATTTTTATATTTACAAAATATTGAATGACTAACGTACTTTAAACACTTGACAGATTTAATTTTCAGCTTAAGAAGTTAGTATTATAAATATACGGTCATTAATTGGATTGTGATAAAATCAGAGGGTCTAATAAATGACCGAATGAATTTTTTACTGGGTAAAGGGCTTCTGACGGATCCAATAGTTGACCGGTCTTAAAATAATATTAAAACTTATAATTTAACTTTATTTTTTTAAAAAAGTTAGAATCTGATCTTTAATTAACATAATAAAACTAAAATATTTTATATTATGCCGATAAATATCACTAAATTAATGATGAAATGCACTCACTCTCCAATTGTACGCTAGTTATTTTTCACCGCTTTATGGCTGGTTGCGTTGTAAACAAACTCAGAATATTTTTTTAAAGCTATAATCACTAAGCAATTAATTGGGTAATTTTTTATTATGATGATTAAATGCCATATATTTTTATTTTAATAGTTTAAGAAAAAAAAAACCCTTGTAAAATATTAATTAATTAACTTTTTTATACATCGGTCAACTAATTGGTGACCGGTCAACAACTGGTGCATTTACCCTAATTTCTTTTTAAAATAATTTTAATAAATATTTTTTTTTTAATAATTTTAATAAATATTTTTTTTTTAAATAATTTTAATAAATATTTTTTTTTTTAATTATTTTAATAAATATTTTTTTTAGTAACCGGATTACATGACATGGACATTTACATTCAATCGCAATTACTTTTGGCAGCTTTAAACATAACAACACACGTTATACGACCGGGTGGTACTTTTGTTGCTAAAATATTCCGAGCTAGAGAAAGCTCATTACTATATTCACAATTAAAAGTATTTTTCAAATATGTCTCTTGCGCAAAACCGAGCAGCTCACGAAATTCAAGTATCGAAGCGTTTGTCGTTTGCAAAGATTATTCACCACCTGATAATTACATTCCACATATGTTAAACCCACTATTAACTCACGAGCCATTGAACTATGATGAGTTGACTGGTATCAACAAATATGTTGTTCCATTTGTTGTATGTGGAGATTTAACGCAGCCTGATTCTGATTCGTGCTATCCTCTTTCAGTGAGTATTATTTTTTATTAAATTTCTTACAACAAAAAAAAATTTTTAATTAGATAAAAGACCCAGTTATTGACACTTGGAGTTTTATTTTAATTAAAAAAAATAAATCATCTTTAATAAATTGATAAATATAATTTTTTAATAATAAATTTTAAGAGCATTTAATTTTTTTAATTAGAATAAAATTGCAAGTGTCAATAACTGGGTCTTTTATCTTATATAATACATAAAAATTATAATATATAAAAAAATATATAGGAAAATTTTTAATATTATAATTGTTAATACATAAAAAAGAAATTTTTTTTTATTTACTTTAAAGATTTTGAATATCTTTATTAAATTATAAAAATTATTCAACAGCTGAGTGGCGAAGAATATGTATATAAAAGTCCAATCCAGGAACCAATCGAGGCACCTTATGAAGAAGCTATCCAAAAGGAATTTAATTCAAACAACAAAAAATCAATTAAAGCTGAACCATCTGCATCGGAAATTTTTTACGATGATGATTTATCAATTGAAGACTTCAAAAAAAGTTCCCTTGAATTTCAGAAAAATAAAGAAGTAGCAGCGGCAAATTCCCAAATAAAACAAACTGACATCCATGAAGATTTTGTAAATTTACAATTGAATTAATTAATATTTATTATTCATTAATTATAATTAAATATAATTTTTTAAACACTTAATAGTTATTTTCACACTATCAATTTAATTCCTAATTAAATTTATTCTTTGAATAGTAATATACACAATTATTTACGTACAATAAGTGCTTACACTTGCATACATTGTAGGGTTTAGTATACAAACAAAAAAATAGAGTGAGTAATCAGTAGTAAATAAGAAGCCCACCGACAATGATCTAATCACCAAATATGGTAACCTACGAGGTACGGAAAATTCCTATCAGGTATTAATGTATTAATAAATATATACATTAAAATATTTACTAAAATTTTATTTAGTGTAATCTATATTATTAAGAGAATAAAAAAAATTTTGTCTTCGGGATATTCATATGATTAAATCGTTTTTTAAATGAAATTTAGTGTAATTGCAAAGGTCTTGACTTGAATTTGTGCCTTTTTAAGGTTTTGTATCATTCTCAACGATAGTCAATTTATGATGATAAGTATTTAGGCTGCATTCGAAAATGCTCTACCTCTAGATAAATAATTAAGAAATGCCCCTGTATCTTGTGAACTATTGAGACTTTTTAAGATATAAGCTCATCCCGATGTTACACTCATCAAGACCTTTCATTTGAGTACCCACATCAATTTTTTATATATTTATATTTATATATATTATATATATATGTAAATATGAAAAATATATCAAAAAGACATGTGGGTACTCAAATGAAAGCTCTTGATGAGTGTAACATCAAGATGAGCTTATCTCTTAAAAAATGTCAATAATTAAGAAATGACCTTGTATCTTGTAAAATATTGACATTTTTAAAGATGTAAGCTCACTCCCATATTACACTAATCGAGACCTTTCATTTGAGTACCCACATCAATTTTTCATATATATTTTATATATTTATATATATTATATATATATATGTATATATGAAAAATATATCAAAAATGCATGTGGGTACTCAAATGAAAGCTCTTGATGAATGTAACATCAAAATGAGCTTATATCTTTAAAAACGTCAATATTTAAGAAAGTACAGTGCAATTTAACTAAAATCATTATATAATAACCAAAATTTATTTATTTATATTTCACAAGTCCCGGAAGTCCTATAGTGACTAAGGATCGCTAGTATATATCAAAATAATTCTATTTTTTATTTTTACAGCCAAGACGTTGTTACGCGTGCGATAAAATATTTTGCTGTGTAGATTGTTGTGAGGAGCACATAAAGAAAAAACACAGTACCCGTCATACTATCACCGATTGTCCTCTGTGTCGCAGAGAACCTTTAACATTGCGTAATTTTGACCACGAGCAGCTTAAAAACCACGTGGTATTCAACCACCTGCCGCTGCAGTGTCTCAAGTGTGGTGAGTTGTTTGAAAAGCACGAAGATTTAAAATACATCGGCACTTGCGACCGGCATCCTATTATACGGATAGAGCCACCCACGTTGACCGAATTATGTGTCACTTCGTTATCTTCATCAAGTTTGGAAGCTACATCAGGAGTCACTAAAACTCCATCAAACTCTTCATCAGCCAAGCGCAAATCTTTGTCATTCAGCGGCGATTATCAACAATTTGAAGATTCGCCACGCGAATTTACTCGACATACAAGTACTCCGATGCAAGTTGGCTTGACTAAGCAGCTTAATTTATCAAATATTAACAATAATATAAGTGATAAAAGCGGTAATTTTTTTTTTAAAACACTTAAGCGGCCTGTTGTTCCAATAATTAGAATTTCAAGCACCAGTGATAAGTCAATTAATATTAATAACAATAGTAGTAATATTAATTTTAATTCTCCTGAATTTATTTCTCAAGATAATATAAAAAAATTTAATTTATCAAATTTTGAACGCACACCATTAAGATCTATTTTGTCTTCAAAATCATTTAATAAAGATTCAAGTAATCAAAGCGGAAGTTTATTTAAAAATTTATCTGAGCGTAGATTAGGAGCTATGATGGAATTAAATGATGAATCTGATAATAATAATTATAAAGAAGTACCGGATAGTGTTGGTGGATTATTAGAGCAAGAAGATGATTCTTTAAATTCAGAAAATAAAAAAAGAAGAGATAGTAAAGATTCTAGTAAGCGTGTAAGATTTTCCGATGAATTTAATTTAAAGTTAGAAGATGATAATTTAACTGATGATAATGAAAAAGAAGAATTTTTTGAATCTTGTCAGAGTTTTTCAGACACTTCTATAAGCTCGACGGAAAAAATTCAGTCTACTAGCGATAATAAATTTGTTGGAGATGAAAAGAAAGATGTACTTAAAGAAAACCTGGAGAATATTGCACAGCCCGGAAGCTCTGGTGGTTCTTCTAGAGTTGTCATGATGGTTCTTCTGGAGAAGTCAGGGGAAGTTTACCCAAGAGATCTGGCGCCGATTATAGACTCGAGCTTGGAGAAATTAAAGACTGCTATTACTGGCTCTAATGATCAGTTAGCGGCGACTTGTGTTAGTCAGGCAGATATTGATAATTGCCAGAGTGGGTTTGCAATGCTTTCGGTTGATAGTTATACGAAAGTATCTACTATGGAGTGTGTTAAGAATAATGATTCAGCTTCGAGCTACTCCAGTTGCTTGCAGAAAAATCAGGATAAAGAAAATAATTCTAAGGGAATTTTCGCTTCGGTTGCTAATGCTGTTAAAAGTGTCTTCAAAAATATATCAGGTCATTTTTGGTTTTTTTTTTTTGACTTGATTTTGTAAATTATTGTTAGTCTTTTGAAGTGAGAAAAAAAATTGAAAAAAAGAAAATTAATATTTTTGGGATGAAAAATAAATTTTTTGGAAATTTAAATAAATTTTAGTTTTTAGCTTAAGAAATAAAGAATTTTCTCAGTAATTTTTTTTAAAAAACATTTGGTAATTATAAAAAAACTTATTTTTTTTTTAATAAAAAATAGTTTTAATAATTAGTTAAAATTTTTTTATTTCTTCTTAAGTAATTTCATTTTTAATTCAAGTTTATTTATTTAAAAATTTTTAAGACAATTTTTTAATAATTAATTGTCAAGATTCATGAAAATTAACTTTTTTTATGTTTTTTATAAAACTTTACTAGTTCACAAACTTATGTCTATATAAAAATATCTGGTAATTATTTACAAGTGGGGTCAACTCCATTTTGAACTATAACTAAGTGAAAAATTAATATTTTCAAATTTTTTTTATTCTGCTTGTTTTTACGGCGCATTTATCATATATAATGTGTAAGAAAAAAATAAAAATTTCGATAATTTTTTTTACCTTCAAAAGTTGGAAAAAATTTTGGCTCTCATGTTTTTGGATAAAATTTATATTTTATCTTTTTTTGATATATATTTTTTTTTAAAGTACATAAAAAAACGAACAATTAAAAAAAAAAAATTTGAAGTTTAACAATTTGTTTTTTAATTTTTATATTCAAATTTATACTTTTCTTGTATTTATTATAACTACATTCCAAATTTAAGAAAAACGATTTTTAAAAATTTTTAAATTTTATATCTTCATTACTCATACGTGCACTTTATTATAATTTTTTCTTGTATACTTTTGCCATTTGGCTATACTGCCTTGGCATTGAAACCAATATCACAACTTTCTAAAAGATTTATCAATTTTTTAGAAAATTTGTTATAATTGTGATAATCAACTTTTCTTTTAAATTGTTTTATGTATTTTTCAAAAAAATATTTATCAATAAAATCAAATGAAAATTTCGTTTAAAAAAATGAAAATTAAAATGGTTGACCTCACTTGTAAATATTTACCAAAAAAAAAAAATTTTGGATGAAAATTTCCAAGCTGTAAAATTGTTTTTTTTTTTTTTTTTTTAAGCTAAAAAACTTTGAAAAAATTAATTTTTTATTCAAAAAAATATCCATATTTTTAAATTTTAATTCAAATTTTTTCTCTCAGTGTATTGTAAAATTAAAATTAATTAATTATAAAATTACAAATTTCAGGATCTTCTAAAAATACAAGTACCTTTCAATCAAATTCACCTGAGAGTACCCTCCAAGATTGGTCATCTATAGATTCATGTGAAAGCGCTATAACATCACTATCTCGAGCATCAAAACGTTCGCGTGAAGAAATGGAATTTCTACCGTGTTCATCTTCATCTTATTCATCAGACTCATCAATTGATTATAAAAGCGGAAGTAAAAATAAAGAAGATGAGGATAATAACAAATCTACCCCGAACGATACTCGCAGTCCGGCTGTAAAAAAAGCACGTGGATGGTACAACCAAATTCGACCTCGCAAACCTATTTCCCGAATGAAAAATAGCTCGTCTTCGACTCCATTGCCTCGTGGTGTTTCTCTTGAGACTCAGTGCTTCCAACAAGGCACTTTGAGCACCAAGGACGCCATTCTACCTCTACCTGATCGCGCTCAAGTCAATAGATCTACTCAAACTGACTTTTAATTCACTTAGCTACTTATATATATTCAATTTACGTTGATAGGAAATATTTTTTTTTTAAACTTAGATAATTAATGTATAAAAAAAATAATTTATTATTATTATTATTATTATTATTATTATAGGAAAATGTTATGTTAGATAAATGAATGTTATTTTAAATACTTTAAAAATTAATCTTCTGGTTTTTCGACGTGTGTTTGATGCTTCGCACCGATTATTAAATTCAAATTAATTAAATTTCTGTGTCCTTCAAAATAGCTTTAAGATCTGGGTTTTCTGTTACTAAATGAGAAGCCACACTTATAAAATTAGTTATCAGTCGTTTCATTATATTTATTTTTGTTATTAATTTTAACGCTCTTGCTTTTTTTGTGAAAATAAAAAATTATTTTTTGATAAAATTGGTTTAATTAAAACAATAAAATAAAAAGATATGTTTGTATATTTAACTTACTGAGCTGCTTCTTGATTTGATTCAGCTAATTTTTCACTCCCTATTGCTTCCTGGATTTTTAAAAATTCATGATAAAATTATGAAACTTAGGAATTAATAAAATATTCATTTTTTATGAGTTATGACACTAAAGTTGACAGGTATTAAATATTTTTTTATGATTTTATACCAATAAAACTATTATGAAAAAAAAAATTTATAAAAATATTCCACATGTTAAAATTAAAAAATAGTATATTACACACCTAGGGAAGTAAAGTAAGAAATGTCTCAAATCACATGTAATTGTTGGCCGAGGCGAAGCCGAGGTCGATGTTGGAATATCTAGTAGAATACTAGTTCAGGTGAATGAGTAGTTACAAGGAGCCGTTAAATATGCATTTATACCTCTGATGGTTTATTATAACAGACTAATTAGTACAATAGTCTTCTTAAGATATAGTGATAATAAGAAGGACAGCGAGGGTAGTTATGTGATACGCATGAGCCGATGACTCTAACAGTCGACAAATATGTAATCTGAGGTTTTCTTATATTTACTGCCCATGGTGTGGATTTTTCTGCTCGACGGAGGTAGAAAGCGGCAACTTCGCTTAGCGCAGTGGGACGAAAGTTAACACTTTCCGCCCAGAGGGAAGAAAATGTATTTATTAAATAAAATAATGAATGATTAATATAGGTTGAGAAATAACAAAACTAAAGAGTGCAAAAAGACGTATTCAATATACAACCCTGCTGAAAAGACCTCATAGAATGTCATAGAAAAAAAAAAATATTCTATAAGATTTTATGATTTACTAATATACGTATGAGCCAGAGAAAATTTTCTCTCAAATATTTTATGATATTCTATTAGTAGTTCGTCAACTCATAGATTCTCATAAAAGTATTACTTATTAGTTGTTATGAGATTTTATGAGTAGTTTCATTAATTACTAATATTCATTAGATTTTATGAGAACTTCGAGATTAAACTTCAAGTAGCATTTCTATGCGATTTTATGTGAAAAATTGAAAGAAAAGTAGCTCATAACAAGTTATAAACAATTTATAAGAAATCGTGATCAGTATTGCAATTGAAATTCTTATGACTATTTATGAGTATTTCCGTAGACAAATACACATCAAAGTGTACTGAAACTTATCATATTCTATCCGTTAAAAAAGCCCGGAATTCAGTATAAAATCCTATAAAATACCATTTTCGGATCACTTTACAATATATTGTTATGTTGTAATGTACAATGACTAAAAAATTGTTAATCAGTTATACTTATTGAAAAAAAACTAAAGATTTGAAATGTCCATTAATGGAAGACTTGTAATCGTCGTTATATGAGAAAGATAATAGTATTACAGATAAGATTAATGAAGTAATAATACACAATCTAGTTTTGAAATGCAACTCAAAATTTATTTAAAAATTAGATAGACAAAATTATATAAAATTCGACACACAATTACTTACAAAATAGACTAATACATAGTTTTTACAATTTATTTAAAATATTAAATAACTTTTTCTTTAACTACAGACAATTCGATTTTATTTAATAATATATATTTTATTTTGTGGTGAAGATATTGATTATTTTAATAAAATGGGAGTTTTATTATCAAACACTATTTCTTCACTACCAATCGATAAATCAGTTATTTTAATTTATAATAATAATTCAATAAATTAAATTTATAAAAGAACTCTGATAACTGATGATTGATTATATTATTATTAATTAATTATTAGATATTTTGAATACAATCAATAAAATTTCTCAATTCATAATTGCTCAAGTATTCATAAATATCTAATATAATTTCATAGGGAAGAAGAATAATGCAATTTAACTTGCTAAGTTTTTTAGATTCTTCTAACAATCGAATTCTTTTGTTAACTGACTTGGTTATCATCTCTTGGTCGATACTTATAGAGACAGTTGATAAGTTTGTTACTTTTCGCGAACGGCTTAACAGTTTTATCATTAAAAATCTTGGCAGCCAGATTATATAAAGTTTCTCTTTTTTTTCCATAACGAAAAACAGTTCCTTTCAACAACTCATTAATAAATCTACATTCAAAGTCTTGAATCTTTTTTCTATAATCAGAAGACGATGAAATTAATTCATCCATCTGAAGTATTACTTCTTTGGGTACGAACATTTTAAATTCTCGTCTTATCCTCAAATCCCTCAATATGCAATCAATGGTGTTTACTCTTCCTTTTTCAATCTCTAATTCAATAGTTTCTTCGTCTTCTTCTGTATAAAACGAATGCCAATAAAATAAATGATCAGGATTTTTAATTGGAATCAAGGCATAAGACAATGCTTTGGATCCAGTACGTGAGGGATTATAGCGCAACAAATTTGAAACTACTTGAGAGACACCTCTATAAGCAGCAGTATTACATATTTGCACATGCACGTCATTGTTCATCCTTTCATCATAATCATTTTTTGAATAATAATAACGATATGTTCTGCAGGGTCGATCATGAAGTATATAGTCAAATATTATTAATTATTATTATTATTATTAATTATTAATTATTATATTTCTTATTAATACGAATTAAAAATTTAAAAAAAAAATTTGTTTGTATCTTTCATTTTTTACCCAAAATTTGAGATTAAAAATCAAAAACAAGTTTTTACAGCCAAAATTAAAGTAGTTACAGTTTGACTTAAAAATTTTAAATATATGACGAAATTAATAAGAAACATTTTTGTAGGAAATTTAATTCTGTATCAACAAGATTCTTGTCAATTTTTCCGTATTTCGTATATTTTAGCCAGAATTCGGGGTGAAAAGTCGAAAAAAAGTATGAGCAAATTCTCGATTACGAAAAAATCAGGTTTGTAAATATAAATAGTAGCTGAATATTTGCAAGGAGTTGGGAATAAAGGGAAGGGCTACGGCATAGGTCAAGAAGTCCGAGTCGCATGTTCCTGGTTGATCATTGCGCTCGTGCGATCTCTGATCAGTGCTCGGGCTCACTAAGTATCATCTTTCGACTTATATAATATCATAAATTAAAATTTTTTTTCACGCTGAATTTTTTAGTGATTAGTTGAATCTTTTTAAACGCAATGATGAAAAAAAAATAATTGTTTTTTTCACAAATTACTATCGTAATTAATAAACAATGGTTTAATTTATTTGATTTTTTCAATTTGAGACAAGGGTTTATGACCTTTGTTAAACTGAAGCGATTACAATAATATTCTATTGTCATTCCTTTTATATGGGCCCACTTCACAAATCTGGGGAAAAACTGTGGCCAATTAGAGCCGACCTTTTCGAGATCGTTGCCCTCTCTTCCTAGATTTACCCACTGTGTCGTCTGGGCCTCATCTACCTGTTCTCTCTCTTATTCCTATGTACTACTAGAATTTAAATTTGCGCGCGCAAACGCGCGCCTGACTATAGCATTTGCATATATTTTCCTGCTTATGATATATTCGACCAATCACGTTACGAATAGTTTGATGCCACATACATTTCATCTCAATTTTATTATAGGAGGACTAGAATTCAAATGTACGCGCGCAAGCGCGCGCCTTGACTATAGAGTTTGCATATATTTTCATGCATATGATATATTCGACCAATCACATCACGAATAAATTGGTTTCACATACATTTCATCTCAATTTTATTATGGGACTAGAATTTAATTTTCGCGCGCAAGCGCGCGCCTCATATTTATTATCATGGTATATTTATGTGTCGTTTATGTATAGTATATTCACTTTCAACCAATCAGAATGAGAATATTTATTTTCAACCAATCACATCACGAATAGATTGGTTTCACATACATTTCATCTCAATTTTATTATGGGACTAGAATTTGAATTTACGCGCGCAAGCGCGCGCCTTGACTATAGAGTTTGCATATATTTTCATGCTTATGATATATTCAACCAATCACGTTACGAATAGTTTGATGCCACATACATTTCATCTCTATTTTATATTAGGATTATTATAGGAGGATTATGCTAAATTTAATAATAAAAATAATGTAATTAAAATTTTTTTTATTTTTTTATAGGTTAGAGAGAAGCGAGCCCAAAATGAAAGACACAAGTAATAAACACATACAATAAATATATTTAATAATAATGTTAAAATTAATCTTCCGGTTCTTCGACGTGTGCTTGATGTTTCGCGTCGATTATTGAATCTAAATCAATTAAATTTCTGTGCCTCTTCAAAATAACTTTAAGATCTGGGTTTTCTCGTACCAAATGAGAAGCTACACTTATGAAATTAGTTATAAGCCTTTTCATCATATTAATTTTTGTTATTAATTTTAGTGCTCTTGCTTTTTTTCTGAAAATAAAAATCATTTTTTGGTAACTCTAGTATAATTAAAAAAACAATAAAATAAAACGATATGTTTGTATATTCCAACTTACTGAGCTACTTCGGGATTTGATTCAGCTAATTTTTCGCTTCTTATTGCTTCCTGAACTTTTAAAAATTCATGATAGTCCATCAACAATTGGTACATCTCATCTCTCAAACTCAATTCCTGCTCACGTAAAGTAATAGACAATTCTTTTTTGTACTTCAGTATGGAATCATTTAGAGTGTATAAATTTGCCATGAGTAATTTTACTCGACTGAAATTGAAATAAAAAAAATTATAAAACTCATAAATTAACTAAATATTTATTTATTTTTTATGTCACTAAAGTTAACAGACATTAAATATTTTTTTATAATTTTATAGCAATACAATTATTATGAGAATTAATTTAGATGTTCAATAATTTTTAGAATTTTTTTAACAAATAAATTATCGAAAAAAAAAAGTGACTTGTAGAAATTTTAAAAAATTATAAATGCAATTTTTTTATAATAATTTTTCAAACTAAACTCATTTATTAAAATTAAAAAATTATCAAGTGACTGTTAACTTTAATGTCATAAAATATTGTGAAAATTAAAAAAAAAATATTCAAAATATTTTTATGGTTTATTTTTTTAAATATTTGTGGATGTCAACTTACTTATGAGTAGCTGGATCAACATTTTTATTAAACAATGCTTGTTGAACAGCATAAGATTGATGACAAGCTATCACGGCATTATCATTAATTACACAATTTGTTAAATTATTATTTAAATTTTTAACAAGTCTTGGAGCTTCATCATCCGTTGGACTTTCTATTGAACCTAAAAAAAAAAATAATGACAATAAATTATGAAAATTTAATTAGCTAACATCTGAAAATTTTTATAATTATTTTTATTGGAAAAATTGTTACTATAAAATTAAAAGAAAAAATTTCACATGTAGAAAATTTGAAAAATTATATGTGCAATTTTTTTAAAGTATTTTTTTACTTGCAATTTAATATTTAAAAAAAAAAAATAGAAAAATTTTTCAACGTCGGCTAACTTTATATTCATTAATAATTTAATATAATTTTGACAAGTGCAGGCACTCGCAAATTTTTAAAAAAACAAATGAATAAAAAATAAAAAAATTCAGATAAATTAAAAAAATATTTTTATCCAGTAAAGGCAAAAAAAAGTTATCAAATGCATGCAATAAAATTATCATTTTAATCTTACCCAGATTTAATTTAATTTTTAATGTTTTTATCCTAGCAGTTAAACAATTTAATGAGTCACGTAATTCTTTTATTTTCTCATTAATTGGTTTATAATCATCAAGTGTTACTGCGGCAACTGGGAAGCCTGTGACACTTGCATTTAGAATTAATAATGACCGCTTTAATTTTTCAATCTCTTCCATTTTTAATTAAAAATATTTCGGCAGCAAAAAAACAATAACAAATGTTCACTTTGAAGGTTATGATCACGAATATTAGAAAAATAACTTGAAACTTTCCCTCCAAAAGTCATTTTCACGCATGCGCAAAAGGATATTGGTAAATGCTGTGAAATATGACCGGAGCCGTGCCGCCATGTTTGTTGATCTTTTTTTGCGCATGCGCAAAAGCCATTTATTTTAAGCGCGGGAAAAGTTACTAGATTCAAATATAATAATTAAATTTAAACCAAGCCCTTAATTACCATGAAAATTAAATTAGCTAACTTCTAAAAATTTTTATATTTTTTTTTTTGGAAAAATTAAAAAAAAAAATTTTAAGTGCAGAAGATTTGAAAAATTATACGCGCAACTTTTTTTAAGTATTACTGTTGAGCATTTGAAGCACAAAATACTAAATTTTAATAATAAGAAGATTTCAGCTTACCAAATTTGGCAAAAATAGAGAATGAGTTACAAAGCATTGATAGTTTATAATTATTCTCTTTAAGCGTTTGATAATTATCACAGAAGAGCGCTCTTTGTCTCTGATGAAGAAAAATTGTGACTATGATCAAGGTACATGTAGATCATGACCTCTTTTGAAGAAAGTTAAAAAACTTTTGTTCTTTCCAAATACTTTGTTTTGTAATATTACCTTGGTACACAGAAAAAAAAATTTACTTGAATCAAGTAAATAATTTTAAAGAACTTCTTATTAATTTGAGAATAAAAATTCTTAAACTAAGAAATTTTTCTTGGTTTAAATATATTTTAGTATAATGAAACTCTTCAAAATTATTTTCTTGATTTTAGAATTTTTTTTCTTGATTCAAGTTAATTTTATTTTTTTAGTGAGTGTTATAGAAGTAGCAAAATATTGAGATATTTATGATCCAAGAAGTTTTGTTAACACTTATTTTCAATTATTCCTATTTTACCAAAATTATTTTTAATTTTAAAAAATTATCTTATTCTAGATTGAAAATTTCCATCCAAAATTATTTGTCCAAATATAGAAACTTTTTTTCAACAAGAAAATTACTGAGAAAAATTTTTATTTCTTCAGCTACAAAAAAAATTGTTTAAAATTTCCAAAAAATAAATTTCTTGTCATAAAAATGTCCAATTTTTTCAATAAAAACTTTTTTTTTCTCAGTGTAGCTGATAAAATTTCATAAGTTTAATTTATAATTAAAAATTAAAAATTATCGATCATTTTTATAGATCAAATTTAGAAGAAGAGTAATTAAAAAATAAAATTAAAAAAACGAAACAATTTTATAAGGAGTTAAAAATAAAATAAATGATGACAACAGTAATTTTGTTAATATAATTTATTGTATATCGAGGTTTCAACATGGAAAAGTACAAATATTGCAATATAGGGCCCGCGAGCTCTCCTCGGGAGGGAGGGAGGGAGGGAGGGATGTTTGCGGTACAATTGCACAAGGAAGTATATGATAAACGAGGTAAACACCTTTTAATCCTTTATCATAATGTATCACTTTTTGTAAAATAATTTACCTTCAAATAAACCTTCCTTTATTAAATAATCATTTGTTACTCATTATTATTCGTTTATTTTTAATTAATCATTTTAAACAGAGGGACGAGAGACGCACGTGCGAGAGTCGATAATATTACTGTTATTTAAATAGTAACTCTGTTATCTTTTTTTTTTTTTGTGAGGGGTCGGGGACAGCAGGAGGAGGTGTGGACAATATTTATTATTAATCATCATCTTCTTCTTCTTCTTCATCTTCTTCATTATTATATAATTTAGTTTTTAGTAATTGTAATTGTAAATAGTACATGCCCAGAGACGCGATGCAGGTTATGTAATATAATATATAAGATCAAAAGTATAGTCAATAATATAATGCATGTAATGTAATATAATATATTGAGTAAAGCATCGCCATCTTGCGCATGAGAACTTTGGACGACATTACGTGAACATGTCACTCAATCATTGTTTTATTTTAAATTAATACTTTTAAAACGTTTTATATTTATTAGTTTATTATTATATTAATAATATCAGGTTGATTCAAGGAAGAGGTTCCCTCCTCTCCATGGCCCCCGCATATATTTAATACTCATTAATTACTTCGGCCTTCGCGCGCTCGTCCTTATCTCGAGATTTTAATTTAATATTTTTTATTTCTTCTTCTTCATATTTTTTTTTTCTTTTTTTTTTTTTTTAATTATTTCTCATTACAATTTTTCATTTTTTACTGTCTAAATTTTACTCTGTATTTCTTCCCGCCTACTTAAAGGTGCCTCAATAGAGGAGTAAAGAATCGACATAAATCATACCAATATATATATATTTATATATTATTTATAATATTTATTTATACATATTGTAAATCGGAGATACCTCGAGCGCGCCAAGACAAATAAATCCACCCTTACGCAGCGCTATTTTAATTAAAAACAAGCCGAATTTTATGTAAATTATTTTTAAAACCCGACTAGACAATTATCCATAGATCATACAAAATAAAATAACGCTGCGTGATGCGTCTCTCGCTAAATCCACGAGAACTTTTTTTTATTAATAATTAATATTGTTCTCTTTTTTTGGTGAATCAGCGCTCGGAAATAATCTCTTCTCATCCTCATACTCATAATTCAATAATTAATTACTTTTTATGCAACACATAATGCGACTAGGTAGTACAGGTTAATAATTAATAATTAATATCGTTAGTATATAATAATAACGTATGACTAGACAATGCAAGATAATAATTATATCGTAAATATTAATAATCATGGATCGCAATTTATGTCAACAATATGATGGCGCGTTTTTTTTTTGTGTTAATTGTGTTTCTTCATTTTGTATTTATGTTCGGAAAATATTACCCTAATTGCGCGTTACGTGATTCTTCCTTTTTACTTTTACTTTGTTTATCCTATTCCTGTGTGTTGTATTATGCGTATATATAATATATAATATCATTTTATAATTTTTAAGTTTTAGTTGTATCACCTTATCAACTTCACTGTGTGCGTTTTATTGTTTGTTTGTTTGTAGATTTTTTTTTTATTATTTTTAAATACTTTAACCCGTGTGTAGTCTGCCGTTGAGTGCGTGAAGAATTCTCATGTGTACACGTGTGTTTTTTTTTTTTTCTAGGAGCTACTATCGTCTTGGTAACGGTTGCTATGGTTACAAGTTTCCTTAGCAACGGTTGTTAGGTAAAGTTTTTTCATAGCAACGGTTGCTAGGTAAAGTTTTTGCGTAGCAACGGTTGCTAACAGTCAAAAATACTCGGAAAAAAATTCTACAAGCTATTCTTAACCAAGAATTTTTTTCTTAGTTAAAAATAATTTTATTTTTTTGAATTAATAATTTGAAATTTTTTTTTCCGTAAATTTCAATTTTAATCTGAAAAAAAAAAATTTTTTTTCAGCAATTAAGATGTTTAAAAAAATTATTAATATATTCTAAAATATTCAACACAGAAAAAAAAATTTTTTTGAATCAAGTATATAGTTTTTAAGAAGTTCATTTTCTTGATTTGAATAAAAAATTTCTTAAACTAAGAAATTTTTACTTAGTTTAAGTAAATTTTACCCAGTAAAAAATTTCGTGTTAAAAATTTTTTATGTTAAATATTCAACACTTTTTTGTGTTAATTTAACACAATAAATGTTAAATTTACACATAAAAGTGTTAAATACTTAACAAAAAATTCTTTAACGCAAAATTTTCTACTGTGTACACGAAAAGAACAAGATGACACTGGATATCATCCCAGATTATACTCAGTGATATCTCCGGAATTTTTCTTCTTATCATTATCATAACTATTATTTATTTTAGATATTAGTATAGTCAAATATTGTTTTAAATGATCTGAAATTTCACCACAGATATCACTGAGTATAATCTTAGATAATATCCAGTGCTATCTCGTTCTTTCGGTGTATTTAAAGTTATTTTGAACCAAGAATTTTTTTCTCAGTTAAAAATAATTTATTTTTTAAATTGATAATTAAGAAAAATTTTTTTTCCGTAAATTTTACCATAGCAACAGTTGCTAAGGAAAAAAAAAATCATAGCAACCATTACCACGACAACTATAAGCAGTGACATAACATCAACTTTTCGAATAAAGATTAAAATTATGTCCAAATATCCCGTGTTAAAAAATTGCGGCATACTACAATAATTAATTAAATATTTATCTTTAAATATATATATATGTATATAGGTACTGACAATTTTCGATTTTTGTTATGTTAAAATTTATTTAAATTGTAAATCTCTAGTTGGTTTTGTATATTATGATTTATAGTTATATATTAGTGGCATTTATTAATTATTATTATTATTATTATTATTATTATTATTATTATTATTATTAATATTATTATTATTCGTTATCGAATATCGATAGTCATTGATATTTTGTCGTTTATTAATTTACATTAACATATGTATTTTTTATTATTATTATTATTAATTAATTATTCAACATATATCGGTAGATTCGGAACCGCCTCGACACTGCGGGGTTATGACCAGGGTGCTCGGGGTGCGGCCCGACTCGATATTAATTATTACTTAGTTACTTTTGTCCCGGGATTAAGAATATCCAAACTAAGAAAATAATTCGGGTAATGCCTCCGTTTTACGCGATCGATTTTTTTAACCTGGACTTTATTTAGTCTAATTCGATTTTGTTCGACAGTCTGATAAGATAAAAAGAGAATATTGTTATAAAAATTTTTTTTTATATCTCCCAATCGCTGTTTGGTTTTTTGGAAGCACGCGACCGGGTTTAGTTTGGTAATATATAGAGACTTCTATTAAGGATTGTCCGTTCTCTTTTTATCTATTTAGTGCTACCAAATTTATACTCAATGAAACCCAATTAAATTGATTATTCAAATAAATTGATAATTGAAATATTAATTAATTCAAACATCGTCCAGCGAAGTTCCTTTACGCCGAGTTATCTCCCTAAAAATTCTCTCATTAGTATTTTTACAGCCTACTTAACGTAGTTTTTATACCACAGGTCGTTTTATCATTATCGTTATCGTTATATAATAGCAATAGCGTAACCTTACTTATAAACCGTCATAAAATACATAACTTTGTTATTTATTTTTATTTTTTTTTTTTAATATCCTTGTTATTACAATAGCGCTTTTTTTTTTTTTTTTTTTTTTTTTTTTTTTTTTTCAAGGTCTTATCGTGGACTTTTTTTGAGTTTTTTTTTTTAACTTATTTTCAGTCAAGCGAATCCTTTTGATACTTTGAATCCGCACCCCCATTTTTTACCCGTGAAAAAAATATTTTTTCTTATTAATTTTTGTGATTAAAAATTTTTTAATAAAACTGGAAAAAAATTACAGATTTTGTAAATATTTACATTTTAAAATGTAAATATTACATTGAAAGCTCTGAAAATTAACATTCAAAGTTTGAATTTATAAAAATGTTATTTTAAATTGTAATTTTTCTAGTTTTTTATGTGAAGCGACGCTTATTATTACATTAATAAAAAGATTTGTTTATAGTTAAAAATATTTAACAAATCATTTATTAGAGAACACTTTTTAGTCCTTAATATTTGTTAGTATTTAAAAAAATTTAAGATTTAATAAATGAATATCAGATTTATTAAATACAAACAAATTTTGTTAAATACTAAAAAATATTTGTTTAATATTAAAAAGTGATCTCTAATAAATAAATTATTGTAAAAGATAAATTTAATTTTTGTAAAATAATGAGACTTAAAAAATTTCGTGCGTTTTTTGGGCACAAATTTTTTTTTTAATGTTTTGTTGAAGTTAAGTTGATAATTATTAATTTTTTACTTAAAAATTCAAATTTATGAATTTTTATCAACTATTTTTAAAAAAAATTAAATTCGCCCAAAATTTAAAAAATCAATGAGAAAAAATGATTTTTTTTCACGAATTAATATCAATTGTCGATAGCTCGTGGATTATGAAATACTAAAAGACTTTCACTCACTTGTCACTTACACCCCCACACTACTATCGTTTAAAATAATCACACTCGCTTCAGCAAATTTTTTTTCGATTTTATAAAAGATTTTATTATTCAAAAGTCTGCATTAAAGGACATTTTGTAGCAATCGGTAATGATGTATACGAATGGATTAATTTTTTATAAAATGTACATATAAACGTACACATATATACACATACATTATCATTATTTTTATAACTCTATTTCAGTTTTCAGTAGTATTCTCATTTATTAAAAGATTACTTAAATATCGGTTAGTTTAATTAAACAGAATAATTTACTTATTCGAAAGTGTAGTCATGGGTTGCTCCCAGGGTGGACTTTTTGCACTCGATATAATATTAAATAAAAATGTTTATATGGAAATGTTCAAAGGAATGTGTTTCGTTATAAAATATCGGAATGTTTATTTGTTATCTTTTTATTTTTATTTGTTAAACTTCCATCATTAGCAGTCTTATTCGTTCGTGCAATTATTTATTTACTCCCAAATCATTATTATTCGACCTAAAATTTTTTTTTCTTCAAAATTATATTGAAAAAAATATTTCAAATTTTTTTTTTTCAAAATTTTATTGAAAAAAAAAAAAATTTCAAATTTTGAAAAAAATTATTTCAAATTTTTTTTTCTTCAAAATTTTGTTAAAAAAAAATTAAAAAAAATTTTTTTCTTCAAAATTTTATTGAAAAAAAAATATTTCAAACATTTTTTTTCACTTAATTTATAAAAAAAAAATTTAGGTCCTTTTTTTACGGCACTAAAAATTATTAAATTTTTTTTTAGTAAACAAATTTTTTACTAAAAAAAATTTCTTAATTTCAGTACCAAAAAAAAAAAAAAAACTCAATTAGATTGTCAACAACCGAACCTCTAAATTAATGATCAAAAATCGGAAGCCTGTGAGTTTTCTTTCACCTTAATTATCATCAATAACTTGTAAACAACCCCCGAACCGTAGTCGCGCCCCCGTCGCGTGTCGAACTATTAATAATTACTCATTAATAATTAATAAATATAATAAATATTTATAAACACCCATTGACAGACTAACTACCACGTTAATTACTTCTTTTCCGTTTAAATATATTTTTTTATTTGCTTTAAATAGATAAATGTATTCAAGTAATTCGTTAATTAATTATAATCAATAGTTCATTACAATAAGTATAATTTATATAATAATTAATAATTAAAACATGTAAAGAAGATTATAGATCGTTTTTAAATGTAAAATTCCCTTGATTTATATTTTCATATTTCTTCAATCATTTTAATCGCGTCGCAAGATTTGGATTCAAACAATAATTATTATTTTTAAAATTGTTGATCGTTGTGGCTCGCTTTACTTTTATTAACTTTACTTGGAGTTTAACTTATTTTTATCTCGTTCGCACCCTCTTCCATTCGTTATCTTTAGACGTTTTTTTTTTTATTTTTTTTCCATTAATTATTAATTAATTAAGTCCATTTTTTCTACCGCTTGCAGTAATTGTAATTAGTTGAGTAAACCTTTCGTATTCGTGAAAACTTTGATACTTTTAACTGTAATAAGTAGAATATTTGTTCTCTTTTATTCTTTATTATTAACTTGTCTCTCGCTTAATTAGGCCTACAGTGAGCTAGAGTTGTCAGCCGTAATTTAATCTGTCTCATCGATACTCTTAATTAAAAAAAATAATAAAATTAATCTAAATTATCGTACGGATTACAAATCATAGGTTAAATCCTGACCCCAGCGCATTTACATATACATTTTTTTTTTTTTTTATTATTTTACGTTAGTTAGGTTTACTTTTCGGTTTTATTATTTATTATTTTAATAATTAAGTTTATCGACGAAGATTCACGACCCGAGGGGAAAATGAATCTGTCTACAGCACCATTTGAATTCCCCCGAAAAGCCCGCTAAATATTCTCGTGGAACAAATTAATAATTATTAAGAGAAAAACAAATTTTTTTATTTAATTATTATTATATTTTTTTTTAAGAGTTCAAAATTTCGACTGTTTTTTTTAGTCGGTAATTTTTGGGGTAATTTTTTTTCTTCTTAAAATAAAAAAGATATTTTTATTTTTTTGCGCTAAAATTTGGAATTTTTTATTTTCCAAATTTTCAAAATTTTAATTATAATTCAATAGAATTTTAAGAATTAATTTTTGTAATTTTTTTTTTCACTTTTTTAATTTTAAGAAAAAAAAAAATTATCCCAAAAATTATTTCAAATTGAAATCTCAAAATTAAAGTAAAATTATTGATTTTTTTTTTCAGAAAAATTTTATCTTTTTTTTTGTAAGAATTCAAAATTTGGACTGTTTTTTTTTTAGTCGGTAATTTTTGGGATTAATTTTTTTCTTCTTTACATAAAAAAGATATTTTTAATTTTTTCCGCTAAAATTTGGAATTTGAAATTTTCCAAAATTTTTAATTATTATTCAAAAAATTAATTCAATAAAATTCAAAAAAATTTAAAGAATTAATTTTTTTAATTTTAAGAAAAAAAAATCACCCCAAAAATAATTAAAAATTGAAATCTCAAAATAAAAGCGAAATTATTGATTTACTTTTGGAAAAATTGGGTATAAAATAAGCGACTGCCCTCCATCAATCCGTCGAAGACCACGCCGAGCTAATATAAATATAAATATCAATAATTATAATATTAATTGTAATTATAATTATAATTATAATGAATAATTAATTGTTTCGCGCCACTGACAATTATCAATATAATAATAACCATACCCATTATTATGTTGTACGCTTTAATTAAATATCATCAATAAACTTTAGTTTATGCTGTAATGTGTAAATACAATAATGTAGTACTAAGTAAGTAGTACAATAAATACAATAATTAATGAGATTCTAGTGATTAATATAATAATCAATAAATATAATAATATAATATCATATGGTTTATAAAGACAAAAGCTAAAAAACCCGTGTCCGTGTTTTTAAAAATTTTTTTTCTTTTTTTTAGATTTTTTTTTCTTTTTTTTTTAAATATAATTACGGTTTTCAGTGTCCCTGTTTGTGTAATGATTTTTTTTCCTTTAATTAAAATCGATCCATTTTCTCAAACCCAATTATTACATATTAATCGTGAAAAACGCGCGCATCCGTACCAAAAATTCATCCAAACATTAAAATGTCAATGGATCGATTCCTTAATTTTTTTTTTTTTGTTAATTTAAAATTACTTTTACTTTTCATTAAAATGTTTATAATAATATCGACATAATAAATATCATCGTAGCGATATAATAACTAACAACGATTATTAAGACATAAATACATACAGATAATAATGTTTTTTTTTTTTTTTATCTAACGTAATAAGTAATAAGATAACGATTAATATCGTTTAATTTCAATTAATTAGCGTGGCTTTCTTTAATTAAATCAGTTAATTAATTAATTATAATAAATAGAAAATAACTGCACGTATTTTTAATTAATTTACTCTCGTCTTAGCGCGAGTTTTAATAATAATTATTATAATAAAAATTTTTAAATAATTAGAATTATAAATTACTCTTACCAAAAATCCGAAATTATTTTTATTTTTTTTTTTTTAGATTAAAAAAATTATACAATTTTTTTAATAAAAAAATAAAAATATCGCCGAATTTTATAAAATCATCCCCCAAAAAAAAACTAATCTAAAATCTCACTCACGTGCGTGTGTTGCATGTGCGTAGGGCCGAGGCTTTCCGGGGGTCTGGGCTCACACTTAAATTCAAAAACCCATACACCGTCGTTATAATAATTAAGAAAAACAATTTTCTCGCTTTGAACATTAAAGAAAAACCTGCAGTCTTATCCCAGGCGCTCACCGTTTTGCTCTTAATAATTAGTTTTTTTTAAGGAAGATACGGAGAGCTCTGGAATTAGCGAGAAAATTGCTTGAGATTTGTGTCCTTCGACAGTTCTCTAATTAAGATTTCAACCCCTACTTTCTTAGTTTGTGCGATGCCCGGCGGGCTGATAATCTTTTTTTTTTTTTAATTTATTTTTTTTTTTTAAATAACAATCGATCTTCACTCATCGTTTATCACATTCGTGCTTGCTTTTATTCCCTTTACATGTGCGTTTTTTTTTACCCTTGGGCGCCGTGTACGCATTTTTTTTTCAATCAATTTTTTAATTTTTTTTTTATAAAAAAATGAAAGTACCGAATTTTTGACTTTTTTTTAGCGAAGATTTGATACTTTCTTTATGATACTGAAAAATTTTTTTTTTTATTTTCAATTAAAAAAAAAAAAATTGCACATATATATATACAGATGACACTGGATATCATCCTAGATTATACTCAGTGATATCTGGGCACTGATGAAAGGATTTCTTAGTATTTAAAAAATCATTTCCTAGTATTTAACAAATATTTCTTAGTATTTAAGAAATATTCTAAATATTAAGAAATATTCTAAACACTAAGAAATATTTCTTAAATATTAAGAAATATTTCTTTAACATCATTTATTCTAAATACTAAAAAATATTCTAAATATTAAGAAATATTTCTTAATTATTAAGAAATATTTTTTAAATACTAAGAAATTATATTTAAAAAATATTTCTTAAATACTAAGAAATATTCTAAATACTAAGAAATGTTTCTTAATTATCAAGAAATATTTCTTAATTATTAAGAAATATTTCTTAAATATTAAGAAATATTTTTTAAATACTAAGAAATTATGTTTAAGAAATAATTTCTTAAATACACAGAAATTTTCTTAAATGCTAAGAAATCCTTTAATCAGTGTGGTGAAAAAAAATTACAGATAGTAGCTAATATAATCCAGATTATACTGAGTGATATCTGGATTACTCATTGTAATCTCTCATTTAACCCAGTAAATCTCTGATTATACCGCATAAGGTTACACACTGTATACAATTCGAAATATTATCCAATATAATTTGAATTATACTCAGTAAAATTTTGGATTATACCCAGTAATATCTTCGCTATTTTTTTTCTAGCGCCTGCGCACTTATCATATCTATTATGTATTTTAGATATTAAGATAGTCAAATATTGTTTTAAATACTATCTAAAATTTTTTTTCATTACAGATATCACTGAGTATAATCTGGGATGATATTCAGTGTAATCTTGTTCTTTCCGTGTAGAATATTGAGAAAAAAAATTTGTGCAATTTTTTTTTTTTTTTCAGTATCACAATTTAATAAATTAAAAAATAATTTTCTTGAAAGCGCTGTTTTTATTTAAGTATGAATAACTGGATCTGTACTGAAAAAAAAATGATAAATATAAATAATTAAAATATAAATAAAGGATAGTGGTATAAAGGAGGGTAGCAAAATAAATAGATAAATAAATAAATAAAAATAAAACGACCATTGAACCAAACACAAATCAGTTTAATCCTCAAATAAAACATAATTTTTTTTGTTGTTGTTATGTTATAATAATTAAATAAATAAATAAATAATCGGTGGTAGTAGTAGCGTTGTAACGGTGATTGTTACGTAGGTGAGTGAAAATGCTATTTTCAGTATCATAGTAATGGCAAGCTTTTCTTTATAATTTTATTATTTTATAAATCAATAGTTTACTTTATTAGTTGTTTTTATTTTCATCGGCTAGTCGTTAGTAGGCGTTGAGTTTTTTTTTCATTTTTCACTTTTTTTTTTATTTTTTCAAGCCAATTTTTTTTTAATTTTTTTTTTTTGAGGTGTAGAATTTGTGTGTAAGTAAAGCAATAAAAATTCTAAGTGTTATTAACTAAATATTACCACAAGAGAGACACAAAAAATAATAATAATATAATTGCGATAGTTATCTAATTTTTTTTTTAATAAGTACGTAAGAAAAATTATGATAGATGGCAATAGTATAATTATAATTAATAATAATAATAATAATAATAATAATAATAATAATAATAATAATAATAACCAGAGAAAGGAGTAATAAAGAATAAAAGTAAATAATAATGACAAAAAAAATTATCGACATGATTAAAATAAAAAATGTATCGTCAATAATTAAAAAATAAAAGTTATAATGATTAAATTTAATTAATTATCCATTAAACTTTTAGATATTATCATTTGCACCTTCTTCTTTTTTTTTCTTAAATCTCTGGTTAAAAAAAAAAAAAAAATTCTAAGCAAAAAATATTGATAAATATGAAAAAAAAAAAAAATGTAAATAATTAATATTAAGTAGTAATTAATAATATAAATTAATTATAAGGGAGATCAAGCGTCCCAGTGGATACCGCCGCTCACTAAAAAAAAAAGTGAGTAATTTATTTATAAATCGAGGCTTATAATTCGCACACGACGACTAGACACATCGAGGTACATATTTAATAGGACACGATATAATAATTCTCACGTTAATATTTTTATATTAAATATATAAGGTGAGACTTTATTAAACAGATCACCTCACTTTTGTTCCTCAACTTATAACCTATCGACTAAGTCCGTCTATCAATAAATCCACTAATTTAAAATTAAACTATTTATTTGTTTGTCTTGTGACGCGGTCACGTTGCACGTAGACTAGACATCTTGCTCGCGGTTTTTTTTTTTTTCTTTATTATTTATTTATTCACCCCCACGATTGAGTCAACTCACGTCGAAAGCTCATCTTGTGTTTTACTACTACCTATAATTAATAATTAATTCATCAGTACTAAATAATAATGAATAATTAATGAATGAATTGAACTATATCACTACTAATAAATACGCGTGGGCTTAAAATAGAGATTCTTGCAATATTTGCGTTAAAATATAAATATTGTGATCGATGCGATCTAAAAAATATAGCAAATTATATAATTTATATTTTAACTTACGAGATATATATCAAATAAATGTAATCTAAAATACATTTAATTTATCGTAATTGTACGATGTTTTTTTTAATATTTAATAATTAATAATTAATATTAATATAAAATTTATAACTGTAATTATAATGTATATGTGTATAATATATAATGTATAAATATGAATTAATTAATATATATTTTAATAAATACGAATAGCGCTAAGAAAATAATTAAATATAAATCTTATTGCAAGCGGCCTCTAAAAATCAAGTTGACTCAACCGTGATAATGATTAATTTAATTAAATATTAATAATTAAACCCCTCGTTAAACTTACTCGCAATTGTAACTTTAACCCTAAATGCACTAAAGTACTCAACTTATTTTTTATTTTTTTTTTTAAACTTTCGCGAACGCTCTGAGAAATGAAATAATTAACGTGACTAGAGACAAATTATTTGCAACATTAATTTTTAATAAGACTATTTGAAAAAAAAAAATATTTATCAGTAAAATACACGGAAAGAAAAAGATTACACTGGATATCATCCCAGATTATACTCAGTGATATTTGTGGTGAAAAAAAATTCAGATACACAGTAAAAAATTTTCTGTTAAAAATTTTTGTGTTAAATATTTAACATAAAAATTTTTTGACACATTGACGCAAAATTTTTTACTGTGTAGTAGTTAGTATAATCTAGATTATACTGAGTGATATCTGGATTATACTCATTGTAATCTCTCATTTAATCCAGTAATATCTCTGATTACGCTGGAAATTTTTTTCACTCAATATAATTACGGATGATATTCAGTGTCATCCCGTGCAAAAAAATTCTGATCAAAAATGAATTTCAATCTTAAATTAATTTTCAAATTTTTTTTTTGCACCTGATCTTATTCTTTCCATTCAGGATAGTTAAATATTATTTTAAAATACTATCTAAAATTTTTTTTCACCCCAGATATCACTGAGTATAATCTAAGATGACATCCAGTGTAATCTTGTTCTTTCCATGTAGATAAAAAATTTATTGATTTAAAATATCTGGGCAGATATTGGTGCGCTTTTAGGTAAGGAATTAGCGTACCATCGACGGCGATTTTGTTGTAATAAGTCACAAGATTATAAAAAACGCGCATTATGTAAATTAAGTACAAATCGGCCGCTTGGTTGCCTCAAATCAGTTAATAATTATCATTTTCATCTCATTTCAATTATTAATTAATTAATTAATATATTCTTACTAAAAATGTCTATTATTATTATTATTATTATTATAATTAATTAAATTTATGTGCGAGCCCCGACCCAAAATTGTTCAATTATTTATTCACGGCCTATACGGAGTTGATTCTACAATAGTACTTTAAAATAATTAATAATCTATTTCAGCATTATTTCGTTCCCTAAATTACTTAATGTTTATTATTTATTATTAATTATTATTATAATAAAACAGCGCCTGTGAATAACATCAGACGTCTATTTTATATAATTCATTTTTACACATGAAAAAATCATTCAATTTTATTTATTATTATTATTCCTCTAATTTTATTGAATTTAAACCTTACTAAACTCTCAGTATTAAATTTTAAAAAATCATTTACTTATCTTGAATTATTTTTTCATAAGTGTCTTAAATTTTTTATTTATTAATTTAGATTCTTATAATTTATTTTTTTTTCTTCATTCAATTCTCACTCGCTAAAAATTCTCACTCTTATTATTATTATCAATTACAAATCAATAATAATAATAACCACAATAATAGTACAATAGTTCAAAGACAAATATAATAATAATAATAAAAAAAAAATAATAATAATAATAACTTATACACAGTTGAATATGTATAACGTTGGGTATTACGCTTGTGTAAAAGGAAGTACAGTAAATGCTAATGTATTACATCTTTAAATAGTAAAATAATATATAATATAAATATTATCGAGTCATAGAGTCATTTATTTTATTTATTATTATTATTTATTTAATTAATAATGAAGTCTTTTTAATTTATCTGTTATACTTTTATTATTCTTTTTTAAAGAATAAATCAAAAGCATACTCTGTACATCCTTAAGCTAGCGTATAATACTAGTATTATATATGTTACAAGAAAGATCACGGCTACAATTGTTGCTTTTTTTTTTTTTAGTCAACTCGATAATAATAATTATTATTATCATTAATATTCCTAACCCCAGCCCCCGCGTTTTATTATTTTTTTTTCTTCTTTACCTCAAAATTTTTTACTCTATTACTATTACCAGTAATAATACATAAATAATAGTATGTACAGTATAATACGCAGGTAAATAACCAAAAGATTATTTATATTTATTATTATTAGTATCATACTAATTAATCCATCTGTTGTAATTATTTATCGGGATTTTTTTTCTAAACCCCTAATATTAAATATTTAATTTTTTCTCTTTCAAACTGGCCCGGTTTAATTTTTTTTCATTATTCTCAGTACTCACAGTCCAAGACTCACAGCACGCGTTTATTATTTTTCTATAGCATACTCATTATCTTACATACATCTAACTTTAATCCATCAATTTAATTAATTGAAAAAAATTTTTTTTTCCATACCCGATGTTAGCAATGCTGATTATCTTTTTAAATGGTACTCTTGATTTTTGTTAATAATTAATAATTGAGTACCATTTAATTACTCTGGATCAATTAGATAAATTCATACGCTCAAACCGTTTTTAAAAAAAGAGAAAAAAATAAATAAATTACAATCATTCACACCTAATACTTGATAATTAATAAATAATTATCATAATTATCCAAATAAATTACACCTTATTATTTCGTCCTCAGTAATTGCTGTTGGACTTTTTTACTGGCTTGTGCTGTCCCTAAGGGCTTGCTTTTAGAATAAAGCAAGCCGACTTTCTGATTATTTTTTTTGCTGTTTTTTTTATTATTATTATTATTGTTGTTGTTATTAATAATAATATATCTTTTATTTTGCAACTGCTGATGAAGATGTACTGTGACCAATTGTGACGCTGTGAGAAGCGGATCAATATACCGACAATTACGCCCTAAGTTTAACAAGTTGTCACCCCAGTAGGCCTTTACCAAGTCGAACTGCCGGCGTAATTTACTCTCGGAGAAGGCCAACGAGATTAAATGTTGTTGATGGTGTTGGGACATAATATTGATGTTGTTGTTAATGTTTATACTGCTGATGCTGTTGTTATTGGTGTGCTGATGATTGTGATTTAAACTTTGATGCTGATACTGACGGTGACCCGGGTCCTACGCCGTCTTGCTCTTGTTGGTCTTGAAACTTACTTGGAGCACGCGGGTGCCCAGGTTATAGCCGTTCAGGCTTTGGATTGCGACTACTGCTTCCTCGTAGTTCGTCATGGTGACGAACCCGAAGCCCTTGCACTTGTTGGTTTGAAGGTCGCGGATCACTTTCACGGACTGTACGGCGCCGAACGGCCCGAATAATTGCCAGAGCACGTTTTCCTCGGTTTCTGGAGCTAGGTTGTACACGAAGATGCACCATCCGCTACCGTTTATTGGGTTCCCTGGTAGCATCGAGTTTGTCAAAAGGTCTCCTGCCAAGGGACTGTACCTGAAACATTTGGGGTTTTTGGTTAAAGTTTTTTTTTTAATATTAAAAATTTATTCATATTTTTTATTATTAGCAAATTTGCAGTCACTACGTGACTGCCGTGACTAGTCAACTATAAATAAATGAAATTTTTATCTATTAAATAATGACTTTTGGTAAATTGCACTGTACTTTCTTAACTATTGACGTTTTTAAAGATATAAGCTCATCCTGATGTTACTCTCATCAAGACCTTTCATTTGAGTACCCACATGCATTTTTATATATTTTTCATATATGCATATATATAATATATATAAATATATGAAAAATTGATGTGAGTACTCAAATGAAAGGTCTTAATGAGTATAATATATAAGAATGGACTTATATTTGCGAGAATGGTAATAATTAAGAAATGACTATTGTATTTTGTTAACTAATGATATTTTTAGTGATATAAGCTCATCCCGATGTTATACTCATCAAGAGCTTTCATTTGAGTACCCACATGTATTTTTGATATATATTTCATATATACATATATATAATATATACAAATATATGAAAAATTGATGTGGGTACTTAAATGAAAGGTCTTGATGAATGTAACATCGGAATGAGCTTATATCTCTAAAAATGTCAATATTTCACAAGATACAAGGTCATTTCTCAATTATGTATCTAGAGATAAAGCATTTTTGAATACAGTCTAAATATTTATCATAATAAATTAACTATCGATGAGAATGATATGAAAACTTGAAAAGGGACAAATTCAAGTTAAGACCTTTGCAATGAAACCAAATTTCATTTTAAAAAAAACCGATTTAATCATATGACTATTCTGGAGACAACATTTTTCTTATTCTCATAATAATATAGATTATT
Source organism: Cotesia congregata (assembly GCA_905319865.3). Lineage (NCBI taxonomy): Eukaryota > Metazoa > Arthropoda > Insecta > Hymenoptera > Braconidae > Cotesia > Cotesia congregata. Next base: position 15,697,829 of record CAJNRD030001120.1, read on the forward strand.
ATTATTATTATTATAGTTGATTTTTTTTACTTTTAAGTATCTAATAAAATTTTTCTTTTAAATTAAGTGAAATAATGTGACTTAAAAAAGATCATTAGCATTAATTCAATTAATTAAAATTTTTAGTCACCAACTAAATAATTAAAAAAAAATAAATTTTATTTTTATAAGAAAATTTCTTTATTAAAAAATAACAATAACTGGAATTTTTTAAAAATAAATCTGAATAAATAAGTAAAAAAAAAAGTTTGTTGATCTAAAGATAAACTCCAAGATTTAATGTTCATATTTTGTGAGTAATAGATGTAATAAATGTAAACGTTACTTGAGTAAAAGTAACCACCAGTTTAAATCGTTAATAAAATGAGTACAATTGTAATAATTTGCTCAAGTGTCCAGAGTATATTTATATAATTATTTTATAAATAAGTTGGCGAAAGCTATCTTATCTCTCTGTTCTAAATTAATATAACAATACATGAATTATCAAACTAAACTCCATTTTATTTTTTTTTAATCGTCAACTAATATATTTTTCACTTTCTCGTAAATGACTAATAAAAGGATTAAATTTAATTTTCTAAATATTAATAAATCCGTAAAGTGAACACCAGATGTTAAATAATGTAAAAGCGAAAGAATCCGGAAACGTGTTAGTCTAAAGTTTGAGCGAACTTGAGCAGAATGACGATTGAAATTAAACTGAGTGTCTACTCCTGTCTTTCTCACTATTTAATTATTTTTAGCAAGTACAACGTTGTTGAATACCTACTACTCTGACATTTATTAAAGCTACTTTTCAAATTCAGTGCCAAGATATTAATTCATAACGCATCATTATTTATCATTTTTTATTTTATAATTCTTCCGCTTTTAAAGTTTTATCCACAAAAATAGTCTTATAATTTTTAATACCAATTTTTACAGTAAAAATTTTTTATTTGCAATTTTTAAAATTATTTCATCAATATTTTTCTTCAATTATTTAAATTTTAAGTATTTTTCAAAATATTCAATTTAATTAAATACTAGCAACCTTGCAGGCACTTGTGAACTATAAATAAATAAAATTTTGCTAGATTAAATAATGACTCTTGTTAAATTGCACTGTACTTTCTAAAATATTGACTTTTTTAAAGATATAAGCTCATTCCGATGTTAGACTCATCAAGAGCTTTCATTAGAGTACCCACATGCATTTTCATGTATTTTTCATATATACATATATATAATATATATAAATATATGAAAAATTGATGTGGGTACTCAAATGAAAGGTCTCGATGAGTGTAACATCAGGATGAGCTTATATCTTTAAAAATATCAATAGTTCTCAAGATACAAGGTCATTTCCTAATTATGTATCTAGAGATACAGCATTTTAGAATGCAGCCGAAAAATTTTTTGTATTCTTTTAATAATATAGATTACATATTTAATGCAAGGATCAATAATCCAGCAAATGCAACGACATGCAAATTTTTAAATAATTTTTTACCATAAAAAAAATTTTTTTAAACAAAAAAATGAAATCGACATAAACTAAATTTAATGGTAAAATAAAAATAATTATTAATGTACATACCTACTTGACATCACAAGCCGCGTAAAAATAAGGCATAATTCGGTGAATTATCAGTTATATTACAACAATAATTATTAATATTAGTGGATATAAATTTTATGAAAGTAATAGGAGTTTACTTTACTTATATTATCTCTAGTTACTCTATACTGTGTTTATCGATTTTATTAATTGAAGAAAAAAAAATATAATAGTAGAAAAAATAATATTATGCATTACCGAGAAGACTATTTGTTGTGTTGTGTATAAAAACAAAATAATAAAGCTCGAAAAAATAATAACTAATTAAATAAATAATTATAATTAAATAAAAAAATAATGAAATAAAGTGCGCATTATTGGGGACGGGATAAACTATAGAGCAAACTACTGATACAATTCAGAGGTTTCCAAAGTGAGGAAGCAGAGAAGCCACACAAATTATTAGAGTAGGGTATACTGTTTAGAAAAAAATTCATATATAATAATAATAATAATAATAATAATAATAATAATAATAATAATAATAATAATAATAATAATAATAATAATAATAATAATAATAATAGTAATAGTAATAATAATAAAATAATAAAAATAATGATAAAAAAAAAAGTAAAATAAATATATAAAGTGTGACGAGGTAAAGAAGCCAATGAAAGTATGAAAATATTAACAAAAAAAAAATACTGACCTCTGTAAGCCTTTGTTAATGGCAAGCATGGCCTTGCCAGTGCTAAAACAAAAAACACAAGAGGACAACATAAGAGAAAATTATATTTTCGAAAGCCGGGCCGAAAAAGGATAAATTATATTTTTAAAAGCATTCTTTTTTCGACTACGGTGTTTTCATTTTTATCAGAAAACAAAAACAATAATTTTTGAACTTTAGTATTAATTTTAATATTTATGCCAACAGCTGGATATTATATAAGCGGATTTTTGGTGTGAGAGGAAGGACAAGGATTTAAAAAAAAAAATTCGCGCTGTAGTAAATAATAATTTAAATGAAATAATAATAAATATTTAAGTAAATAAAATGTAATTTAAGTTTTTAATGTATTTAAATAAAAAAAATGTGTGTGCTGTGTTTAACTAAAAATAATATTAAATAAATATTTTTTTAATAACTTTTGCGTTGTGTTAGGAGTCGCTCGTACACAATAATGTCCTGGTAACTCAGGCTGCCTGGATAGAGACGTGGGTTATAGTGAAGAAAAGAAAGAAAGTTTTTTTTTTAAGAAATTGTTAAGAATATTTTTTCTTTATTTTAAGATGTTAGAATTTTAAATTTCAATATTTTTTTTTTAATAAGTTAATAAAAATTTTTAATTTTTTTTGAATAATTTTTATTACATTTTTATACATGTTAAAAAAATCGGTAAATATTTACAAGTAGGGTAAATTTAAATTTTCATTTTTTTGAACGAAATTTCTATTTGATTTTATTGATATATTTGTTTTAAATACATATAAAAAAATGAACAAGTAAAAAAAAATTGATTATCAGAATTTTAGTAAATTTTACAAATTTTCAAAAATATTTATAAATTTTTTAGAAAATTGTAATATTCAATTTTTTTGTAAATTGTTCTTTTCTTATGTACTTTTCAAAAAAAAAAATATATCAAAAACATCAAAAAAAGATGAAATAGGAATTTTATCCAAAAATATGAGAGCAAAAATTTTTTTCAACTTTCAAAAATGATTTTTGAATTGAAATATTAATTTTTTAATATTTTTGATATCACCACCATAAATCTACCGTAAAAAAAAAAAAGTTAAAAAAAAACAATTATGATGATTAATTAATTCGTCTATTTTTTATGGCCAAAAATAGGTTTGACCCCACTTGTAAATAATTACCAAATTTCAAATTTATTATTAAATTTTTTAACTTGAATAATTTTTATTACATTTTTGAACATGTTAAAAAGTTAAAAGAATTGATAAAAAAAAATCAGTAATTATTAATTAATATTAAATTTTAGCTAAAAATGAAATAAACAAATTTTATTTTAATAAAATTTCAATGTAAAGAGCAATTTTTAACATCAGAGTTATTTTTTAAAATAATGAAGAATAGAAAGAAGAAAAGTAGAGTAAAATTGATAAAGTTTTAGCCGTGCAAAGAGGTCATAAAAATAGGTAATGAGTTGAAAAAAGAGAAAGAAAAAAGAATTTAAAGAAAGGGATGTTTTGTCTCTAAATAGGCAGCTGAGTTGGATCGTTGATATATATTTGACAAATATATATCAACATATGATCCGGACATGTAAAATGAAAAATTTGAAACTAGAACTTGAGTGACTAAATTTTTCTAAAAAAATCTCAAGTTCGGAAAATTTAAACTTGTTAATTAATGAACTGTTAATAAATCAGTATTCTTTAGAATAGAATAACTGTTTTTTCTTGGGCAGAGCGAGTAGAGGCGAGTAGGTACCTGGATAGTGGCGACAGTGGAATGTACCTGAAGCGGCCGGTCGGATGGTGGATAGGGCCGCCGAAACGGCGACTCGCTTGTGGCGCCAGGTAGGCTGCGATCGGTGGAATGGCCTTGTTGTTGTTGCTCGGGTTGTTGGCGAACTTGACAGTGATCGGCTCGGTTGACCCCTTGGGGATGGTCCCGTTGAGCTCCTGGATCGCGCGCTCAGCCTCCACACGTTGGTCGAATCTTATGAAGCCGACACCTTTCGAAAGGCCTGCCAATTTCATCCCGTGCCAAACCAATATGGATTTTTTTTTCATTAAGATTAAGGCGTTAAGCGAGGGTATTTCTACTTTGGTCACTGGGGAAGGATGCCACATGATTCATGGATAAAACTGCTGCCCTTATTTTACTCCACATCTTCTTATTTTTTTTTTTTTTTTTTCAAGAAAATTTGTAATTTAAAAACTTTATTACAAAAAAACTAAGAGAAGGAATTTGTTAACTAATTTTTTTAATTCTAGCATTTATTAAAAAAAAGTAATTTTAAAAAAAAGTTAACGAGCTCTAATTTCTCTCTTCTGAAGCAAATTAAATTTTTTAGACATTTTAATGAACTCCTTCCTTACTCAAGGGCGATTTTAATAATTCATCAAAGCGCAAACATTATTATGTGTGCTCAGCGCCAACAGTTTTTATCCTTCAATGGCTATTGTCCCTCCGAGGGATTAAATAGTACCAAAAAGTCAACAAACTTTATAATCATGATAAAAAAAATTTATTCTTGTATTTTTTTTTAAATAATTGAAAATTTACTACGGACTTAAAAAAATTTGGTAATTATTTACAAGTGGGATCAACTCATGCTAGTCCATATTAAATTTTTTTTTTTTTTTTGATTAAATTGATCAATTTTTTTTATATACTTTTCAAAAAAAAAAATTTATTAGTTTTTAATATTTATTATAAATTTTTTTTTGTATACTTTTGCCATTTGGCTATACTGCCTTGGCATTGAAATTAAATAATAAATAAATAAATAAAATAAATATTTTATCCAAAAATATGAAGGCTAAAATTTTTTCCAATTTTTAAAGGCAAAAATAGCTATTAAAATTTTTATTTTTTCCTTTTACAACATTTTTTATTATAAATATGCCGTAAAAACAAGTAGAATAAAAAAAATTAAAAAATGTTAATTTTTCACCTAGTTATGGTTAAAAATAGGGACCCTACTTGTAAATTATTACCAAAAATTTTTTTAATGTTATTTCAATGGATCTATCAGTTACTAGTCAAGTAAAATTTAATTATTTTATCAAACTTTTGAGTTCAGCTTTTTAATTTTTAATTTTTTTATAATTAAAAGTTTTATAATTGAAACTTTCATTTTTTATAATTATTGTAAAAATAATTTACAAATTGTACAAAAAATTATTTCTCAAGTAAAGAATGAAATTTTGACTCAATTCTTTATTAATTTTTTGATTCAAGTAAATTTTTTTTGTATAGATAACTTACCGCTCAATGAACTTACATCATTGCACTGAAAAAAAAATTAACTTAATTCAAGAGAAAAATTATTAAACCAAGAAAAATTTTGTAGTTCATGAATTTTTCTTGACCTAAAAAAATTAAATTATTTTTCTCTTAAATCAAATTTTTTTTTTTCCAGTGTATAAAATTAAAAATGTCAAAATCTATAAAATTCTATGAAAAATAAATAAGCCTTACTCATTTTGATAAAACAATCTATTACCTGATCTAAAACTTAATCATTTATCACTCACCGGCAATAAAATTAGGCAGCAGTTTTAATATATGATAAGGATAATGCATGGTGAGACCCGATGTGATTGATAATGATCATTGTATTCATATAAATATATATTGATTTATATTTATAAATTTGACACATATAATATTGATTTCGATGATATCGATGATTAATAATAATGACTGTGATGATGATACACGAATTTTAAAGGGTGTCCGAGCGAGTGGCTCGGTGCGCAACTCATTCGTTCTCAAACGAGATTACGAATAATTTTGGGCTTAATTTTATATTTAACATTTTTTATACATTTAATTTATCAAAAAAAAAAAAAAAAAAACAAAAAAAAACGATAAATATTTAACAAAAATTTTAAAAAATTCGCGAAATTTCAAAAATATATATATCAGATAATTAAATTCAAAAGAAAGTTTAAATGAAATCAATTAATTAATTAATGAATTATAATGATAAAATTGATAATTATAAATTGAAAATGATAATTTAAAAATAAGAACAATAAAAATGATTATTCAATATAACAAATAATGATAACGTTTATGATAATGATGATAACAATGAATTTGTGGATGGAAAGGATATGATATGTGTGATGTGGATGTCAATTGTATGTATGGTATGCGTGTGCGTTATTCTTTCAACGCGCAGAACGCGAGTTATAATTTATATAAATATAAATAATTGTAATAATAATTTTTTTTTACCCCATTAACAAAAAATCCTTAATCTTTTTGAATTTTCAAAATCTTACTTTTTATCTTTATGCTCAACTAAGTGTGCATCAAGAATGAAATTATAAATGATATTTACGTACCGGGTAAATTGTCTCCACCGCCAGTCACAAACTGTCGTACTAAACAGAAACGAAAAAAATCATATTCTCGTTAAAAAATTATATCAAATAATAGCCAGAATAGCCTCTCATTCGCAGCTTTTTTTTTTTTAATTTTGATTCTAGTAATTAATAATAAAATAATAAAGGTAAATTATAATTATAATGATAATAAATCAGCCGCGAATCAGAGGCAACTAAAAATTTTGTAAAAATAAATTATAATATAATTTTAAAAATATCGATGCGTCTGCGTATAATTTTATAGATGTACTGGTAGTTTAGGATATTTTTAGTGCTATTTTTGGTTTTAGTTATTTTAAAGCTTTTAAGTTACTTGTCAGGAGTAGGAGATAAATAATAACAATAAAAATTATAATTATTATTATAATAACTATTTTTTTTAAATAAAAAATTAGTAAGTCATTTATAGAACTTCAAGAGGTTGCAATTTTTTTTTTCTAATAATTAAAATAAAAAAAATCATTTAAATACTTTTAAGTGTTTTTAAAAAATTATTCCTAATAATTTGCGAGATATTAAGGGGGAACACCAGCGTGGCGGTCGAAAAAAAAAGAGGTGATTTTCGGGAATTTTTATCAAGTGTTTTTTATCAATTGTATCAAGTATTTATGATAATTTAAATTAACAAAAAATTATTTCCACCAAGAATAGAATTTCAATAAAAATTTGTACTTCAGGCACCCGAAAATTTTCTTGAGCCAAGAATTTTGTTCTTCAGTCAAGAAATTTTTCTTTCTGTGTGAAGGAAGAAATTTTTTCTAGCGCTCTACGAGATTGTTAATAACTTTGTAATAATTAAATATTATTTAATAAAAATTTAGGATAATAATCTTTAATGTACCCTTAATAAAATAAAAAAAAAACCGATCTCCAAATTCCTTTATTTTCCCTGTCAAAAAAATTCCCAAAAATCACCTTTTTTTTTCGACCAACACAGTGATGTTCGCCTTAAATTTATAAAAAATTTTACAACCCCTTATGCAATATTTAATAAAAAAATGAAACCAAAAACACAAAGCATAATAATATTTTAAATAAAATTCGTCGACAATCCTAATTTGTTGGCCATATATTAAGCGGTAAATTTCGAAAAAGGCGCACCGATCCACCCTGCCTTGATTGCAATTCTTGTTATGAAAATTAAAACCTTTTTATTTGTAAATTACCAAAAAAAAAAATATTTATTTACATTTAATATTTAATTATCCTTGTTGTGAACAAAACAAATTACGTGGCCCAAAAGATTGTCCAATAAAAGCTATTTGTGAAAATAGTTTTATCACATCAATCTCAAAGGAACCAAACCTAATTAATAAAATACAGTACAACAGCTGGGAAGTCCTGAAAAGTGAAATTGGTTTTTCCGAATCGAGTCTCGGGGATTATCGTGATCGGAACCAGGGTAAAGGACTTGTCTCAGACAGCGGAAATTGTGTACTATGTGTCTGAGAGCTTATTGATGAGGTAACACATGCAAAGGGCTCGGTTAATCGGTTATCGGTTTAATCGTTTATCAGAGAGAATACTCAACGCCATCTTGATGATTTTTTATAGTTAAATCTTTTAATTAAATTATTACTTGTTTTTTATTTAAAACTTTTTTTTTTTCGTTTGGTCTCTTTGAGAAAAACTTACCAGTGATGTTATCGCAAAGGATTCGCGACGTTATTATTCTTCCGTAAGGACTGAACAAGTTTTCGAGGTCCTGCTGCGCCATATTTTTTGGTAAACCGCTCACGTACAAATTAGCACCCTTAATTGCTTCGCTACTCGGCCTTGCGTACGACACCTGTGATTAATTATGTCAGCATGTGATTAAAAATTATTTCTGTGTAAATTGATTAATTTTTCCATCAAAACTCATTAATTAATTAATTGATAATTAATCATTAATTACCTTGATTGTTTTATTTTGTAGTCGAAGACCATTTAGAGTGTTGATCGCTTTCTCAGCATCCTCCGGCCGATGGTAATTAACAAATCCATACCCCAAACTTTGTCCTAAAATCATATTTAATTACCAGTAAATATTTAGAGCTTTTATTTTTTTTTTCTTTCTAAAACTGGATTTATATTTATTTTTTATCAATTATTTATTAATATTAATATTATAATTATAATTTAATATTTTAACAGTATGAGTGAGGTGGAAGTGAGGATAGTTATGTATTTATAATTTTAATGCTCTGATATTTTATTTTTAAATTAAATGTTGTATTATGATTCATTTTATATCTAGTTTTTTTATGGAGTATTTAGATTACAATTTGGAAATTTTTTTATACAGATTGTAAGGTTTACTTTTTATGAGTAAGAAGTTTCCGTGGAATGAAGAAAGTTAAGAGTTTGCTCGACAGTTTTGATGTAAAATGAATTTATAAAGTAAATATTAAGTTTTGTACTGCAATTTAAATTTAAGTTGAAATTTTTATGAGAGAAAAATACTCGGGGATAACTTTTATGATGGAAATAATTTTAATTAGATTTTTTGTGATTTAAATTAAGTATGTTTTTTTTTTAATAAATTTAAGATTATGATCATTTTTAATGGGATTTTAAGAACTGTTTTAATTATCAATTTAAAGATTTTTTTTTTAATTATTAAAAAAAATTAATTTTTTTTAATATTTTTTAAGCAATAATAATTTTTAAAAAACTAAAAAAGATTGAAATTTTTTATTGAAATTTTAAATAAATGTTCTAATTATCAATTTAAAAAAATTTTTTTTAATTATTTAAAAAAATTTAGTTTTTATAAAAAATTTTTAAAGATAATTTTTTAAGTTTTTTTAGGCAATAATTTTTAAAAAACTAACAGAGATTGAAATTTTTAATGAGATTTTAAATAACTATTGTAATTATCAAATTAAAAAAAAATTAATTTAAAAAAAAAATTTTTAAAAATAATTTGTTAAGTTTTTTAGGCAATAATTTTTAAAAAGATTGAAATTTTTTAATGGGATTTTAAACAACTGTTTTAATTATCAATTTAATAATTTTCTTAAAATTATTTTATAAAATTTAATTTTTATAAAAAATTTTTAAAGGTATTTTCTTAAGTTTTTTAGGCAATAAGTTTTAAGACAAAACTAAGATAGATAAAAATTTTTTAAAAATCATAAAATACCAGATCATTAAAATATAAAAAAACATCCTTATATCTTAAAAATTTAATATTATAAAACTAATAATCATTATCAACCTTGATGATTAAAAGTTAAATTATATTTAATAAAATAGATGAACTTGACGGATTGACGTGCTGACAATCTCACTTGGCAAACTATCTTAGCGTTTGTTCGCGCTTTTGTTCGCCAATCACGAACACAATCAAGAGCAAACTTTAGTTTTCTACACTATATAACATTACAGATATAAAATCCTACCTTGACAGTATCAATCATTTAAATATCAAATCATTAAAACTTGAACTCCTAAAAATGAATTTTTTTAAAAATTAACAATAATCATAATCAATACAAACATTTTAAACAACAAGCTGGTTATCCTGTAAAATACATGCATATATTCGCCTCAATTAAACTTTTATTTGGCAACATAACTATTACAAAAGACCGATGTGTGTAATATTAAATATTAAATATAAAATATTAAGCAAGGAAGCTTTAATCCAAGCAACGCCCCCCGCTTATTCTAGACAAAAATAGACCCACCACTTTTACAAGTTAAATTTTGTATGCATGTAAATATATAATATTTTTTTTTTTATGTAATATATATAAATATATACGCTCACGCTAACTTAAGCCACTTATTTTACCCTTTCTCTCATTCTTCTCTTGTTAAATATATTCATGAGTATATTTGTAAATGTATCCAAACATTTAATATACACATAAATATTTTCCAAGTGAAAATCCGTCAGAAGATGTAGATTGTACTGACAATTTATACAATAGCGCACTTACGTATATTATTTTGCAAAAGCTGGAAATTTTAAAATATATTTTGTAAATTTAACATTTACCTCAAAATTTATTTTATTTTTTTTATCTTATATTTATTAATTAAAATAATATGTACATGAAGTTATCACGAACGAACTACGATTGAAAGTAGAGATGAGTGAAAAAAAAAATTAATAAAATACAGAAATAAAAAAATTTTTTGACAAATAATAATAAAATAATAAAATAATAAATTTTTAACAAACTAATTTAATAATGGAGGAATTAAAATATATAAGATTGGATCTGATCAATGTTGTCTATATATTTTTTTATTTGAGTTAAATTTTACTAATTTTTTTTTTTGTGTAATAATTAGAGAAAAAAAAAATTTTGATTTTTCCCATGATAAAAAATGTTTATCCTTACCAAAAGAAAATTGTCCCGGGGATAACATATCTCCGGCAAGCGATAAAGCCGCAGTGGAGTCTATAATGTATGAGAAAAAAAGAAAACAGAGACATAAAAATTTAACAATTCATAAAAGCTTTTATATAAAAACGCTATAGAATTTTTAGATAAGAAAATATTATAGAGATTATTTTAAATTATAATTATTATAATAATGATGATAGAGTAAAAGCAATGAAAGCGCGGTTATTTTTTTTTTTTATAAAATATATTATTTTATTTTTATTCTGCCGATTTTTGGTTCCTCGATTTTGGTTAAATTATATAATGGCTATACTTTAGCAACAGTATGATGGCTTTATTCGGGTGAATTTTCTACCAGCCATACTTTTATGAGATATATATTTATAAGGTCTCATTGTATTTATAAATCGACGATCGATCACAATGTAGCGTGTTCAAAAGGTGAAGGTCTTTATTTAACTAAAAATATCTGACATTAAAAAAATATTCATTTGCAAAATAATTAATACAAACTTACTAAAAATAATTGTCTCAATTAATCTAATGGGTAAGCTAAAGATCGAGGCAATAATTGTTTATTAAAGTGGCACAAAAAAATTGTTTTTTTTTTGTTTTTCATATTTTGAAAATTGTCAAAAATTTCTAAGTTAATTATTAAAGATAATTTACAATTTATTCTCTTATTTTTTACTTTTTTAATTTAAAATTAATAAATTTTATCTTTTGAATTTTTATTTAATTTTTTAATAATATTTCAGATTAAAAAAATTAAATTATTAATTTAGAAACTCCAAAATTTTATTGAAAATTTACTTTCATAATTTTTTATATTGACAATTTTTAATTTTTATTTTATTTTTAATATTTATATTAATAATTTTAGCATCATAAAAATATTCAATTTTTTATTTTTGAATTTTAGAAAAAACCTTTATAATTTTTTGACAAATTTTTTAAAAAATATTCTTAAAAGATTCTTAGAAAAATTTATAAAAAAATTTTTTTTTGAGCCACTCAAATAAAAATAATTAAAAAAAAAAAAAATAAGAAAAATTGATAAAAAAGAATACAATAAAAAAAAAAATAAAAACACCATCGATGAAAAATTCCAGTTTGCCGGAAAATGACGGCACGTCAAGCCTCTGGGTAAATATTTACAAAAATATATATAAATATATGAGTTTATATATATTTAAGTGAGAGATTTGTCTCGCTCTTTTTGCTTACAAGAATCCAAAATAAACTAAATCAATGTAATAAGAAAATAAAATAAATGTGTCAACAAGTGAAAACAAAAAAACGATGAATGGATTATATTTAAAGTGAATAAACAGGTGAGGATGTGAAGGAGTTTGTTTGAAAAATAAATAAATAAATATATAACATTTAACACTTAAATAAATAAATGTGCTCACCAGTGACTTTGTCGCGGATGAGCTTGCAACTCTCGACCTCTCCAATGCTGGAGAACAGAGAGCGAATTTCCTCCTGTGTCATCGTCTGTGGGAGGTAGTTGACGATAAGATTCGTCTTGGACTCCTCTTGGGAGGACTGACCGAGGTTCGAGCCTCCATTCTGTTGCACAACAGTGTCCATTCCGTTTGCCATCATTGCACTCGTTTTAATACACGCCGTCTATAACTACGTACGAAATCTGCAATCAAACAAGTTGAAATTTACTATTAAACATATTTTTATTTAAATTCAGTTGAAAAAAAATTTTTTACATCAATTAAAAATTTTTCCATGAGTTAACATTAATCAATTGATGACAAGAATCAAAAAAAATTCTTAGTACTTTCAATAGTTACTAGCAACCTTGCAGTCACTATGTGACTGCCGTGACTTGTGAACCATAAATAAATAAAATTTTGATTTATTAAATAATGACTTTTGTTAAATTGTATTATACTTTCTTAACAATTGATATTTTTAATGATATAAGCTCATCCCGATGTTACACTCATCAAGAGCTTTCATTTGAGTACCCACATGCATTTTTGATATATTTTTCATATATACATATATATATAATATATCTAAATATATGAAAAAATTGATGTGGGTACTCAAATGAAAGGTCTCGATGAGTGTAATGTCGAGGTGAGCTTAAATCTTTAAAAATGTCAATAGTTCACAACATATTTATTAAATTTCACTGTACTTTCTTAAGTATTGAAATTTTTAAAGATATAAGCTCATCCTGATGTTACACTCATCAAGAGCTTTCATTTGAGTACCCACATGCATTTTTTATATATTTTTCATATATACATATATATAATATATATAAATATATGAAAAAATTGATGTGAGTACTCAAATGAAAGGTTTTGATAAGTGTAATGTCGGAGTGAGCTTATATCTTGAAAAATGTCAATAGTTCACAAGATACAAGATCATTTCTTAAGTATTGATATTTTTAAAGATGTAAGCTCATATGTCAGAGAAATATTTCTGAATGATTGAATTCATAGTGTATTCAATTTTTTTTATTTATTTAACAAGAAAATTTTCTTGTCATAAATAATTTATTGATTTTTGACTGAAACGACAATAAGCTTCCATTTATCTATATTATTAAGAGAAGAAGAAAAATTTCGTGTCATATGACAAAATCGGTTTTTTTTAAATAAAATTTAGTGTCATTGCAAAGTTCTTTTAATAATGATGTCAAATTATGATTGATTATGAAGTATGTCAATTTATGAAGATCTCTAGATACATAATTAAGAAATGACCTTGTATCTCGTGAAGTATTGAAATTTTTAAAGATATAAGCTCATCCTGATGTTACACTCATCAAGAGCTTTCATTTGAGTACCCACATGCATTTTTTATATATTTTTTCATATATACATATATATAATATATATAAATATATGAAAAAATTGATGTGAGTACTCAAATGAAAGGTTTTGATAAGTGTAATGTCGGAGTGAGCTTATATCTTTAAAAATGTCATTATTTAACAAAATAGCAATGTCAATTCTTAATTATTGACAATTTTAAAAATATAAGCTCATTCCGATGTTACATTAATCGAGACCTTTAATTTGAGTACCCACATGACATTTTTTATATATTATATATATATGGTATTTGTGAAATATATAAATATATAAAATATATGAAAAATTGATGTAGGTACTCAAATGAAAGGTCTCGATGGGTTTAATGTCGGGGTGAGCTTATATCTCTAAAAATGTCAATAGTTCTCAAGATACAAGGTAAAAATCCTGGACACAGAATTTTTTTTATTCTCTCAATAATATATAGCATAGATTTATAAGACGCAGAATTTATCTAAAAATAGCCATCTATCCTTTTATATAAATATTGAATCGAGTATAGACGTCTATAAGTGGTAAATAATATATTAATAAGTCTATAGAATGTAAATTGATTAAATATATTTCTGTAGATCAATGTGTCAAAAATAGCCACATTGATTGAATGTAATCTATTATTGTAAATAAATTTTTATAATATTTATTCTTGGTAGAGACTAAAGACTCGAGACTAGAGATTGATTAGGGAAAAGGACTTGATGGAATCATTAAATATTTACGAATGTGCTTGTCCATCCCCTTGTTATAGCCGAATATCTATAAGTACGTGTATATGTATATGAGCTTTATGTTAAACCAGAATGGACATACAAGCAATAATGGAACGTCATAAAGCCATAGCAAGAGATGAAAGAACCAATCGGATGATCACCCTACTCATTGTCGTCGGTACAAACATGTCTGGGTTATAAAATTGCATAAGCTACATGTATGTGTAAGTGTAATGTAGAATGTAGAGTGTATACTGTATTGGTAATACCGGCAGCCCTACAGTCTAGCGATCGAAATTACTGGGGATTGCGCTGCTGACGATACAACACCAACCACCCTTAACAATCCTACTCTCGACCCCCTTAACTCCCTTGTCTGACCGTCTGAAGGGTGGGTCAGTGACTGCCAACACCCGAATATTTTTTGCTGTTCAAAATTTTCGGGTTTTTTTTTAAAATTATGTTTAAAATTTTTAGTTATAGTTTTAAGGAGTAATTATTGTTATCTTAAATTGTTTAAATAATTTTTTAATAAAATTATTCAATTTTTTTAATTAGAAATTAATTAATAAACAATTATTAATTTTCAATGAAAAAGTATATGGACCATATTTAAAAAAAAAATTATTTTCAATAATAAAATTGTAAAAAAATTCATTTGAAAAAAAAATATTAATTTAATTTAATTTAATTCTAAGAAAATATTAATGTTTTTTTTTCTTTTTTTTCCTAAAATTAAAATTTACTTATTGTAAGCCTAATGTATAAAGCTGATTGGCTTTTAAATAAATAAATGAATAAATAAATAAAATTCAATACTAAAAATTTATAATTTCTCAATTTTTTTTAAATATTTTGAATTTTATTTTCATTAAGTTGAAATTATTTTTAGTAACTTTTCAATAATTTAAAAAATCAAAAATTTAAGTAATATTTTAGATAAATTTCTTATAAAATAAAAAACAAACTAAAAAATTTATTTTAAAAAGTTATATGTACCAAAAATAAAATTTCTAATTTTTTCTAAAAAAAATTAAGATTATTTTGAGTTATTTTTGAAAAAATCAAAAATTTAAATAAAATTTTAGATTTAAAAATTTATAATAAAATAAAAAAAATCCTGAAATTTATATTTTAAAAAATAAACTTCCTTTTTTTTTTTTTTTTCTAAAACTAAAATTATTTTTAATAAAAATAAAAATATTAGTTCCAAAAAAATATTATCTATAAATAATTTACCGTTCAAGATAAAATAATACAACTAAAAAATGAGAATCACTGAGGATATATGGTTAAATTTAAAAGGGCGAAGAACCCCTAGTCACTGGGCAAGCCAAGCCGTTTAAAAGGCTCCCATGGTAGCGAATTATAGAACCCCCGGTAACAGCGGAACTACCAAGAGCTGCATATGCATGCGATGCGTGCCGTAGGGACATATATATATTATAATGTATATATACATATAGATTTATCATAGTAGGAGTAGAGTTAGTGGAGTAACTTGTCGAAAGACAGACAGAAAAGGAAGAGAGAGATAACCGGGGCCGCGGGAAAAAATACAAGGGGGAACGTCTGGCTGGGGTGGTTCAATCGTGCCCGGTATACGATATACGGTATACGGTACACCATCTACTATACGAATAAGCTGTCCCTTTCAATACATATAATATATATACACATTCATACATCTGCTACATGCATTACAACATCCATCAGCCGGCACGAGACGGTTTTAATGCTCCCTTACGTAATTTTAAACTCAGCTTTTTTAAATATTGCTACCTTTACCTACGACCACTCGGCGAGCCAAACCTGAGGACACGTATCAGCTGTCGACCTACCGACACCTTGAGCACCCTCCAACCTCGTGCCCAAGATCCAACACTCTGATATTCATTCCGGCTTTTAAATTTTAAATTAATCGTCTTACGATCTATAGATCTTCGCTACAAATGTTTTCATCTATGGATCCACCTTTTCACGCTTTATTGATTATCCCTCACTGCTACACTGCCCTTATATTATCAAATACCTGGTTTAGTTTTTACCGTAAACTCAAGATATTATATACTAACTGTCGCGTGTCTCACCGGCGTTCTAAGCCTTGTACGACCTTACTTCTATTTTAAATAAATGGAGTTACTTTTAAATTTTTTCATATCGCGGTTTTATATCTTCACATTAAAGAATTGTTATTTTATTTTAAAGCAATTTACTTGAAAAAAATCTAATTAATTTTTATCTAAGAATAATTTTAAATTTTAACTAAAAATTTGAGTAATTTTTTATGGAAATATTTGAACTAGTATAGTTTAAAAAAAAAAAAAATTAATTGTTATGAATCGTGATAATTAAGTACTATCAACCTTGCAGTCACTTTGTGACTGCCGTGATTTGTGAACTATAAAAAATAAAAATGTTGCTTAGTTAAATAATGAATTTTGTTAAATTATACTTTCTTCACTATTGACGTTATTAAAAATATAAGCTCATCCCGATGACACACTCATCAAGAGCTTTCATTTGAGTACCCACATGCATTTTTATAGATTTTTCATATATTCATATATATATAATATATATAAATATATAAAAAATTGATGTGGGTACTCAAATGAAAGGTTTTGATGAGTGCAACGTCGAGATGAGCTTATATCTTTAAAAATGTCAATATTTTCCGAGACGCAAGGTAATTATTGATATTTTTAAAGATATAAGCTCATCCCGACGTTGCACTTACCAAGACCTTCCATTTGAGTACCCACATCAATTTTTCATATATTTATATATGTTATATATATTATATATAGGTATATATGAAAAATATATCAAAAATGCATGTGGGTACTCAAATGAAAGCTCTCAATCAGTATAACATAAGAATGGATTTATATTGACGAAAATGCTAATAATTAATGAATGACTATGTCATTTTGTTAACTAATAATATTTTTAACGATATAAGCTCATCCCGATGATACACTCATCAAGAGCTTTCATTTGAGTACCCACATGCATTGTATATTTTTCATATATACATATATATAATATATATCAATATATGAATAATTGATGTGGGTACTCAAATGAAAGGTCTCGATGAGTGTAACATCGAGATGACCTTATATCTTTAAAAATGTCAATATTTCACAAGATAAAAGGTTATTTCTTAATTATGTATCTAAAGATAGAGCAAAAAAACCAATTTTATCATATGACTATTCTGGAAACAAAATTTTTTTCATTCTCTTAATAATATAGATTAAAAAATTGTTTTAAAAATTTTTAAATAAATTAACTTTAATTAAAAATTGAGTATAAGTCAAACTACTTATGAAGAAATTAAAAAATTTTAACTAATTTTTAAAACTCTATTTTGTATTTTAAAGAAAAAAAAAATAAATTTTTGTAATTTATTTGCAATTCATGGCTTGTAAAATTTACTAAAATATAGTAAAAACCAAAATACTTGAAAAACTTTTCAGTAATTAAAACCGAAATTTCTTCTAATAAATTTCATAGCACCCTAAAAATTCATATCTTATCATTCATACATTTTGACATATCCTGTATAGTATGCATATATATATATCTATTCCCAACGATAATTAAAGTGAGCGTTAAAGAAAGAAGAAGACAGAAAAGGCGTTATCGATCAGCTCATACTCAACGCCCGGGATTTTGGACATGACAATGCAACCCTGGCAATCCCATTGTTATCCTTTAATAAAGAGAAACCCATGATATCATTCACCCCCGCAAGGAAGCCACTCTACTCTTTTATTCTTTCCACATCCACTCGAAATTTTAATTCTTCTCTGCTCGTATCCTCTTTTCATAAACTCAACTTATTTTCTCAGGCATCCTTTTCCGCGTGCCTTTTCTCTAAAACAAAAAAAGCAGTCAGTTTTTTTTCTCTATTCTCTCCTACAAAAAACATAATTATTCTCGTTATAATTTAAATCTTTACCGAATGGAGTTTTTTATTAAAAAAAACTAAAAATTAGTATTCTAAAACTTCGGCAGCATAATTTCAAAAGACAGAAACTAACATTTAAAAATTTTTTCAATTCTTTTTTTTTTTTTAAAGTTTGTCCGCCAAATTGATGAAAAATTTTATTTATGAATAGAAAATATTAAAAAAAAAAAATATATTTGAAATTAAGGTCTAAAAATTATAAAAAAATGCAGCAATAAGTACAAAAAAAAAAATCAGGTATAAAAATTTTGCAATTACTGTGTTCTAAAATTGGACAGCGAATTTTAGACTTGTGCAAGTTCAAACCTAAAAGATAATCTTTAAACACCAGCCAGGTGGTCATGGCGACGAATCATGAAAATCGCGTGGCCACAGACGATCAATACATCGCGCGCCCTCGCTCTTGCTTTCTCTCGCCGTCACCGACTCTATCCACACAATCCGCCGCTGCTACACCAAAATACATGTACTACTCATACATACTTACGTATAATACATGCACACATACATGTACGAGTACATGGTAGCTCCACTCGCAAATAATTTCCAAGGGAAACCCCTCTAGCTCATACGCCCCTTTCCTCAACCCGACAGAGACAGCAGCCACGCACGCTCTCGGCTCTCTACTCGTGTCGCTTACATATGACGTCCGCGCCGGTTTACCAACACAAATTAAACATCTTCATACATCCATCCATCCACGAATATTTCATCTACATATATGTGTATATTTATGAATATTAATTCGGGATTGCGTAGCACGTGAAATACTTGCATTATTTCTCCTTAAAAAAAAAATAATATTGTAAATTAGTTTTAGATTCATTTACACTACACGTGTTTTAGATATTCAATAAATACTTTAAATAGCAGACATATTTTTTTTGCTTGTTTAAGAAATTAATTATTAAAGAATTTAAAAAAAAAATTCAAGGTAACTTTTTTTTATCAAATAAAATTATTTTTTAAATATTGGAGTAAAAATTTTGATCAAAATTGAGTAAGTCGACACTCCAAAATTTTTTATCAAAAATTAGAACTAAAAAAATATTTTTAAAAAATTCTAAGGGTAAATTTTAAAATTTTCCACATGTGAAAATTCTTGTTTTAATTTTTTTTTTAATTAAATAAATTATCAAAATTGCATTTTTAATTTTTTTAAATTTCTACATAATTTTTTTTTTGCAGTAATTTATTTTTTTTAAAAAAATTATAAATATCTTCCTTTAATTTTCATAAAATTATTACAAAAAAAAAAACAAATAAAAAAATTTTATTTTTAAAAAAACTTTAAGTCCAATTTTAAAAAAACATTTTTTTGTTCCAATTTAATTAATGAAAAAAAAAAAATTAATAACTAATACATTCACAATATTTTTTTTGCAATAAATAAATAACATCGGCTAATTTTATTATTATTTTTTTTTATCTGTCACAAAAAATTCTTAAAATTATTAAATACCTGCTAAATTAATTTTTATTAAAATTAGCAGACATCTAAAAATTTTTATTATTTTTTCTATTGAAAAAATTATTATAAAAAAAAATTGTACATGTAGAAAATAAAATAAAAATTTTAATTAACTTTTGTTATTAATAATTGATCTAAGTATATTTTTTTAAATCTTACAGAAGTACCGTTCAATAGCAATGATGCTGAACCTTTTTTTTCTGATAAGACTGAGGACAATGTACCAATAAGAAAATTATTTATTGGTAATTTGGCTGAACGCGTAAGTTAATTAAATATTATTAATAAATAAAAACTATCCTTTAAGTTTATTTAAAAATTATTTATAATTTAAAAAGAATTATTTTTTAAAGAATATATAAATAAATAATTAATTAAAATTTTATTTTATTTAAACATAAATTATATATTTTTTTTATTTTAGACATCGAATAAAGACTTGGAGAAACTATTTAGTGCCTATGGAAAAATAGAAGCTTGTTATGTAAAAAGAGTTGATGGTAGAAGTCATTTTGGCTTTATAACTTATGTCGATGTTGAAAGTACAGTGCGGTAAGTATAATTAACAGAAAAAAATTAATAACTAAAAAATTGCTTGAATAAAAATTAATAATTTTTTTATTTAAGAGCCCGGCAGGCATCTCAATTTATAAAAAAAATTGACATGTAGAAATTTAAAAAAATTAAAAATGCAAATTTTCAAACCAAATTTATTTATTAAAAAAAAAAATGGTCAAGAATGCTAGCTTTAATGTCATATTTTTATAATTAACTTTAATAGCATGAAAAATTTATAATTTTAAATTAACCAAAAAAATGGCGTTTCAAAAAAATTTCTTTTATAAAACAATTTAACCTAAAAATCAAAAACGCTGATTTTAAACATTTATTATAAAACTCTTAATATTATTTGCTCCAAAAAAAAAAATGTCTGCTATTTTCGGCATTAATATAACAGCCGGTCTTTTGGTAAACCAAACAAAAAGTGAATGAATTAACAATTAACATTTTAAAAAAAGCACTTGAATAATAAAACAACAAAATTTACCATAAAAAATATAGAATATTTATAAATAAAAATAAAATTAGCCGACATTTAAAAAATTTTATTTTTTATTAAAGTATTACAAAAAAATTTTTTTTTAATTTTTCTATTTGTTAAAAACTATAAGTGGAATTTAAAAAAAATATTTTTTAGTTATAATTTAATAAATTAAGCAAAATAAAAAAATCAAAAATGTCGGCTAACTTTATTATTATTTATAAAAAAAAAAATAATTTCAGAGCACAATTGATTGATAGTAACCTTACCTCAATCACAGCAACTCCGTTTACAAAATGACACTTGTAAAAATAGTTTTATAAAAGTTTTAAATAAATAATTAAATATAATAATAAAAAAAAGTACGAAAAAAATTTAAAGGTAAACGCGAGATCGAATGACCCCCCACCGTGTTAGACGCGTCACGCTCTCACCGCCGCCCGAAACCAAACGAAAAAATCAATAAAAGTCAACTACAACTACAACTCTAACTCCAACTAAACTGCAACTTGCTGTTTTTTATAGTTACAATTATTTACGAATAAATAAGTAGACATTTGCACAACAAACTTGTCACCAGTTAAAACCACAATTATTAATTAATTTAATTAATTAATGCAGAGAGATCAGTGATTAGTGATCAGAGGGTGAGTAAATAAATTTTATTTAATTTTTAATTTTAATAAAAAAGATAAACTCTTGAGAGGAATTATTAACAACCGAACAAAAAATATCTAAACCCGTCATCCGGCTCTGTAATCCATGCCGTTTATTTTATTTTATTTTATTTATTTATTTTTTTTTCTTTAAATAAACTGCCACTTACACTGTAATTTATTTACTTATTTATTTATTAATAAGTATTGGTAAATTGTAAATAAATATTTGGTGGAGCCGCGACACACGCGTGACAGGCGTTAAATAATATAAGACGGTAACTAGACTAAGGAAACAAAGAAACAACGTTACGGGCGGAGGCTGCCTAGAGACTGAGCGAAAAACGAAATAAGACTCGAGCCGAGTTTGAGGTTTCTGTTCTATTGGGATTGGGAGTCACTACACAGTATTTTATAGAGTATATAATACACGAGACACCGGGCACTCGGTGTAACGCCGACGACCCTCGTTCGCTCCCCTCAAACCCCACCAAGGCCCGAGCTAAGAGTTAATACTCGGCAAACTTCGTATTCGCCGCTTCGGCTTTTAGTTAATACATATATATGTATTATAATAATAATAATAATAATAATGTGCGTGTGTGTGATATTATACAGAAGTAAAGGATGGAGTCTTGCCGCGCATACCCCCTAGTTTTGCCGGCGTAGCTTTTGCCGAGTTAATGTAAGTCCGTTCGCAAATTCGCGGACCAGAAACTGTTGGCTTTTTATGACAGAAAGTTTCTAACTGAGCTTGGGAAAATTTAACAGATTTTTAATGGACTATTCTAATTTATAATGCACAGGTTTATTTGAAGAAAATTTTTTTAGGTATGTATTTTTTTTTATTTAATAATTTTTTTTTTTTAAGAAAATTATTTTATTAGTTTTAATAATAAAAATTATTTAAAAAATTTACATTGATAAAAAGTTATAGAAAAATTTTTTTAATTATTTATTTGATTAGTAATTATTGATTATATTTTTTTTTTATTAATTCTATTGAATAATTGAAAAGATAAAAAAATTTTTTTAATTATTTATTTTATTGGTAATTATTGATTTTTCTCTTATTAATTCTAATTGAGTAATTGAAAAGATAAAAAGTTTTTAATTTAATTGAAAAAATTTTGAATTTTGATAATTACAATTACAATTTTTTTATTTATTTTTTTTTTTAAAGAAAATTATTTTATTAGTTTTAATAATAATAATAATAATAATAATAATAATAATAATAATAATAATAATAAAAATTGTTAAAAAATTTTGATAAAAAGTTAGATAAAAAATTTTTTAATTATTTATATGATTGGTAATCATTGATTTTTCTTATATTAATTTTAATTGAATAATTGAAAAGATTAAAAGTTTTTAATTAATTGAAAAAATCTGAAATTGTAATTATTAAAACACTAAAATTAGCGCGTGGCAATTTTTTTAAGTACACTATCAATATTTTACATAATTATTATGTTAATAATAAATTTTTTTCTATTCTTTTCACGGTTTTAACTTTATAAGTATTCTATTTTCTTTCTTAATTTGCATTTATTGATTTAAATTTTTTTTCACTTGTAAATATTCTTATTTTTAAGAAATAAATTATTTAAAAAAATTGTCAAATTTGAGTATTGTAAATATTAAAAATAAATAATTATTTTGATAAATTTCACTAATTGTCAAAAATTTTTAATTAATTATTTATCAAATAGTAAACAAAAAAAATAAATTGAATGTTCAAATAATTTCTAAAGTTTTTTTTTTTTTTCTATAAAAAATATGAATTTTTTAAATAAAAAAAATAAACATGTGTGATATTTATACACGTATGTATAATATATTAATTAATTCTACTATAGATTGAGATTAGGTACGCCGGGTTATGAGTGAATCAGCACGCTCCTGGTTCCTGACACGGCGGTCGGAAATTTCGCGACGCCGCGAGGCTACACACGCTCCAAGTCCGCGTCGAGATCGATTTGTGATTTAATTTTTCAGAGAGAATTTTACAGAAAATAGAAGGCAAAAGAATATAATTTAATTTTTGTTGGATAAATTTTAAGTCGGAGTGATAAGAGCCTTTAAAGGTCAATAGATTAAATGTCAAGTGGGTTTGTAGTTAGTACTTGTAGTAAATAAAGATGAGATATCGATCTGTAAATATTTGTTGTTTAAACAGCGAGGATTTAATTTTGTTCTAATTAATTAAATAGAGTACCGGTAATTTTAATTACGAGTGATTTAATTAGAAAAATTAATTGAATTTTAATATTTGTGTCAAATTTAAAAAAATTTTAACTATTTATTTTAATTAAAAAAAATCTGTTTAAATTTTTTAGTAGAAAATTTTTTCAAAATTTCTTTTTCCTGAAAGTAAAAAAATTAAAAATAAATAAAAGTAATTACAGATGAAGATGCAAAATTTCGGAGCAAGAAAAACCGTGCAAATTACACTGAAGAAGCGCTAATTAGCGTCGGTACTTAACTTAAACCCCCTGAATTTCTAACAGAAAGATAAAATGAACTAAATAAAATTTTTTCAATCGAAAATCCTTGAAAGTATTGGAATAATGTCTTAAACAGTTCACTGGCCTTAACTTCCTGTGTCGCACCTATGTACAAATAATCTTCCCATACATTTAGCCCGAGTATCAAATTCCCTTTTATTTTACACATTACTTATATATGTACGGTATAATATAATGTATACTGATACTTGTTCTCCGTTATTGAAACAAGAATACTTGTTACATGTGTTCCCATTCTTTATTCTTTACTCATTGTACTTTGTACTTTACTCTACCGCTTTCTTCTTTAAATTTCCTTTTAGAATAAAAATTGCTTTCTTTTGCTAATAAAACGTTTTTAACGAACTTTTATCAAAAGAAAGTGAGCTTAATAAATTTATTTATTAGATTGACATCAAAAATACCAAGCTAATAAATTTGAAAAATTGCGAGAAATTATGAGAAATTTTTTTTTTTTTAGGAAATTTAATTTTCTATCAAAAATATCCGTATCAATTTTTCAGTATCTTTTATTTTTATGTTAAAAAAAATTTTTTTTGGAGTAAGCTAAGAAAATTGTCTACAAAAATTTTGGAGTCAAAATTTTGGAAATATTGAAGATAAAAAAAAAATGATGAGACCTTTTTTTGTAGGAAATTTAATTTTCTACCAAAAAGGTCTTTATCAAGTTTTCAGTATTTTTTATCACGCTAAAAAAAAATTTTTTTTGCAGTAAGTTAAAAAAGTTGTTTACAAAAATTTTGGTGTTAAAATTCTGTATAAAAAAAATAACAAATCTTTTTTTTTATGAAATTTAATTCTCTTAACTTCAATAATTTTAATAATGAACCAAAAAATGTCGAAGATAAGGAAAAATTATAAGAGACTTTTTTTGTAGGAAATTAAATTTTTTATCAAAAATATCTTTACTAATTTTTGAATATCTTTTATCTTTATGCTAAAAAAAAAAAAATTTTTTTTTGGAGTAAGCTAAGAAAGTCTACAAAAATTTTGGAGTCAAAATTCTGAACAAAAATTGAAGATAAAATTTTTTTTTTTATGAAATTTAATTCTCTTAGTTCAATAATTTTAATAATGAACTAAAAAATTTTCCACAATCTAAATTTACAAGCCTCATAATAATACTATGATTTATTTAAGCCGATAATTATACTCATACATTATATATAAAGTAGCCGTATAGAACCAAACAGTGAAAACCAAACCGAACTATCTTTCACATGCAACCGCACGAACCCGCGTATATTTATAGTGTTTATACCAGAAGTACGATATATATTTATAAATTAACTTGGGATAACTTTTGCACAACACGTTTAGTTTTTACGTAAATAAAAAAAATTCCATCCACTCTTTGAGCCAGAGCCTATACTCTATTCTAAAATAGAGTATTCCTTCTATTTATAATTCTATTATATACATAACAATAATAATAATAATAATGATAATAATAAATAATTCAAAATATATAATACATACCATTCCGGAGTTCTCCGAAAGTATGTACGCGTAAACATTTTTGTTTCTTATTTACTCAAGACAACTCTTTTATTTTGACAAAACCCGCCTCTTTTTTATTTTCACTTTACGGTATTTCTAAGACAGTACTTACTCCTCACACTCTCAAGTATAATAGAGAAGAATATATATATATATATATATATATATATATATATATATATACGCTCAAGTGTGATTCTTAGAAATGATATTGGTGCGTATGCGTTTAGTAATACTACATATACACATATATATGTATATATAGTTGGTACAGTTGGTACAGTACAGCTTGTTGTGATATTGGCTCACTGGCCAAGTCTTACTCAGTTTGTTTCGTCAGACTCACATAATTTCTTCTTGTCATCATTATTATTATCTCCCAAAAATCACACTCTTTTATTTATAATAAATTTTTTTTTTTTCATTTTTTACTTTTTTTATTTTGTTTTCATTCTTTATACTCCGGTCGGTGGCATAATATAAAAAAGGTCAGGGTTACTTCCTATAAAAATTAAGCTGCATAAATATTACGCGATTTTTTGGAATTAATAATATTTACTAGCAACCTTGCAGTCACGATGTAATAAAATTTTATTTAATTAAATAATGACTTTTGTTAAATTGCACTGTACTTTCTTTATTGACATTTTTCAAGATATAAGCTCATCCCGATGTTACTCTCATCAAGAGCTTTCATTTGAGTACCCACATGCATTTTGATATATTTTTCATATATACATATATGTAATATATATAAATATATGAAAAATTGATGTGGATACTCAAATGAAAGGTCTCGATGAGTATAAACATAAGAATGGACTTATATTTACGAAAATGCTAATAATTAAGGAATGACTAGTGCATTTTGTCAACTAATGAGGTTTTTAACGATATAAGCTCATTTCGATGTTATACTCATCAAGAGCTTTCATTTGAGTACCCACATGCATTTTTATATATTTTTCATATATATATATATATATATATAATATATATAAATATATAAAATATATGAAAAATTGATGTGGGTACTCAAATGAAAGGTCTCGATAAGTGCAATGTCGAGGTGAGCTTATATCTTTAAAAATCTCAATAGTTTATAAGATACAAGGTCATTTCTTAATTATGTATCTAGAGAGAGAATTTTTGAATACAGCCTAAATACTTATTATCATAAATTGTCTATCGGTGAAAATGAAACCTTGAAAAAGGACAAATTTAAATCAAGACCTTTGCAATGACACTAAATTTCCCTGAAAAAACCGATTTTATCATATGAATATCCTGGACATAAAATTTTTCTTGTTCTCTTAATAATATAGATAAAGAAAATAATTATCTTGGGTAAGATAAAATTTGTTAACGCGAAAAGTTTCCTGTTTCAATAATTTTATTTGAGATAGACTATTTTTATTTCTTTCGCTAATTTTTATTCAAATAAACTTTTTTTACCTAAAAATTATTGAAAAAATTTGATGTTGATAATAAAAATTTAAATATCAATAATTGAATAAAAAAAAAAATTTATAACAAAATAAAGAAATAAATTTAAAGTGATTAGCGTTTGTTTACAAAAGCTTGTTATAGGATTTGCAGAACTTGACCAAATGGTGACGTCGGGGATTATTAGCCCCTTATTGGGCATACGTGGGCTGTTAGTACCTAAAATATCTATGAATTGAAATAAAGTTCAAGTCTAAGACCTTATATACATACACACATCCACCCATTGGGCTATATAATACCTAAATAAAATATATGTATGTAAGCTTGTTATGGATCCCAAAGGCCAAAATGGAGAAATATGAATGATTCTTCAATACTACACATAGCAGTAACTTAAACATAACAGGGAAGAGTAGCAGACGATGCCAACGGGGCTTGACAAATGAGCAACCCTCCTTTGCAACCAACACAGCTGGCAATTTTGATGCTTTATACGTATGCAGTGTGTGTGCCAAGCTCTTTACTTTTATTACTTTACTTACATTAGCTCGAATTGGTGTATCTCACCCAATTGTATCTGCCAATACAATAAACTATGCAGACGATTTTTACTTTACAGTCTAGTCTCTTCTATTGGAATTGGATCCATACATAATTCATAGTATAGATAGGGCTTAGACGGACATGCTAAATGCTGGACCTACATGTGTAAGTCTACTGTAGACTCCAAGAGTGCTATACGCTCCTATACTTTATATTATGTCTATTGATATATATTGTCCGATTTAGATTGTAATTGTCGGGGTAAATTTGCTGAAAAAAGACGTCTGTATTTTATGGGCTATTGCACATTTTACTTAGTCACTACTTTATTTATTGTACGATCAATTTAATCGTAAATGCTTCGGGCTTGAAAGCTTTCAAATGTCTAATTCACGCTGAATTATTTTGACAATTATTTTCATTTTATTTTATTTAAGTCTTTTAGGAAAAAATTATTGTGTGAAACAAATTATTTATTTAACTTGTTGGAAATTTACTTGATAATTAATAAAAAAAAAAAAAAACTATTTTTTATCTAAAAAATTGTCTAAAAGCCTTGATAAAAATCTATTATTTCTTACGAAAATATTTTTTGACGAGTTGTAAATTACCAAAAGATAAAAACGTCAATTCAATCAACTCTAATAGACGTCAGTCGGTGTAATAACAGGGTAAATTGGAGCAAAAGCAAAAAATAGTTACTGAAGTGGCAGTTAATCGATCCGTCAATTTTCCGACCATTATATTTTTCTTCCCTCGATTTCGTCTTTATTCATAATCAAAAAAATTGTCACAAATGGCAGTTTTTGTGTACCAAAATTGTAATGAATAATATTAATATTGTACAGAAAAAAAAGGGAGAAAATTTTCTTCGTTAAAAAAAAATTTTATTTTACCCAAAATAATTATTGTCTAGTCAAGAAAATTATTTTCTTTACGTAAGAATTTATTTTTATATATTTTTTAATATATATATGGAGTTACATGGGTTTCACGGTTACAAATAATCGATTTTTTTTTTTTTTTCAATGTTTTATTAAATTCTACATCTCTAGAATATTGTCCTAAAGTTTCAAATCGATCCGAATAATAGTTTCGATGATACAGTTTCAAAAAGTTGCGCGCTCAAGGCGCGTTTGTCACTCAAAACTTTAAACGCGTTTTTTTCAAAACTATGTTATCAAAAACGGTGGTCAAGATTTCTCGAGAGCTACTCAACCGATCTTGATAAAATTTTAAACCGGTCTTCTAGATATAATTTACAAGGTCTTTAATGAAGAGTTTTTTTTTCAATTACAACTAATTAAAAAAAAAATGCCGCCAAATTTTGAATTTTTTTGTAAAAACCTCTGTCAAAAATCCGATTTTTATTTTTTTTTGTTTTCCTTTGTTCAAGACCTAGTTTGAAGTCTTAACTAAAGCACAAATTTTTTTTTTTCACTCCCAATAATTCTGTGAGGGCTCGCCGAAATGACGTCACAATGTTGGAGCTTTTAATATTTTTTTTTTAACTTCAGTAATCCCTTATTAAGCATGTATCTTTAAGGCAGTAGAAAGTTTGAATGAAATATTTCAAATATTTCAAGTACAGCCGATTAAAAACCCAAAATTTTGTTCCCAAAAAAAAAAACTTCTTCGGTAAATTTTTTTCCTTAAATTAATGATAATATCTATAAAAAAATTAAGACTGAATAGCAGGGGGCTAAAAATGTGTGTCGATTGGTGGCATCTGCGGGAAATTTAAACGTTAATTTTATTATTTTTCCATGCACCTTTCCTGTTTCCTTAAAGCTGAAGGTTCAGACGTACCTAGTGTCTATACCTTTATCTCTTGTAATATTAAAAAGCATGTCAAGGTAAGGTAAGGACTAAAATTAGAGACACCAAATGGCTAGGAAGAAAAAATAAAAGAAAAGAAAAGAATGAAAAGTCTCCCCTTGTATTGTATTATATTATATATTATACATTTAACATTATACAGTTTGGCGTCATATGCTGCTACGTAACGCCCACTGTATCATGCAATGCTGCCAGTTGGCACGTATATTTATATTTATATTTATGTATACAATACCGATTTTTAACGTTTTTGATCGCTTTGGCTATCTATCCTATATATTATGTGTTACGGTGTTATTGACCTCAACCGGCATGTTAAATTGGGCCCCAAGCCCTTTTGGCCCAAACTCAACATGATATGCAATAAATGTCATTTATCATACATCAGTCCATGGGAACGCGCAATATTATTATTAATAATAATAATAAAATATGCTAAAGATTTTTTAAAGAGATTTTGATTTCGGTAGCAGATGCGCTTTCCAAAGTAAATATTTTTTCAACGGCTCGACACTAAGCGCAAGTCAAGAGAAATGGCAAGCAAAGATCTTAACTTTTATTTTGAATAGAAAGGTATTGAGGGAGGTCTAAGGACTTGAAACTATTATCTCCCCAGCGAAGTATAGACGCTGCGCATACGGTTTTTTTTTTTTTTTTTTTTTTTTTTTTTGGTATAGATATGTGTAGATGCACTCACGTAATAACTAGATGGGCTTAAATGGTTTAAAAGAAAATATAAAGGTGGATTTTATACATATGCAGCCTGAGTTATAACTTTAGCAGTAAAAATAAGTTGTTATTTTTTACAGCGGCCGTAAAATTAAGATTTTTATCTTCCGATCGATAAGAAAGGCCGAACCTTTCTGCTTCTATGTAATTGAAATGGTTTTGTGCCGAGAAAAGTTGTAAAACAGAATATGTAATATATGCAACATAAAAAAATAGAAATATCAAATTACTTTTTTTATTATGCAAGGAAATAAGTGTCTAAACAATTGTAATTTTTTTTTTTCATTTGAAATTCAAAATTTTTATTGATTGTAATTTATTAAAATAAAAAATTTTTTAATAAATTTAATATACCAGACATAATGTTAAAATGTAAAGTGCTTCTTTTTTTATCAGTATACAATTATTTTAATAAATTTCATCAAAAATATTATTAACTGACATATTAATTTCATCATTGTAGGTAATAGTTATTTGACACAATATCCATCCTATAATTTATAGGTATCGATTTTAAAGGACCATAAATTTTAAATAAATCACTTTCTACCTCCCCTAAAAAGAGATACCTAATAGAGTTCAAAAGCCCTCAATATGTCAACTATGTATTTATTTTTCTTTCGAATGAGTTGAGTGTACTCATATCAAAGGGTAAAATTTTTCGGGGAAAAATTGAGTTCAAATTTTCATTCGCTGAACAAATAAACTTTTATTTTCTTTAGATTACTGTTTGAAAGAATGAAATATAAGATAACTTTTCATTTTTGGTCCAAAATAATTTTTGAAGGGGTTAGAAATAATATTTAACGGTGTAAATGATAGTAAATTTTTCTTTAAAAATGTCAAAAAAATTACTGACAGTAATTTACTATTTTTATGCACAGAAAAAAAAATTGACTTGAATCAAGTAAATAATTTTGGAGAACTTGATCTTCTTGATTTGAGTAGAAAAATTCTTAAGAAATTTTTATTGGTGTAAATAAATTTTACACTGATAGAAAAATATGTTTATAGCTAAAAATATTTGTTACTATTTAACAAACCATTTATTAGTCCTTAACAAATATTTCTTAGAGTTTAAAAAGATTTATTAATATTTAATAAATGAATATTAGATTTATTAAATACAAACAAATAATTTTAAACTTGTTTAATACTAAATAGTGGTCTCTAATAAATTATTTGTTAACTATTAACAAATATTTTTTGATACAAATAAATCCTTCTATCAGTGTACTTAATTTAAGAATTTTTCGTTTTGATCCAAGACAATGAAACTCTTCAAAATTATTTTCTTGACTTAAGAATTTTTCTCTTGATTCAAATTAATTATATTTTCTGTGTGGGTTAAAAATCAATTCAATAAAAAACTGAATTTTCAACTAAAGCATGTTAAAAAAATAATCAATTTTCAATAAAAAAAAATTAGGAAAACGGTTGACCCTAAAGGCCATCTCTGCAACTTCCCGCTAATTCCGTTAATACCTGGCCGCCTTTTTGAGCTCTTCGAGCTCAAAAGTACAATCTGAGTGTTGTTTTGAGCTCTCCGAGCTCAAAAAGATATCTTTTCTATATTTTTGAGCTCATTGAGCTCAAAAGTTTGATAGAAGTTTCATAGAGCACTATTTTTTGAATTTTCAAACCGCAATAACTTTTGAATGAATGAACCGATTTTTACGCAGTTTTTTAAGCCTCATAAAGAATTCTTAAGTTTCAATTGGTTAAACTAGAAATTTCGGAGTAATTCCGAAAAAGCACTTTTTTCGGTTTTTTTTCGTTCACGATATCTCTTGAACGAATCAACCGATTTTGACCGGATTGGCGACAATCGACGTGGTTTTTTAAGGTTGAGAGCTGATTAGTGTTTTAAATCGATCGATCAAGCCGTTTAAAAGTTATTCCAAAAAAACCACTTCTGAAAAAAATTTTTTTCCTATTTTTTTGGAGATTTCTCTAAATTTCTCAAAATCTATCGGTCCGAATCGGTTCAAATTTTCAGGAAATCTAAGTTTAGTGAAGCCCTTTCGAATGGCACCAACCGCGATGAAATCGGTTCAACCGTTTAAAAGTTATAAGAGGTTTACATACTTACACACACACACACATACATACAGACATAGTGACACCCTCGCGGAAATAGTCAGGGAAGCTTCCTAGGCCCTCAAAACGTCGAGATCTGATGAAAACTCGATTTTCGAAAAACGGGGTAAAACCAATAACTTCCCGATTTTTGAAAATTTTCAATTTTCTTAGCGGGAAGTTAAAAATTGAATATTAAATTTAAATAAATAACGCGTCTATTACGACAAAACATTGTTTGTCAATAATTTATGACACGGCAAAAAAAAATATAATATAAAACGTGAATCACCGTTATTCTTGTCACACTGGACAGTACAAGCGCATAATAACGACATATATAAAAATAATAATAATAATAGTAATGAAACTAAAAAAAGAAAGTTGTCTTTTGGCAGTGAGAGTGAGTGTAAGCGAGCAGAGTAGTGTCCGAGGGGCTCCATTGATTGGTCGATGTGCCACGGTTGTAGCCGAGGTTCGGAGCTAACCCGGGGGTATATGAACCCCAGTTACCTCAACTCTCACTATCTCACTCGATAACTCCCCACCCTCACCCTCTATCTCTATCTTTATTGAATCTACAGAGCGGAGCGCCACCCTATCCCGACTGGCTCTCTACATATAGAGCTTGCTGGCAAACTCGGAACTCACCCCATCGCAGGTTCACCCTCTATAAACGCACGCGCGACACATGGACCCAAACCGATCAATACTGAACGAGCGAGTCTGCCGCCACCTTCACCCCAACACACCACCACTATAGATAGTCTCTCTCGAACCCTCGCCAAAAAGAAAGACCCCAAAGCCTAAGAAATAAAGAACAAAATTCACCCCTTATTCTTCTTAATCTCTCTCCCTCGCTCTCGTTGTTTTCTCCCTAAAACAATGCAATCTCATACACAATATAACGTACATTGTATTCTACGGTACGCGATAAATCGTTACGCTTCATGCTCAATTTTTTATTTATAATTATTGTTATGCCAATTTTTATTTAAAACTTACAAAGATTTTTTTAACTAATTTTTTTATTTTGTCAAAATTCGGACAAAATTTTTTTTTAAAAAGTGAAATTATCAAAAAATGTTTTGGGTTGTAAGTTTATTAATTTATTATTATTGATTAACAATTAAATTGACTTCATGGCCATTGACCGAGGGTATTTTATGTTAATAATTAACAAGAGTGTTTGATTGATAGACAAATACGAATAAAGATTAATTTACTGGCTATAATATTGTAAATTTTATAAATAATTAACGATTAATTTTTTGAGATTATATTTTTTGAGTAATTAATGGAAAAAAAAATTTTGAAATAAGTAGAAACATTTTTCAGTAAAGTAAAATTTATTTGAACCATAAGGTTGTTCACTCCGAAATATAGTTTGTGCTATTTCTTTCCTTATCACTCGCTAGTGCTGCCTTTCTCATGATTTATGATTTTTGTTGAACTAGCCAGTTTATTAACAATTTATAAAAAATTACATAGTTAAACTTTTGAAAATTTCTTTGGATGGTCAATTGATTTCAATTTTCAACAGCATATGTAATGCGTATTCTATTACCCATATTTCGAATTTCAAAAGCTTGAAATTTTGCATTTATGACTGAACTACCTTAAGGATTTTTTAATGAAGATTCTTTTTTTTTAAGTGTTTAAAAAATTTTTTAGTTTAAAATCTTAAAAAATTTTATCATTAAATAAATTCATTTTAAGGTAGATTAAACGTTTGTTTCATTGAATATTTTCATTAATTAAGGTACAGATCGAATTATTATTATTATTATTATTACAAACAACCTTGCAGTCACTATGTGACTTCCGTGACTTGTGAATCATAAATATATAAAATTTTGCTTTATTAAATAATGACTTTAGTTAAATTGCACTGTACTTTCTTAAATATTGACGTTTTTAAAGATATAAACTCACCCCGATGATACACTCTTCAAGAGCTTTCATTTCAGTACCAACATGCATTTTTGATATATTTTTCATATATACATACATACATATAAATATACGAAAAATTGATGTGGGTACTCAAATGAAAGGTCTCGATAAGTATAACAAAAATGAACTTATATTTACGAAAATGTTAATAATTAAGCAATGGCTATTGCATTTTGTTAACTAATAGTGTTTTTAACGATATAAGCTCATTCTGATGTTACACTCATCGAGAGCTTTCAGTTGAGTACCCACATGCATTTTGATATATTTTTCATATATATATATATATATACACATATATATAATATCAATAAATATATGAAAAATTGATGTGGGTAGTCAAATGAAAGGTCTCGATGAGTGTAACATCGTTATGAGCTTATATCATCCAAAATTTCAAAAGTTCACAAGATACAAAGTCATCTCTTAAATATTGACATTTTTTAAGATATGAGCTCATTCCGATGTTACACTCATCAAGAGCTTTCATTTGAGTACCCACATGCATTTTGATATATATTTCATATATACATATATATAATATATATAAATATATGAAAAATTGATGTGGGTACTCAAATGAAAGGTCTTGATGAGTGTAACATCAAGATGAGCTCATATCTTTAAAAATGTCAATAGTTCACGAGATACATGGTCATTTCTTAATTATGTATCTAGAGATAGAGCAGCCTAAATACTTATCATCATAAATTAACTATTGGTGAAAATGATATGAAACCTTGAAAAGGCACAACACCAGGTCAAGACCTTTCTAATGATACCAAATTTAACCATAAAAACCCATTTTATCATATAAATACCCCGCCACAAAATTTTTTTACTCTCTTAATAATATAGATTATTATTATTATTATTATTTAAAAAAAAAATATGCATAATAAAAAGAATACTCCTTGTAGATACTTAAGTAGAAATGATTAAAAAGCAAAGCGGGCTTATGCGAGTAACTACTTACGTTAGTATTTTGGACTCCTTTCGTATATTTGGACTGCCCTTGATCTCGCACCCTCGTGGCCATACCCATCGTCCCTTGAGACAATGCTTGGGGAATAGGGAATGGAAAATGTGGGGTTGCCGACCCCGATGCGTCG
Organism: Cotesia congregata; assembly: GCA_905319865.3. Lineage (NCBI taxonomy): Eukaryota > Metazoa > Arthropoda > Insecta > Hymenoptera > Braconidae > Cotesia > Cotesia congregata. Next base: position 15,733,263 of record CAJNRD030001120.1, read on the forward strand.
CGAAACATTATTTCTCCACATCATCTTCCGTTTATTCTTTCAATACTCAAACTCAAACTCAAACTAAAACTCATTCCTACATTATCCATTTTCTTTCTTTTCCTTACAATGTTTTACAGAGTACCAGCAATAATAATAACAACAACAACAGTATCCATCTCCAAGTATCGATTTTCCCAGAGCAATGTCCGCCATCTTCATCTTCACCTTAGATTTGTTTTTTTTTATTTTTTACAATTTACTTTTATTTTATTTATTTTTATTAAATAATAATAAAAATAATAATAACTCTAAAAATATAGAGCTTAATTCTTAGGGGTTCGTCGATGTCGATAACCCAAGCTTCTTCGTCGACGTCGGAGTCGGCGTCGTCGCGGTGCGCTAACTCAAGCCACACCCAAGTTAAAAAACAATTTTAAAAATTAAAAAAAAAAAAATACGAATAATTGTGATTATTTTGAAATAAAAATTAAAATACTAACCAGCTGGCTGGTTTACGGGTCGTTAAATCGAGAAAAAAATAATTATCAGCTTAAACTTCCGTTTTAATAATAAAATAATTACCATAAAAAAAAAACAACTTGGATGTAGCGAGCGCACCGTAAAAATAATGAAGGGAAAAAAAATATAAAATAAATATTAAAGCTCCCAAATAGGTTACAGGATTTTAATAATAATTAATTAATAATAAAATTAATGAACTAAACTTATAGCAATTGGTATAATAATAATAATAATAATAATAATAATAATAATAATAAATTATAATAATAAATAAATAATAATAAAATATTGACAGGCAGTACAGAACATAAATTAAAAAGTAAAGAAAAAAATGAACATACCGGTTAACGATGAAAATCAGTGGTTGGAGGATGCTGACTAGCGCAGAACGAAACGCAGTGATGGGTTATAAATATTATTAATTGTTAAATAATAACGTTTCGTCAAAAATAAATAGTATGTACTAATTATTAAAAATTAACAAAGTATTCATTGAATCCAATGAAATCTTCCAGTTGTAGGTAGATATATATTTTTAATTATTTTTTAAACAACTGATATTAATTATTAATTAATGTTTTTATAAAAGTCTCATCTCAAGCACCGTTTGTCAAAATGATAACTCCCGATTTTAATTTTAATTTTAATAAAAAACAATTTTTAACAAACAGAAAAAATTTAAATAATAATTCTGTTGCATTTATTAATTTTTACTTTAATTTAATAAGTAATTTTAACAACTTTTTAGGATATACTTTGGTGAGGTAGGAAGGGAACTCGCGAGAGGGATTAAGAGACTTAATTTATATAAAATAATTGTTATTGTGTGACTGTGATAGTAATGGTTGATATGATGTGTAAGTAATTATTTAATTTTTGATGGTGTAATTGTTGTTAAGTCTCAGCTGTCTTCGGGAAGGGTTCAACGTACGATAACGAATATATATATATATATTCAACGAATGAATGAATTAACCAATTAATGAATACAAGTATAAGTAATAAGGTATAATAATAATATTGCGGGTAACGGTGTCTACAACGCAATGCCTTATGTGGTGCGGTAACTAAACTGACTGGTGGAGCACATTACCCAGCGGCTGCACCTAGAGCGAGCTAACGCGCCGGTTCAGAGCTGTACAAGGAAGAGTGGGTTTTAGTTTCAACCCTCCGAGGAGTCCCGTCAGGGGTTACAAACCACCGGAAAGAACCGCCAGAGACCTACTGTCTAGATATATACATATATACATATATACTATTGGTATTAGTACTACATCTCTTCTCTTTTGTCATATATATATATATATATATATATATGTGGAAGATAAATATAGGGGTGGAAGAAGGAGAAGGCGCAAGATCTGCGCAGGCGTGGGTGGTAGGGGTGGAACGAGGGGTGAGATTGGGATAGGGGTGGTTGTGCTGCTTCTCTTTTCAGCCTCTGCTCTTTACTTATTATATCTACATAGATAGACAGAGAGTTATTCTACTCTCTGGTAGAATAGCAGGAAACTGAGGATGGAAATTTTTGCGCAGCCGCCGCTGCAAAGAATAAAGTTTTGAGGAGTGCAGCCATGGGAGGGGTGGGTCGTGTGAAAATTCGCGGGATTTTAGAGTGTCGTTTTTGATTTTTTTGGATGGCTCTGTAGATTTCTTTTTTTAAATTTATATGTATGATGAAGAAAATATTTTTTTGGTAGAATATCACTGAATAAAATTTGGCTTTGTTAAATAATGATTTTTGGTAAATTACACTGTACTTTGGTAACTATTGATGTTTTTAAAGATCTAAGCTCATCTTGATGTTACACTCATCAAGAGCTTTCATTTGAGTACCCACATGCATTTTTGATATATTTTTCATATATACATATATATAATATATATAAAATATATAAATATATGAAAAATTGATGTGAGTACTCAAATGAAAGGTCTTGATGAGTGTAATGTCAAGGTGAGTTTATATCTTTAAAAATGTCATTAGTTGGTAAGATAATGTCAGTTCTTAATTATTGACATTTTTTAAGATATAAGCTCATCCCGATGTTACACTTATCAAGAGCTTTCATTTGAGTACCCACATGCATTTTTTATATATTTTTCATATATACATGTATATAATATATATAAATATACGAAAAATTGATGTGGGTACTCAAATGAAAGGTTTTAATGAGTGTAACATTGAGATGTAAGGTCATTTCTTACTTATGTATCTAAAGATAAAACATTTTCGAATGCAACTTGAATACTTATCATCAAAAATTGATTATGGATGAGAATGATATGAAACCATGAAAAGGCACAACTCTGGGTCAAGACTTTGCCAAAGATACCAAATTTAACCATAAAAAACCATTTTATCATATAAATACACTGACCACAAAATTTTGTTTATTATGGATTTGGTGGAATTTATTTAGGAGTAATTGAATAATTTTGATTGGCAATCAATGAAGAGTATGAATAATTTCTTACAGTTCATATTTGACAAATGTAGTCATTAAAAAACAATTTTATTAAATGTGCCCTCAAAATTAAAATTTTGGTCAAAATATTAAAAATACAAAAATTTAGAGACCTTTGTTGCAGAAGATATAATTTTTTATAAAAAAAGTCCTTATCAGTTTTTAGGTATCTTCAGCTCTTTCGCCAGAATTTATTTTCAAAGTATAAATAAGATTTGGAATTATTTTGCTTTTATTCAAGTATAAACAAATAAATAATTGAATTATAATATTGCTGCCTGGATTATTGTTTACCTAATGAAGCTAGTCAGGTGAAAAAAAGTAGAAAAATTATTAGAAAGCCAATACTCCTAATTCTCCCCTCGAAATACCTCACAAATAATTAATTTATCAGTTTTATTATTAATAAATCCTCTAGGTAAAAAATAACTTCCACGACGAAAATAATCCCAAATTTGATAGCTGTAATTTCCGGGTGATTAGTCTCAGTTTCATTAATCGATTGAGCTGAATAATTAATCCACTTTTACCGAATAGTTGTTTGACCGAATTACAGCCGATCAATTATACAATAAATTACCATCAGAATTTTCCTTTCTTGCACCGAACTTTGTAATGCAAGCTATGAATTATTCACAATATTATACAATATATTTCAAATTTATACTAAAATCCATCCCTCAATTATTCTCGAACTTTATTCCACGTAAAACTTTTATAATTCCATTATCCCAACAAAAATTCTAAAGCCCTCGTTATTATTTTTCTTACTCCTCAGTTTCTTGAAAAAAAATTCTCCCTAGAGACTTGTCAATTGTCCCAGACTCAGAAAGACTCGTAGAAAAAGTTTCCCCAATTAGGTAACAGCCTTCTGAAAATGATAGCTGATCAAGCTGAAATAATTTCACTTTATATACTTGAAAAAAAAAAAAAAAAATTTTCTTTCTTTGACATTTTTTCAAGCAGTTCGTGGAACAAAAAAAAATTTACTTTATCAAAATTAAAATCAAATTTTGTTATTTTTAAAATTAATAAAGAATTCTTAATTTAAATTCAGGATAAATTAAAACTTTTCATAAATATTTTACAAGTTTACTCATTTTTTTGCCACTTTACCCCTAAAAAATCCAATCATTTTAAGAAAATTTATTTTTTTTAAATTCAAACTAAATTTCGTTATTTTATAAATTATTCAAAAATTAAAAACCTAAATTCAACATTTATATTATTAAGAGAATAAGCAAAATTTTGTGACCAAATGCATGTGGGTACTCAAATGAAAGCTCTTGATGAGTGTATTATCGGGATGAGCTTATATCTTAAAAAATGTCAATATTTCACAACATATTTATTAAAATGCCCTGTACTTTCTTAAATATTAACGTATTTACAGATATAAGCTCATACTGATGTTACACTCATCAAGAGCTTTCATTTGAGTACCCACATGCATTTTCATATATTTTTATATATACATATATATAATATATATTTATAGGCATGCTTATTATTTATAGTTCACAACCACGAAATTAAAAGAATTTTTTTTTAAAAACTTTAAAAACTTTATTACAGAAATAATAAAATATTTTTCCACAAAACCATAAAATAATTTATTTGCACTTGCATATAAATAAATTTTTTGCACTTGTAAATTTTAAATAACATTATGAGTTATGACTAATGAAAAAAAAAATATATCTTTATCTAAAAAAAAAAGGGTGTGAAAACAGTAATATCTTTTTTACCACACACCATTCGTAGAAAAGAATAAAAAGCATCCATTACACAAATATTATTTATACTACCTACAACAACATAAGCGGATTATATGAAATGTGAAAGGAAAATAAAGAGTAATTTCATCGGAAGATGATATATCTCGATAACGAACCCCTAGATAATAAAAGAAATATTATGCAGGTAGAAAATAAACAAAAATCGATTCAGCGATAACAATTTGTTTGGAGAGCATAACGACATACCGTACGTGTAAGTCGTAAAATGTCATTTGCGTTTTAGATGGAACCGCGATATTGTCAAGCGTTCTTATTCGAGACAGCCCAAGGAGTAATGAGTAAAAAAATAAAATAAATATAAGTACTTTTTTTATCTTGAGCGTGCCAGAGAAAGACAAGGGTGCAGTGACGTGCACACGAGCAAGGAATAGATCGAATGGAGGTGACTTTTTTGAGTAAATCTCCAAGGGTGTTTATCCTGTCTGTCTTTTATCTCCGTCTGGCAGCCGCCTACTTTACTTATATATATTCCCTTTTCTACTCCTATCCTGGTGTTATGTGTAAAAGGGAGCAAGAGGGATAATCTAGAGTAGAGGAGGAGACTATAACTGGACTGGGTAAGGTCAGGTTCTCTGCAAGCCACGTACGGATAATCGCTTTCTAACATTATCTCCATCCCCGACCTTTTACCCTTTTACTACATAACATGTACACATCTGAACACAGAGTCGAGAGTGCAACTGATAAATGATCGTCTTTTATATAACAGCTGCCTGCATGATGAACATGCGGGACTTTAATAATATAACGCTTTTAAAAATTTCGGTAAGCGCGATATTGTTATCTCGTAGTTTAAATCTTTTTAGATTTAAATCAATGTTTGTTGTCTCACTTTTATTTAATTATTAGGGAAGTAAAGAAAAATTCTATGACTTTTTTAGTCTGTTACATCGGGTTGGATAATTATATTAAATTACTTACGCCAGATATTCAATTATCAACTTTGCTTTTATGTTAAGATTTTTTAAAAGGGTGATCGAGGCTCAAGGTATTTTGCTTAATTAATTGATTGAAATGCGCACGTAATTCCATTTTACGGTAATTGATTTTGATCAAGTGAAGATGTAAATTTTTATTTTTAAATTTACTTTGATAAAAAATTAACTTGATTATAGAGAAAAATTCTTGGATCAAAAAAATAATATTTAAGAGTTTTTTTTGTTTTGAATAAAGATGGAAAATTTTTGAGTTATGGATAAAGGGTTAAAATATACTTCAAAATTAATAAAAACTTTTTTTTTAGAAAATTTTTATCATCTATAGAAAAAGTTTCTTATGATTTTTTCAAATCTTTAATTTTTTTCGCCAGAATTTTGATTTTAAGGGTATAATTTAAAAAATGATATACAGTAAAAAATTTGGTGTCATTGCATCAAAAAACTTAGTGTTAAAAATGTTTGTGCTAAATATTTAACACTTTCATGTGTTTATTCTGTTAAATTAACACAAAAAAGTGTTAAATTTTTTAATGTGTAGCCTTATTTTAATAACAGTATTTTTCATTTTAATCAAACAAACTTGAGTTAAATAAAACAAATCTCAATTTAAAAATATTTGTACTTTATTATTTTTTGGTTCAAAATTTTTTCATCAGTAAATTTTCATTTTTTCTTTTTTTTTTTTTTGATGAAAAAAAAATATTTTTGAACTATAATACATTTTGAGTTTTTTTGAAAATCTCAAATTTTACACAAGAAATTTTTTTTTATTTTTATGCCTTTTTGCATAGAATAAAAAAATACAAACTTTGTGGTAAAAATAATTAAAATTTTTATTTTAAATTTCACTTTTGCAATTTTTAAGAAAAATATTATTCAAAAATTTTTATTGGAAAAATTTTGAATATTTTTAAACGAAAATTATTTTTTATCAAAAATTTTTCTTCATCTTTAAATTTTATGTGCCCTATTATTATCAAATTATTAAAAAATCATAAAGCCTCTAGCGATTTTTATCAAAAATCTCTAATCATTACACGCTTAGGGGAAATTTTAAATCGTTTTTGATGAAAATTTTCGATAAAATCTACGTCGACATATGGACAATAAACTTTTAACATGAACATAATTTTTTTAAGTATCATGCGATCAAAATTTTTTGATCTTAACAATTTTTTCCATTTGAAAATAAAATGTTAGATAAGTACTTTTGATTCCCTTACGATCACTAAAATTATCATGTGGAATAAATGACGAGTAAATGTAACTATAGTCTGAGTTTTATCGTCAATAAAACTAAAGTTTATATATTATAATATGCAGAATAAAATTATGCTCAAGTATTTTGGCAGATTTCCACGAGATTCTATTAACTGGTAGTTGACCCTAAGCTGCCGACAGCGATAACACGTGATAGCTATAGTATACTATTAAATCCAAGACTGAGTTTCCTATTATATTATTATATATCTTTTGGATCTTCTGCATTTTATGGTGTTTAGGCAGCGGCTAAGTAGGAGGGTGATAGATGCCCGTTCGGAAATTTTGTTATCTTTCTTATTAAAATTAATTTACGAGAGTAACCTAATTGAGTTGTTACTTATAACTTATGACTACAGTCCAACAGTAAGGTTGTAAAATGACTGAGCTATAAAAATGTAATAATTGATACGGATAATCGTTCGGTAATTGATGACATAAGTTACGTTAATTGTCAATAGTAAAATGTTCTTTTTTTATTGTTTTATTATTTGGAAAAGAAATTTAATGCCTTGTTAATTTAATAAAATATCAATAAATTTTTGGCATTAATTAAAAAAAAAAAGAAATTGAAAAAAATGTATTTTGTTAATGGAAAAAAAAATTAAATTGTTGATTGAAATTATTTGATATTTTTCAAGTCCAATAAAATCTTGAATATAATTAATAAAAATGTTAAAAAATAAAATTTGAAATTTTTTTTAATTTTCAAGATTAACTTTATAACTTCCCGCGTAAAATATATATTTAACTATAAGTTCAATTGTTTAATTAGACCTTGAAACCACGATTATATAATGATCAGGTTAATTAACCAGGGTTTTAATCTTTTTAATGGGCAGTACCTCAAATGGGTTTCCTCAAACCAGTTGAATAATCAGATAAATGTGATGAAGGTAATTAGAGCAAGTCGAATTCTCTTTTGTGGTGGTAATGAGCGGGTTTATTGCCACAAAATTTTTGAGTAATTTTTATTAAAAATATTTGTTTTTAATTAAAAAAATATTAATTAAAATTTGATACAAAAAATAATAATTAAAAGCAATTATCGCTTCACTATATACACAAAGGGTAATTTGTGATTTAATTATTTTTTGCGATGATATTAATTACCATCAATTATCTTTCACATAATGAGATTTTTTTAAGCTTTTTTTAATTTATCATTAAAAAAATTTGTAATTATATTTAGATTTAAAAGTTATTATTTTTTAACCATAAAAAATCAAAATATAAACTTATTTATTTTTTTTTTTACACGAAAAAATCGCGGAGACAAGCGGAATAAAAAATTCAACAAAAATCTATCAAAATTTCGAGAAAAAATTTAATTTTTGATCACATTTACACTCGGAAAAAAAAACAAAAAAAATTAACTTGATTTTCGAGAAAATTTTATGAATCTAGAAAATAATTTTGTAAATTTTTAAGGTATTATATCAAGACAAAAATTATTGAGCCAAGAAAAAATTCACTCAAACCCAAAAATTATCTCAGTTAAAGAATTTTTCTTGTCTCAAAAATTTTCCGCCTCAATTCAAGACAATAAAACTTTTCAAAATGACCTATCCAAGTGCCTGAGCGACGAGGAGAACCTCCAGGAAGTGATAAAAACATTAAAGTCACTAAAAATTTTCACAAAAATATAATCTATTCTTAATTCTAAATTGCAGGCCAAATATTTAGCTATTTTATTGTTTCACCAGTTATTAAGGTTCAAAATTTTGTATAATTGCTTAAATATTCATCTTATTATTGTTATGTAAAGAAATTTTTCTTTACATATTTATTAACTATAAAAATCGAGTATAATTTTATTTCGTTTTTAACGATTGTTAAAGATAATTTGAGTGCGGTCATTAAGTGTCTCGTTCGATTTTTGCAAAAGGCCCAGGGAAATTCCCGTAATTAGTCTGAGGGCCCAGGTATTTTAAAGAGATTAAATAGATAAATGGGAGTTTTGTTATACGTAAGCAAACTCACTTATACTTAAAATATGAAATATTTAAGTAATGATAAAGAACATAAGATAAAAGATTTATTTTAAACCGAAAGATTTTAGAATAACTTTTAGAATGACAGAATTTTAGTGTTGAGAAAAATATTGAAATAAATTTTAATATTGCACTTTCCGAAATAATTTTTAGACAACAAAATTAAATATGAAATGAAAAAGAAATAAAAAAAATAGAACTTGAAAGTTAAATAATTAAAAATAAACAAATATTAAACAATTAAATTCTAAAATAATACAACAAATTTATAAAACGACAAAACAGAAATATTTCTACAAATAAATAATTAAATCTAAGAAAACGTAAGAGATGCTAGATTCAAGTACATATTTATTAATACGATTTTAATAAATAAATTAATGATGAATAATAGAACATAAGAGTAAGTGAGAAAGTATGTTACACTCAGACCCAAGTAGAGGGACTCATGCAACATTTTTAGACAAATTTAAGAGAGAGGCTAAGGGCCCGAGAAAATAGACAAATAATTGGACATTTGTTTCCCCCAATGAGTGGAAATTAGTAACGCCCTAAAATTCGACACCTTGCAATTGTCACCAAAAAATCTCTCTCGTTGTCCTGACGTCCTAGTGTTTAACATCGTACATAGTTTAAATAAGTCTCAATAGACCACGTGTAAATCTATTGTACAAAAAGTAAAACATTTGTAAAGGTAAAGTAAAATCGTAAAGTGAAACCAACTAAAACAAATTAAATCAACAAGGTTCATCAAATTTTTTATCAGGTATATTTGTAAATTATTAATATTTGTGAATTTGGTAATATTGTAAAATCGTTATATGAAAAAAAAGTTAACTTCAATCACTGTGTAATAATTGTAACTATTGTAAATTAACTAATGATATTAATTTTGGATTTAAACAATATATGTATTAAAATTATTCAACTACATCAATTTATTCAAACAAACCTATCTTTCTCAATAAATTAAAACTCGGAAGTTCCCGGCCTATTAGCCTAACACGCTAGGACCAAATACTTAAACACATTAAATATTTTAAATGTAAAATTAATTAATTACCCTAAATTAATATTTTTTACATAACATTATTTTATATGTGTTCTTGAAATTTTATTTATAATTATTTAACATTGTTTATAATCTTGAAGTCACTCATGACCATGCTGTTTATGCAACTATTAAATAAACTAAAATAAAAAAAACAAAAAGTACCCTTCAAAATAATTTTCTTAATTCGCAAATTTTTCTCAACCAAAAAACATTTTTTCCATTGCAAAAATGTAATACAAGGTTACGATTTATTTAGCTACGGTACTGTCACGACAAGTACAAATGGGTGGGGTCGCAATCAAGGGTGCAAAGAGAGACGCCGGGAGAAAAGGAGTAAAACCCAGCACATATATACATAATACATAGAACTAAGCAGCTATCAGTAGATTTTGATTATCGATCCTCGCGTGCTTTTAGTCATTCATCTAACAAATTTCTCACCACCGCCAAGACTACCACTAGCTTGCCTCCATTTCATGATCACACATACATATTATGTAACACAATCTATAGATCTAAATCCCTGCTATCGCTATCTAACAGAGTTTACAGCCCGTAAGTACTCTACATACATAAATACATACATGCATATAAATACATAGGAACCCTCGTATCACAATCGGGAAGTTCGCAACCATAATCATCCCTCCTTTCTTCCCTCTACCCGTTTCACAAAGTGAGTAGAGTCAAGTAGAGAACATCCGCCTTCCATCGCACAAACACGCCCTCGCTTTCCACGATTTCAGCGCATGCGATTCGATTTCTCGTTACATTCCACATTCTCTCAGTAAAAATAAATAAATAAAATAAAATAAAATTACAAGGATGCAGATAAAATAAAATTTAAACAATTTCAAGCTGACATTTTGAATAAAAACGGTATAAAAATAGATAAATGGCTAAAAAAACAAAATAACAAGCTCATTTGTGACCCTCCAGCGTTAAAACCCTCTTGAAACATTTTTAACTCTCCTTAAAAAGGGTAAGGAAAAGAGTCGAGCTGAGTGCTCTGCTGTACCCTCGACATCCGAAAATATCCGGGTTGACGGAAGACTTAATGCGCGATGAAATTCACTGGATTAGAAATAATTAAACGGCCATAAAGAGTTGCTCTCAAGACAATACAAAGGATTTTTAAATAAAATTATAGGCGCTTTTTTTTTTAAAAAAAAAAGGATACTCTGTTTGTTTGAGCTTTTTTATGTTTATATATTTATATTGATATTTACTCTTTTTTCTCTTCAGAGTTATAATAATAATAATAATAGTAATAATAATGATTGAAGATACGAGAGCTTATAATAGAATGTCCGAGAAACCTGTATCGGGGATAAAAAAAAAACAGCAGTAAGAGTAGAGCGTAAAAAATCAATGGCTCGAGAAAGTTGCCGGGAGTTTGAAGTAGAAAAAACCAGATCTAGGCGGACGAATATTCATTCTTATTTATCTGGTGGTTATTAATATTTTTTATTGTAAATTTTTTAAGAAAATTTGAAATTAAATATACGGAGTTTTTTTTTTATAAAATAATTCCGAAAAATTGTTTTATATTTTAAGATGATATTGTGGCTTGGAGGTTGAAGGATACGTGAAAAGTTATTATAAGCTTTTTGATAGAAAATTTTTTTATTTGAAAGAAAATTATTTTATTAAATTACTATTTTTTTTATTGATTGTAAAATTAATTTATGTAATTATTGTTAAAAATTTTAAATCTGAATTTTTTTGAGCTATTGCAAAGTCTTAGACTCTTGCATGATGTTTGAGAAAATAAAGAAAAAATATGTAAATATCACAAAACTTAATGTAGAAAGTGTAAAAGCCACAATTTATAATTTAATATTGAAAATGTGATTAGTAGCTGTCACTATAGTGAATAACGGCTCTATCATCTTAAAAAATTACAGTTTCAAACAGTAAAAATTGCCGTTTCAATATATAGTCTATACTATGAGGAGAAGGGGAAGGTCTCATACTCGGAGAATTTAACATTTGAAACAGTAAAAATTCTACTCTTAAAATATATATTTTACCATTCCAAGCAAATCAATAATTATAGTTTGATTTTTAGCGCTGCGTTCAAAATTTACCATTTTACTTTGTAAATATTGACGTTGCTTGTATAGAAATTTAGTAACTGTAGTTTATATTTTTTACATATCAAGCGATCATTTTTTAGGTAAGAAATGATAAATATCAAAGTCAAAATTCTTAATTATTATACTTTAACATTTTCGACACTCACATAGCGAATATCATTGTTTTAAATAGTATTTTCTTCCATGTAAATAGTACACAGTAAAAAATTTTTCGTCATTGTGTAAAGTGTAAAAATGTTTGTGTAGAATTTAACATTTTAGTATGTTGATTCAACACAATATAGAGTGTTGATTCAACACAGATTGTGTAAAAAAAGTCATCAACACAAATCGGCTGCCCAATTTTAAAACACAGTAACTGCAAAATTTTTCATAACTTTTAAACCTTAATTTCAAGTATTTTTTATTAAAAATATTTATATTTGAGTAGTTTCTATTCATAAATGTGCAATTGTGTATTGGTAATAAGGAGTATTGCTATTTTGTTTTATATACTTTATTTATTTATTTTTTTTTCTTTTTTATTATTATTGTGAATTAGTTGCAATAGCTAACTTATCGCTAGACCATTCACTTAGTATTTTGGAATTTATATGTGAAATCACTATGCTAGTTATAAGTCGTCTTGTCATACATCAAAATTATTTTTGTATATACTGTATTATTAACCCTGTTAATGGCCTAGGCTGTTGGGTTTGTTTATGTAAATAAAATAAAAATAAAATAAATCAAATTTGTCATTAATTTGGCGGGCAAACTTTTTTTTTAATAAGAAAAATTGAAAAAAATTTTTAAATGTTAGTTATTGTGTTTTGAAATTGGGCAGCCGAAATTTTTGTGTTAAATTTTATGAAAAATTTTTTACTGTGTAAATTGTAGCATTTAAATGATAAATATTATAAAGTGATTGTTAAAATCACGATTTTACTGTTTGAAATGGTAATTTTTTACATTTGATCATTACTATAAATCGACTATTATTTATTACAGTTTACTTTTTTCTGTGATAAGGAACAGAAAAAATTTTTTAGAAGAAAAAAAGTTTTGCCATTTTGGACGAGTCCAGTCACAAATATATTCCATATATCGATTCAACAAACCCAGGGTAACGGCGAGGGGGTTGAAGCTGAGGAGACTGGCCAAAGTGTCGCCAAGTTGAACGTTCTTTTTCTGGTACGTCAGTGTGTTGTGCTAAGTCTATTTACGTTTATTAAATATGTCAGATGCAGATTCTGGTACGTTATTTATTTCCTAACATAAGTACTTAAATTAATTTTCAACCGGTGGATTATGATTGCTGTTTGTTATTATCATCATTATTATCATTATCATTATCATATTGTTATTTCTGTTATCGGAGAAATGTAGATAGAAGATAAAAGAACTAGAATGGCAAAAGTGGTAAATAGTAAGCGTGAAAGCAATTTTACCGTACTGAGTTGACGTGCGTTTAGTTGTTATTGTCATACATGACTGAAAGCTATTGCGAGAATGTGTATTTATATTTAAATATATATGTATATAAATATATGAACCAGAGAGAAAGAGCGAGGCGTTGAATTGTTTGCTCGTATGATTATGACACGAGAAGTGTTATGGTTATAGGTATTATATTGTAATATTCACATCCATATGGCGAATTCGTTTATTTAAACAGTCACGAAATATTTTCATCAAAATTGAATTTTCTAGCTGTGATATTTATTTTATTATTTATTGTTTTATAAATATCCGCAGTGTGGATTGAATTAGATGGATGGCTGGTTTGATTGATGATATTAAATATTTTATGTGATAAATTTTTACACATAAATTTATTACTCATTTTTTTTTATTTTACGGTGACAAATTTTATAGATTCATCACTTTTATTATTGTTATTATCTATATTATTAAGAGAATAAAAGAAATTTTGTTTCCAGGATAGTCATATGATAAAATCGGTTTTTTTTTTAGTGAAATTTGGTGTCATTATAAAGGTTTTGATTTGAATTTGTGTCTTTTCAGGGTTTCTTATCATTCTCACCGATAATCAATTTATGATGATAAGATACATAATTAAGAAATTACCTTGTATCTTGTAAACTATTGACATTTTTAAAGATATAAGCTCATCCTGATGTTACACTCATCGAGACCTTTTATTTAAGTACCCACATCAATTTTTCATATATTTATATATTTTATATATATATGTATATATGAAAAATATATGAAAATACATGTGGGTACTCAAATGAAAGCTCTTGATGAATGTAACATCGGGATAAGCTTATATCTTCAAAAATGTCAATAATTAAGAAATGACCTTGTATCTTGTGAATTCTTGAAATTTCTAAAGACATAAGGTCATCCCGACATTACACTTGTCGAGACTTTTCATTTGAGTACCCACATCAATTTTTCAAATTTTGATATATGTTATATATATGTATATATGAAAAATATATCAAAATGCATGTGAGTACTCAAATGAAAACTCTTAATGAGTGTAACGTCAGGATGAGCTTTTATCATTAAAAATGTCAATAATTAAGAAATTTTTTTGTATCATGTGAACTATTGACATTTTTAAAGATATAAGCTCACCCCTACAATACACTCATTAAGACCTTTCATTTGAGTACCCACATCAATTTTTCATATATTTATATATTTTATATATATGCATATATGAAAAATATATCAAAATACATGTGGGTACTCAAATGAAAGCTCTTCATGAGTATAACATCGGGATGAGCTTATATCGTTAAAAACATCAATACTTAAGAAAGTACAGTGCAATTTAACAAAAGCCATTATTTAATAAACCAAAATTTTATTTATTTATAGTTCACAAGTCACGACAGTCACATGAATGACTGCAAGGTTGCTAGTTATTATTATTATTCAATTTTTTTAACCCAAAAATCCTACAAGTTCTAAAATTATCAATCAAAATTCAAAATTAGTTATAAAATTAAATTCAACAGCTTGAAATTTCAATAATCAAACTAACAAGCGCCTGAAAATGACACACCCTAAATTTTCCTAGCGTATTATCGCAGCAGCGTATTACCTTTTGTTGATACAAACTTCCCCGTACCGTTCGATAATTAAAAATTTAGCCCTTTTGTTCTCTCAGAGTTGTGCGATTTCTGTTCATGATTATTAATTATCGCTTTTAATTGGCTATTGACACTTCAAGCTTATCTATAGTCCCCAAAAATTTCATTTAAAAATATAATTTTAAACAATTATCAATCAATTCTTGTTTCTATTTAATTTTCCACAAAAAAAAGCTTATTTTACACTAAACAATTTTTTTACCGACAAATAATCTTAATTTTTTATTTAATCTAGTAATTTATTGCTACTCTAATTTATTATTTATAATTTCGCAAATTAGATCAAAATAAAATTCGTGATGGTTACAAAATATCCACACGCGATATTTAAAACGTGATCCGCTTCAATTTACCGTAAATTCTTTTATCTGAAGACTGATAAGGGTAACTCTTATCAAAGATGAAGTTAAATAGAGATTAAATCAAAGATCCAAGTAATTTAAAACCCTTTTTATATTATTTTGTATTATTTATTTTTTATAAATATAAATAGAGAAGACAAGATTTATTTATATACTTGTTTGTTTATTCATTAGTTGATTAATTAATTAATATTAAAGCGGATTTTATGGCCAGATCGTGGATAAAAGTAGTACGTGTTGTTATTTTTAGCATTGTACATCGATATCGCAAAAGGTTGACGTGCATCTAAATTAATTACGAAATGTCTCTCAAAGGTAGACTGATAATTAATGATCCACCTGGATCATCACATCACATGTAGAAAAAACATCGATTTCATTGTTAAATATATAATCAGCGCTAGTACAATGATAGAAGGATTTTTTTTTATTCAATAAGCTCTATTAATTGTTAGTAAATTAATTTTTAACATCATAGGATTTAATAAATATTTATTAACAGTTAATAAATAATTTATTAAATGTTAAAAAATATTTATTAAAATTTAATAAAATAAATAATTGTATTCAAATAAATTATATTATTAATATCTAATAAATTCTTCTATCAGTGTATGAAAAGATTGCTATTTATGTCAAACCTTTCAGCAGAGATATATTATAAAAGTAATATCCTATTTCTACACTGGGATTTATTAAAATTAATATCATACTTTGGCTGAATTAAATTAGCTACAGACATTATTGATTAAATTTGCGGTGATGTGAAAAATTTAAATTATTTAAATCTTTTGAATAATTTACGTATCGTATTTTATTTAAGATGCAAGATTATTTAATAAAATTTCCTTTGAATTTTTTAATAAGCCCGTCGTAAGATAAATAAAAATTTTTTCGATAAAATTGAATTTAATTATGCATAAAGTTTATAATTTTTAATAAATTGAGAGTAAAAAAATTGTAATTTTTAATAATTTAGAAATATTGATTAAAGATAAAAAATATTTGGTAAAAGCGTGAAATTTGACTCGTACTATAAAATGATATTGCAGCGAACAATAAACCTGCAATTGGTATCTATTGTTGCAGTTTCATTGACAGAGTAAGCTTTCGCATTGTGGAGATGATGAAGGATCGGATTCCGGTCTGTTTCGTATTCAAGCCCGATCCACCTGGTTACACTTGTAACGAGGTTTTGATTCATATCGCTTTTTTGAAATCAAGGTACGCAGAAATAAATTTTTTTTAAATGGAATGAAAATAAATTATTGACTCGTAAGCAATAAAAGTCGATTAAAAAAAATTTTTTTTTTTTATTTGTCGGTTGAAAAACTCAATCAATATCCATGTATACTCGCTTTCTCGGTATTGCGCTCGATTAATGACAACTGTAATTACGGAATATGGGAATGGGGATGGAATTGTCCAATAGAGTCTCTACTCGCCAAACTCATGCTCCAAATAATAAAATATTATATTAGCTTTTATATTAAAAATGCAATGGAAAAAAAAGGTACTTGACTGAAGAAAAAATATTTTTTTTTTTGATTTTTAAACTGTAATAAATAAATGTTTTATAAAATTTAATAATAATGAAATGTAATGTTTATTATTTAGCTTTTGAATTTCTTATAATTATTTAGGCAATAATTAGCAACCTTGCAGTCACTATGTGACTGCCGTGACTTGTGAACTATAAATAAACAGAATTTTGCTTTATTAAATAATGACTTTTTTAAAGATATAAGCTCATCCCGATGTTACACTCATCAAGAGCTTTCATTTGAGTACCTACATGCATTTTTTATATATTTTTCATATATACATATATATAATATATATATAAATATATAAAAAATCGATGTGGGTACTCAAATGAAAGGTCTCGATGAGTATAATGTCGGGATGAACTTATATCTTTAAAAATGTCAGTAATTGAAAAGATACAAGGTTATTTCTGAAATATTGACATTTTTAAAGATATAAGCTCATCTCGGTATTACACTCATCAAGAGCTTTCATTTGAGTACCCACATCAATTTTTCATATATTTATATATATCATACATATATGTATATATGAAAAATATATCAAAATGCATGTGAGTACTCAAATGAAAGCTCTTGATGAGTATAATGCCGGGGTGAGTTTATATCTTTAAAAATGTCAATAATTCACAAGATATTTGTTAAATTGCACTGTCCTTATTTAAATATTGACATTTTTAAAGATCTAAGCTCATCCCAATGTTACACTCATCAAGAGCTTTCATTTGAGTACCCACATGCATTTTGATGTATTTTTCATATATACATATATATATATTATATATAAATATATGAAAAATTGATGTGGGTACTCAAATGAAAGGTCTCGATGAATGTAACATCAAGGTGAGCTTATATCTTTAAAAATGTCAATAATTAAGAAAAATATATGAAAAATTGATGTGGGTACTTAATTTAAATGAAAGGTCTCGATGAGTGTAATGTCGGGGTGAGCTTATATATTTAAGAATGTCAATAATTCACAAGATATTTGTTAAATTGCACTGTCCTTATTTAAATATTGACATTTTTAAAGATCTAAGCTCATCCCAATGTTACACTCATCAAGAGCTTTCATTTGAGTACCCACATGCATTTTGATATATTTTTCATATATACATATATATATATTATATATAAATATATGAAAAATTGATGTGGGTACTCAAATGAAAGGTCTCGATGAATGTAACATCGGGATGAGCTTATATCTTTAAAAATGTCAATAGTTTACGAGATACAAGGTAATTTCTTAATTTTGTATCTAGAGATAGAGCAATTTCAAATGCGATCTATTCAAGTCAAGACCTTTTGCAATGACACTAAATTTCATTTTCAAAAACTGATTTTATCATAGGACTATCCAGGAGATAAAATTTTTCTTATTCTCTTAATAATATAGATAATAATATTAGTAACAATAATAATCTCATTAAGTAGTTCACGGTACAATATCAATTAAAACTACACAAACTTTAAAATTCCCCTAACTTTTATTACCATCATCGCTGGCATCGGTACTCACACAAAATCCGAAAACAAGAGAAAGTTACTGATGCGAATTATTGTACATAGGACTTATCCTCGTTAATCTCTTCAAAGTACGCCGGAATAAATTTTTAGCTCTGTTCTGCTATTTCTCTTCTTTAATTTTCACTTGCTTTTGTACTGTCTTGTTAATTATAATCGAGTACACTCCATCCTATTTATAAATATGTATAGAATAAAAAACATTATGCATATACATACATATCTAGATAAAATAAATTCATGTACCTTTTTATGTACAACACCGCGATATAGATACATTGTAATACACAGGTTAATTTACGACTCGCAAAAAAGTTTTTCCCAAATTCTCGACTCAGAGTTTCTATTTATCGCTTTCATGAAACTCATCAACCCCGCCCACATCGATTCTGTTAACGAGCTTCAACTTGTTCCAGGTTAAATATAATAATAATAATTTACACAATTTAACTAAAATTACAAAGTCCATCACAGATAAAAAATTTTATTGAGCCACCGAAAAAGCCGCGAATTGTGTAAAAGTTTTTATTAATTAATAATTCATATAAATAAAATTCTTTTATTATTTTTTTTTTTAATAAAAAAATTATATCAATCTATATTATTAAGAGAATAAGAACAATTTTATGTCCTGGATAGTCATAAGATGAAATTGATTTTTTCTAGTGAAATTTAGTGTCATTGCAAAGGCACAAATTGACTTGAATTTGTGCCTTTTCAAAGTTTTACATCATTCTCACCGATATTTAATTGATAATGATAAATATTAAGGCTGCATTCAAAAATGCTCTTTCTCTAGATACATAATTAAGAAATTATCTTGTAACTTGTGAACTATTGAAATTTTTAAAGATATAAGTTCACCCCGACATTACACTCATCGAGACCTTTCATTTGAGTACCCACATCAATTTTTCATATATTTTATATATTTATATATATTATATATATGTATGTATGAAAAATATATCAAAAATGTATGTGGGTACTCGAATGAAAGCTCTTGATGAGTGTAACATCGGGATGAGCTTATATCTTTAAAAACGTCAATAGTTATATCTTAAAAAATGTCAATAATTAAGAACTGACTTTGCTATCTTGTTAACTAATGATAGTCTTGAAGATATAAGCTCATCCGTCATTACACTCATCAAGACCTTTCATTTAAGTACCCACATCAATTTTTCATATATTTTATATATTTATATATATTATATATATGAATATATGAAAAATATATCAAAAATGCATGTGAGTACTCAAATGAAAGCTCTTGATGAGTGTAACATCGGAATGAGCTTATATCTTAAAAAATGTCAATAATTAAGAACTAACTTTGCTATCTTGTGAACTATTGACATTTTTAAAGATATAAGCTCATATCGACATTACACTCATCAAGACCTTTCATTTGAGTACCCACATCAATTTTTCATATATTTATATATATATTATATATATGTATATATGAAAAATATATCAAAAATGCATGTGTGTACTCAAATGAAAGCTCTTGATGAGTGTAATATCGGAATGAGCTTATATCTTAAAAAAAGTTAATATTTAAAAATGTACAGTGCAATTTAACAAAAGTCATTATTTAATAAAGCAAAATTTTATTTATTTATAGTTTATAATTCTCGGCAGTCACATAGTGACTGCAGAGTACTTAGTATTCATTATTCATAATAAAAAATTCAAAATCTATTCTCAAAATTCAATTCCTTCCCCCTACTCCAAAAGAATATAAATAAAACATTTAATTTAAATCTTTCTAGTCATATAATTATTTTTATCGACAAAAATTTTCACTTGTGTCCAGGAAATTAAACTGTTACTTTTATTACAAAAATCCAATTTTTTTATAATATAATTCCACTCTATTAGACGGGAATTTTAACGCGAGTACTTTAGCTGCTGCTCCAAGTAGCGAAAAAAAAAGTGATGGAATGATCGAACAGGAAGATTGTTTGAGTAACGCGATCGGTTAATATAACCAGAGATTGCATGCCATCACGAAACGGCATTCAATTGCCGAAGCATAAAGAGGAGCCATAATATCAACGAGGTTATTATTATATACATACGTCTTGCTCTTTATTGGGCATTACCAAATTTCATTTGATTTGATAGTCATAATCATAATTATAAATTCCAATCAACAGGTTTTGCATCGAGTCAGTTTTTTTAATTATTTAGCTCACGCTCGAGTTATATGAATTGTGGATTAATTCAATAATGGTTAAGTCGGGCTGAACTTTTGATTGCTGAGTTT
Organism: Cotesia congregata; assembly: GCA_905319865.3. Classification (NCBI taxonomy): domain Eukaryota; kingdom Metazoa; phylum Arthropoda; class Insecta; order Hymenoptera; family Braconidae; genus Cotesia; species Cotesia congregata. Next base: position 15,754,206 of record CAJNRD030001120.1, read on the forward strand.
ATTTAAAGAATTTTGATTTTTTTAGAACAAACAGGGAATAGAATAAGCAGTTACCAGGGGCAGAAAGGTGTCAAACACAAGCACGAACAGTGAGCGACGTGGTGAGATTGACCGAAACGCGATCCTCTAGTTCATGCTTAGAACTATGCTTCAAAGTGTTGTGCACGTCGGTGCATTAACGTGCGATGGGTTTGCAAAAGTCGACCTCTGGCTTTTGCTATCAGTCTTGTGCCGTGTTTTCCACCGGGTGGAACAATTCTGTGTGGTACTGTTTATTGTTGTTCTTTATAATGCACGGCAGAGATGCACTGGAGCATACTAGTCTTTATCAACGAGCTGGTACTTTTTTATTTTTCCACATAAAAGTATTTTATATCTTTGTTATATGTTTTTAAAATATCAATGTATAAAAATATATTGATGTTAGTAGCACAAAGAAATACAAAAGATAGAGAGAAAATTAATTTTTGTGGAAAAGTTATTGATGATTTTTTGGTAATATTTAGAAGAGCTTCAGAAGCTATGTATTAAAAAAAAAAAAAATTGATTGTAAAGATGTATCCCAGTCTAGAAGTATTCAGTCTAGATCAAATAATTTCACTAATAAAAATAAAGCAACCTTGCAGTCACTAAGTGATTGCCGAGACTTGTGACCTATAAATAAATAAAATTTTGCATTATTAAATAATGACTTTTGTTAAATTACACTGTACTTTCTTATCTATTGACGTTTTTAAAGATATAAGCTCATCCCGATGTTACACTCATCAAGAGCTTTCATTTGAGTACCCACATGCATTTTCATATATTTTTCATATATACATATATGTAATATATATATAAATATATGAAAAATTGATGTGGGTATTCAAATGAAAGGTCTCGACGAGTGTAACATCGGGATGAGCTTATATCTTTAAAAATGTCAATATTTCACAACATATTTTTTAAAATGCTCTGTACTTTCTTAAATATTAACGTATTTACAGATATAAGCTCATCCCGATGTTACAATCATCAAGAGCTTTCATTTGAGTACCCACTTGCATTTTCATATATTTTTCATATATACATATATATGATATATATAAATATATTAAAAAATGATGTGGGTACTTAAATGAAAGGTCTTGATGAGTGTAACATCGGGATGAGCTTATATCTTTAAAAATGTCAATAGTTCACGAGATACAAGGTTATTTTTTAATTATGTATCTAGAAATAGAGCATTTTTGAATGCAGCCTATGCTTATCATCATTAATTAACTATCGATGAGAATGATATGAAACCATGAAAAGGCACAACTCCAGATCAAGACTTTTCTAACGATACCAAATTTAACCATAAAAAGGCCATTCGGTAGCCGAAATGGAAGTAGATTTCATTTTTACTTATTAATTAAAATTACAATTAGACTTTAACGTACGATTTTTTTTTTATAATCATTAGAATCGAAGTTTACACAGTTATTATATAAAATTTATTATAATCAATAATTATAACATGAGATTTGTTAATTACTTATTATTTACATGAAATATGTTATAATTTATAATTAATCAATTTTGTATAATGTTGACTTAATTTTGGGACCATAATTTTTTTTTTTCATTTATTGTTTAATTATTATTATTGTTATTGTTATCAACATGATTATTATGACATATTCATCTTCATTGCGTTCGGATTTTAATCTTTTTTTTTCCTAGAAAAAAAAAATAATTAATAAAAAGTAACTTTGTTAAATAAATTATGGTTAATTTCTTCATTTTTTTTATATTTTTATCTGTTTAATTTCTTTTCTCATTTTATTTTTTTTTCTTTTTATCTTTGTTTTTTTCTTTTTATATTTTTTATCCAATTTATATTTCTATTAATTTCTTAATCATTTTTTTTGACATTCATTTTCATAATTTTATAATTTATATAAATATTAAATTGTATAATTAAATAGAAATATGTATCATTACCTTCGTTTTCATCATCTATTTCAATTGTTAAATAAGGTAACGAAGTAAAATGATCATTACTTAACGTATACGGTATAATATTTACCTCCGATGTATTGTTAACTTCAAATCTAAATTCATGTACAATAGGATTGTTAAAAAATGGATCCAAAACACCAATTCTTGCTATCGATTTTTTTATAATTATTAACTGATGCAAGTGAATGTTATTTATATCTTTAAATGAAGTATCCATATAAATTGCATATCTCATAATTTTTCCTTCAGATATCAAAAAAATAAAGCGATATTCGAATTCCACCCACTGAATTCCCACTATTGTCGTAACAAAACCTGAAAAACTATTTAAAATAAAAATTAACATCACCTTCTTAGAAATTATCAAAAGTTTTTACACAACAAAATAAATTATGATTATTTTATTATATTTCTGAAAATAATATAAAATCTTTAATTGTACCACTTACTTTGATTCTTCACCATTGCCAAAAAGTCTGAGTTCCTGACTCGACTCGTTCAAAAGTTATTTGAAGGAAAAGTAATGAAAGTATCAAATTTTCAAAATTTCAAAATTTTGAACTGGTGTAATTTCTAAACTATTTGACCGATTAAGCTCATATTTGAACTTGACCTTCCTAATAGTCGATAGAATAAGTATGTTGAGTTTCATTAAGATCCCTTAAGAATTGTTGACGCTATCGTCGTGACAAGC
>CAJNRD030001120.1:15757342-15794085 GCA_905319865.3 Cotesia congregata
ATAGTTAGATTTTTATGAAATCTACTAAAATACACTGGCCACAAATTTTAGCTTATTCTCTTAATAATATAGATTATTAAGAAGAAAAATTAATTTTTTTTAGTTCGTAAAAATCGAAAATTCGATATAGATTTTTCTTATTAAAAAAATTGATTGATTCTAAATTAAATTAAATTTTTTAAAATTAATTTGTACACGAAAAATTTTAAGAAAAAAAAATAGAATTTTTTAATAAATTACGGTAATTATTTTTATTTTGTCTATAAAGAAAAAGAATATTTTAATATAATTAATTTTTGGTAAAGATGAATGATAAAAATGTAATTAATAAAAAATGCAATACAAAAATAGTGAAATGGAATTTCATTGTTAAAACTCCAAATAGCAGTATATAATTCAAAATTAAACCGAGGAATTTTTCTCCTTGACTAAATTTTCACAAAAGTTGGAGGCAATTTGGGGTGAAGCCAAGCTCCAAGCTCCCTTTTACCGTGACAAAACTCTCAACAGATTCTGTCGTGCATCGGTAAAGCAATTATTCTTCTGCGCGTTTAATCCACTTTTGCATGCCGTCCTCTTCATTCGGTCTCTTCCATCCGAATGAATTAGTATTTCTATATATGTATAGAGATATATATATATATGTAGACATATATGTACATGTATATATATTAGTCTGGAGTCTGTACAGCCGCACAACGCATACCGATTCCTATTGTCCCTTTTCAGTATTTACTTTGGTGAAACGAATTGGATTTTTTAAATTTTCTCACGCAACTGACGTTTAATCGAACACCCCTCGATTCTCATTACAACGTGAATTCATTTACCAATAAGTATCTATTCATCCTAAAGCCCGGACCACGTTTTAATCATCGATATTCATTATTCATTATTCATATTCAAGGATTTGATCATTTTAATTTTTTTTACAACTCATTATTTCTTTTTTTAGTGAGCAGAATAATTTTAACTGTTCAATTTTTCATAAAAAAATTTATCTGATTTTCTATTTTTTTAATAAAACAATTTCAATATTTATTATTAAAAACAAAAGTAAATTTTTGATATTGTTGCAAGTTCAAATTATCAAATAATAATTTTATTGCTAAATAAAAAAAATATGCTTCAGAAAATCAAAGATGAATTACAAAATTTCACATTGCTAAAAAATTGATTCAAAAGCAAAAAAATTGTACGAGATACAAAATTTTAAAGAATTTAGTTTCTTTAAAGAAAAAAATAAAAAAAATGAAAAAAATTTACCTGAATTAATTTAATGCAATAAAAAAATTAGTGTTTAATTTGAATTTTACTTTTTTATTTGTAATATATTAAAATTTTAATTTTATTAACAGATATTTTTTTTTATAAATTATTAAATTAATAGATATTAATGCAAGTGACAAGAAAAAATTTTTTTTCACCTAAAACTCATAAAAAAAATTCATAAATTTTATTATAAAATCTAATTTTTAATGGTTGAATATAAAAAAGTAAAAAAGGGAAAATATGATAAAATATTTAACACAATTTTATCAAAGAGAATTGAAAATAAAAAAAGTCTCTTTTGCAGACAGCGATGATAGCGATGCAGAAGGAGGACTTGGAAATGTCAGCCGACTGATTATACGTCCGCCAGGACACAGCGGCAAAGCAAAAAAAGGTCATTTGTGCTTTGACGCAGCCTTTGAAACCGGAAACCTAGGACGGGTGGACCTAGTTTCAGAGTACGAGTATGACCTCTTCATCAGGCCGGATACATGCAGTCCGCGTCTGCGTCTGTGGTTTAATTTCACAGTGGACAACGTTCGCCTGGACCAGCGCGTCATATTTAACATCGTTAACATATCAAAAACCCGGAATTTATTCCGTGAAGGTATGACCCCGCTGGTGAAGAGCACCAGCAAGCCAAGGTGGCAAAGGATCCCTCGTCGGCAAGTTTATTACTACAAATCACCCCAGCACCAGAATCATCACGTGCTAACTTTCGCCTTCAACTTTGATCGCGAGGACGACGTTTATCAGTTTTCCCTCTCGTATCCCTATTCTTACTCCAGGTATCTCGGCCATCTTGACAATCTCTGCACCAAGTGCTCCTCGGTGAAGCGCGAGACCTTGGCTTCCTCCATCCAGAAGCGCAAAGTTGAGTTGGTCACCATTGGATCCAATGCTGAGGAAAAACAGAGGAGAGTTGTTGCTGTTTTGAGCAGGGTGCATCCCGGAGAGTCACCTTCTTCCTTTGTCTGCCAGGGGTTGATGGATTTTTTGGTCAGTGCGCATCCTATTGCTCAAGTTCTGCGCGATTATGTTGTCTTTAAAATTGTTCCGATGCTCAATCCTGACGGAGTCTTTTTAGGAAATTACAGGTAATTAATTTGATTGTAAATTAAAAAAAAAAAAAAAAAACGTGTTTGAATAAAATAAAAAATAGTTTGGAAAATTCAAAAGTGCACTTTTTAAGTGCATTTTTTAAAAAAAAAAGTAATGATAACGATAATTAAGTAATTTCGTACAGGGTATTTTTTATTTTTTTTTTTTTAAATCGACGTAATAGTTTTCACGTGAGAAAAAAAAATAGAATAGAGAATTTAATAAAATTTCAATTAAAAAAAAAAAATACGTAAGCTAGGCTACTGATATGAAATACGGCACCAGTTCATCCAATTTTTAAACTAATAACAGAAGCCCGGTCTCGAAATATCAATTTATTCGGGAGTAATCGTTGGTACATCCAAAACGGGGTAACATCAGAACAAACCTCTCTTAAATCGAAATGGTGACTTATTCTACTATGAAATAATGACTATTCACTATTTAGTAGTGAAAAGTATACCACTATTTGAATTAGTGATCTACTCTGCACTGCGAAAATAGTGAATAGTCACTATTTCGATTTAAGAGAGCACGTAAATTTTTTTTTGAAAGGTTTTTTTTTCAAAAAAGGAAATTAAAAGGTAGTACCTTCACGATATTTCAAGGAATTTATGGAATTTTTTTTATCGAAAAATAAATATATTAATAATTCACCACCAAAATTTCAGATCAATTTATCGCACCGTTTTTAAGTAATTAATTTTCGAAATTGCATCTTTTACACGTATATGAGGTATACGAGGTATAGAGAGGTGGTAAGAATAATATGAAATCTTCCGTACCACTCGAGTAATTAAGCTGAAATTTTGATGGTGAAATATATTTATTAATATATTTATCTTTCGATAAAAAAAATTCCATAAATTTCTTGAAATATGCTTTCCGTGGAGGTACTACCTTAATAATTGATTTTAGAAGAAAAGATGGTTTGATTTACGTGCATACATCTACTTATATTATTGTATGAGTGATTAACGATCTTTGTTTTGTAGTTTTTACAGTTTATGTGATGATTATTCTTATAAAAATGTAATCGTAAGGTTTTTCACTATCGAAAAAATTTTAGATAAAGAAAATTTATTCTGAAAAATTTCTTTATCTTAAATCAAGCAGAAAAATTTGTGTAATAAATTTTTTATTTAACCTTGATCTAAAACAAAAAAATATTATTGGCTCAAAAGTTTTTATCTAGAATCAAATTAATTTTCTGTTTGTAAAGATTTAATATTAAAAAAAAATTTTTGAATATTTTCCCTTAAAAATCTTCTCGAATTGAAAAAAGAAAAATTCGCTCAAGTTAAGATAACTTTTGATTTGACGTAAAATTGTAAAAGTTAAATTGAAAGTTGACTTTAACAAAGATTATATAATCGACGAAATGATATCTTCAGCAGAATAATTTAAGAGCGTTGTTTACACTAGATCAACGCTGATGGGTGTAGATCTGAATCGGGCTTGGAATAGAATTTCGGAATGGATTCACCCAACTTTGTTTGCGACACGAACACTCTTAGAGGGTTTGGATAAGAATGCAAATGCGCCTCTCGATTGTGTTATTGATTTACACGCTCATACTAATGCCAATGGGTTATTTGTTTATGGAAATACTTACGATGACGTATATAGGTAAGATCATATGACCTTTTGCTTTATATTTATCCTTATATATTCTGATATTTATTCATTAAATTTATTTTGTCTTATTTTACAATTTATTTTTTGAAAAATTTTATTTTACTCCCGCACTATTGATGAAAATTTAATAATAATTCACAAATTTTAAACTTTTAATTTCTAAAACCAAAGTTTCTTAGTCAAAAACTAAAAAAAAATTTCTGAATGAAAAAAAAAAGTTTAACAAAGCTTTAAAAAAACACTATAAAATTTGTTATTTTATGAATTTAAATGTTATTAAAGTCAGCATTAAATTTCATACAAATAAATATTCCATCAAACATTCAACTAAAAAAAAAAAAAAAAAAAATCATCAAATACTTCAATAAATATTTAATCACGAAATTCAATTCGCTAAATTTAATTGCTGTTTGTTAAAATCAATAACTCATCACCGTGTTTCACAATATCTCTATTTACAAATAAAATCACTTTGTATTCAAATCAACATCTGACATTTTTGATCACCAGCCAAATAAAAAGCGTCTATAGATAAAAGCCGCAAATGAAATAAAATAAGATAAAAAGCATAATTGAATAAAAATCACACAAATTTGTTAAGTAAAAACAAAAGTATGTAAACTAGAGCTGCCAGCCTTTCAGGTACGAAAGACACATTGTTCTCCCAAAGCTCTTGGCTCAGCACACAGAAGACTACAATCCAGACAATACAATGTACAACCAGGATCCCCATAAAGCTGGAACAGCACGTCGTTTTTTGTGCTCTATTCTCAGTGAGCACGTCAATTGCTACACGATTCAAGTCTCCATGTATGGCTATTACCGTAAAGGATCTCCTGAGCTTCTTCCTTATACTGAGGAAAGCTGTATCCTTTTTCAAATATAAAGCTCTCTTATATTTTATTTTATTTAAAAAAATTAAACCAATAACTTTAAAAAATCACAAGAATAATAATATATAAAAATAATAAGAACTAGCAACCTTGCAGTCACTATGTGACTACCGTGACTTGTGAACTATAAAAAATTAAAATTTTGCTTTATTAAATAATGACTTTTCTTAAATTGCACTGTAATTTCTTAACTATCGACGTTTTTAAAGATATAAGCTCATCTTGATGTTACACTCATCAAGAGCTTTCATTTGAGTACCCACATGCATTTTTGATATATTTTTTATATATACATATATGTAATATATATAAATATATGAAAAAATGATGTAGGTATTCAAATGAAAGGTCTCAATGAGTATAACATAAGAATGTACTTATATTGACGAAAATGTTAATAATTAAGGAATGACTATTGCATTTTGTTAAGTAATGATGTTTTTAAAGATATAAGCTCATTCTGATGTTACAGTGATCAAGAGCTTTCATTTGAGTACCCACATGCATTTTTGATATATTTTTCATATATACATATATATTTCATATATATAATATAATATATATATATATAAATATGTGAAAAATTGATGTGGGTACTCAAATGAAAGGTCTTGACGAGTGAAATGTCGGGATGAGCTTATATCTTTAAAAATGTCAATAGTTCACAAGATACAAGGTCATTTCTTAATTATGCATCTAGAGATAGAGCATTTTCGAATGCAGTCTAAATACTTATGATTGTCCTGGAGACAAAATTTTTCTTATTCTTTTAATAATATAGTTAATAATAATAATAACTTCTGAAATTAAAAAAAAAATAAATTTGTGTTCTTTCATATTACAAATCGACATTTTTAAAAAATCTTGAAGTCATTTTAAAGTAAAACAGATTTGTAATTTGCAAAAAATGAATTCCTTAGCTGGTAAATTTGGGATTTAGATTACAGAGTAGGACGAAACCTAGCCCGAGTCCTGATGGAGTATTACAAGCTGACAGGATTGATACCCTCGGGACTACCCGACCAGCCGTCGAACAAACGGGGCCGTCAATCCAGACAGAGGTATCGGCAACCCCGGGATCCACGACCCCGGACAGCCAGAACGCCTGCGCCCTTACATCTCGCAAGCATTCACGAGTTCGTATTTTAACCATCATATCGTATCGCATCCCATTAAATATTTTTCATCTTTTCTTCTGGATACTTTACCTACCTCTACATCTCCATCTACCATCCATCTTTATCTTTCTTAGTTTATTTACTAGAGTCCTACAATCCTAATACCACTCCTCATTATTATTACTCACTCGTATTTTAAAACCCTTTATGCTTCCTACGTCTATTCTACTCTTAAATCCCCAGACATTCAATCAACTTTGGTATGACGTACAACGGATTAAATACTCTCATCAGCTTTAAATTTTATCTGAGTCCTGCTGACTTTTACTCAATCGTAGAATTTTTACTATTTTTTAAGAATTTTTGTTCTATTATGTTGTAATTTTTATATTTAAATCAATTTTTACGACATTTTCCAAATTTTTTACACTGAAAAAAAAAAAAATAAGTCTACGAAGAAATTTTTATATTATATTTTTTTGTCTGAGTAATTTGTCGAATTAATTAAAATAATTTTTATTTAATTCAAACAAAGAAAAAGCTTGTCAAAAAAAATTAATAAATTTAACTAATTAATTTCAATAAAATTTTAAAGCAAGATTTTTTTTTTCTTTACAAATTTTAATGATCTAAAATTGGACTTGGCAAATTTTTGAAAAAAAATTTTTTTTTTAATTAATTAAATTAGATTTAAAAAAAAATTTTTTTTAAAATTGCACACATTAAATTTTTTTAATTAAAAAAATTCCAAAAATTATCTGTTAATTTCAGTATCATAAATCAAACATTTTTAGTCGATGACTCTCAAGTTTATTAATACATAATGTCTAAATTTGCTAACAAGGTACTTCAAGGAAGACATGCCAGAATTACCCACGGGATCTCGGTACCGATCAATGAGCGGGACCAGAATGAACCTGGGGGCGGGTACTGCCAGTGCGATCGGCACGACCAGTGTCAAAAACCCGAGCTACAGGTATCGGAGCCCGGGGGCAGGTCCGCTGGACGCCGGCAAGTCTAACGGGCTCTTGATGATGCAAGGACATGCTGAGCCAAGACTGGCTATCATTGACTTCAACCAGCTGACCAGAGGTGGTCTGGACCGCGCAACTGGAAAAAATCGCGCTAAAATTCCAAGAAAGTCGCCCGATCGCTTCTCCAAATTTAGAAGATAATTATGGGCTTTAAATTTAAATTTTGTACATAGGCTTTGCACTCAATTTTTTTAATTTTTAATTCAATTATTTTACAAATTACAATTATTTTAATAAATAAATAAATTTAAAGTTTTAGGAGTCAAATTTTGAAAAAACAGCAGATACAATAAAATTGGTCAAATTTTTTTTTTTGTATTTTTTATTTTTTATCAAAATGTTTTTTCAAACTATTTAAACTTTAAATTAATAAAAAAAATTTAATAAAAAGAAATTAAATTTTGAGTCAAATTATTTTGAAAAAATTTATTGTTTTAAATCAAGCAAAAAATTTTTGAATTTCAATAAAATTGATTTTGACCAAAATCAATTTTTTGGTAAATAAAATTTTCTGCTTAATTAAAAATTTTCAAAATTTTATCTTTCAAATAAATTTCATTTTTTAACATTGTAAATTATTTATTAATTTTTTAAAGTATCAAAATTACTCTAAATAACTTCAAAATTCAATCCAAAAATTAATTAACTAATTTTACCTGTCCAAATTTTTACCAAGTAAAATGAACTATTTTTAACCCTAAAAAATTTTTCTCACCCTCCAAAATTCCAAAAATCTCAACCCTCTCCCCTTTCCCTCCCCCTCCAAACCCCTTCACAAAGCAAAAACGATCCCACAAAAACAAAACAAATCAGCAATTCAAAATTTACTGCCACGCCTTAGCAGGCCATAATAATTCACATGATAAAATACACGCTGAGCCCCACCCCTTTAAACTTCCGCTGCACTCGATTACGATGTACCTCACCCGTTTATTATCAACTATTTTTAATTCACTTACACCCTTACTAACCCCTCCGTTCTCTTCCATAAATAAATCAAACAACAAAAATAATTAACTTACCGCCTCTTATTAAAACAAAACCATTGTAAATTAATTAATAAACAATAAACAACAAATAAAAGCAACAAATTTTTTATTAAAAAAAAAAAAATCATACCTGTATGAAACCGTAGAAAGTTGATGGCACGTGCAAAGAGTGTAAATAAAATAATTTACACCTGTTCGAACTTAATTCGCGCGGCCAGACACCCTCGTTAAAACCTAATCTGTTTTTTCAATTATTTTAATGATAATTATTAAGACTTGATATTTACACTCTAGATACCTGCAAGCGCAACTACGTTAACTACTTTTACACATACATATATATAAACTAATATATAATGAGCACTAAAAGGTGCGGTTCAAAAAAACCCGACGAAACCCGCCTTTTATTTTTAATTATTAATAACTATAATTATTATCAATTACACGAATTTATTATGATTATTAATTATTATTAATTATCTAGCTATGTCAATGTAAGTATACTATAATATTAATCTACCGGTGATTATATAATAATAATCAACACGAATTATTAATACAACGTAATACAATGTAATCCGTAATGTAATATATGTAATCAAAAATGAACTAAAAACGTAAATAAATGAAACTAGCGAAAGAAGGGAGCAGACAAGCGGCCAGTAGCTTCTATCCCTGGACTCGACGAAACTGGGCTCGATGCTCGATGCTGCTGGTTCTCGATCATCGCGAAAGGGGTGGTTTTCATCCTCCATCCACAATCCGCCCTTCTAGCTCTCTCTCTCCAGCCCAGACTCTGTGTAGCTCCGTGCTGCAGATGGGGATGAAGTGTATATAATACTTGTATTTTTTCCTTTTCCAGTGCGGCGAGTCTCCGTGTGGCTCCCTCTGGAATCCGGGATGTGCAAAAGTGATCCACTACGATCCACTACGAGTGCCACCACCCTCGAGTGAGTACTCCCTCGGACACCCTCGATAGTCCTGGGACGTGTTGGGGTTGGCCGAGAGCAGGGCGGTGGTCGTTGAACCAAGGTATATATAGCACTGAGTATCTGCGTGGATCTCGGTGCGCGAATTCCCGATTCCGGTTTTATATATATATATATATATATATATATATATTGTATATTCTATATGTATGTATGCTATGGCGGTCTGAATGAGCGCTTCCATCATGTCCCGAACGTGTATTATATCCTCGAGCAATTTATCAGTCTGTCTCGCTTGGGCTGATGCCTGCCTGGAATTGCCCAACATCCCCTTGTTTAATTTCTACCCTGTGTGTATGTGTGAGGGATTGCATTTTCCCCATGATGCTTTCCGCGAATCACGTCGCTTTGCCACGGGAGTGGCTGCTGCGACGATAAACTCTGTTCAGAGATCTAGACGGTACAGGACTACTGTAACTATTACTATTACTATTGCCCATTGCCAAGAGGATGAGCGACGAATTCAAAGACCCTTGTTTGTCTGTTTCGATTATTTTAACGAATCAACGCTTCGATAGATGGATGGGTGATATGAGCGAGTTTGCAAGAAAGCTCTATTGAGTTTCAATACGAGAAAAATTGGAGTAAATTCTCACTTACACTTTGTTCTCGGGTATAAAAATTAAATATGCCCTGTATGGAGTGAATTTGGAGTTTTTTTTTTGGAATAAATAGATAAATACAAATTTTTTTTTTTTTGGATAAAAATTTTTCCTGGAGTTCTAAGCTCCTTTAGGACTATCAACAATATATAATTTTATTTTTTATTTTTTGTTTTTTGTTTTTTTTTGCAATTGCTAACACATCAATGCTCTATTCATTTAGCAATCTATCTATTAAATTTATAATTAATATTAACGATTCGAGAGAAAAATTCTTGAACCAAGAAAATAATTTTGAAGAGGGTGAAAAAATTTTTAATCAAGTAAAATTTATTTATACTTGATTCAAGAACATTTTTTTTCTGTTTACTAATGATTAACACTAACATATTAAACTATAAAATTAATGGTAATTATAATTACATTGATTACAAGAAGAAGTTAAAACAAGCTTGTTTAAAATGATCGAAGTTGTCAATTACTGTAATATTAACTGGTAATTAATTCCATATTTTTATGCCATAAATCAGGAAATAGTTTTCATGAATGTTAACTTTATTCCGAAAAATATGAAGATTTTAAATTAAGAAAGTATTCTTTCGTCTATAAATTTGACATAATTAATTTTTTTTTTATATTTTTAAAATTTAGATATTTAAGAATTAAATTCCTTCTTTAATTTAAATTATTTTCAGAGTTACAGGTATTTTTGTAACGTTCGTTAAGCTTCCCGAGAAAAACTCTAAACTTTAAACGCGTTTTTCTTGAGACTATTTTTTTTTCGATACGGTTAACGTGATATCTCAAATTCTAATGGACAGATTTACTTGAAATTTAGTACAGATATTTTTAATACTATCAAAATTGCTAAAATTGACCTTTTTTTTTTTTAAATAGACGCCTTTTTGTGAAAAAAATAGTATATTTTTAATGGTCGATGTTAAAATAATTCGAAATTCTTTTTGTGAGGATTTTAAGGAGATATTTGGTGAAAAAAAAAAAGAAATGGGGAAAAAAGTGGTTATTTGAAGAAATTATGTTTCGAGTTGAGAGTAAACATCTGATAGAGGACCCGGAACAAAGGAAGGAAGACTACTAGGGCAAAATAGAACGATGTAATTCGCAGAAAATGGAAGGCTGGTGGAAAAAGGATAACAAGTTCAGAGGATTTAAAGATACTTGAGAACATTTTTTAATGGAAATTACAGTGAGGAAATGGAAAAGTAAATAATTTATTTTTTGTAAATTAAACTCTTGAAATATTTTTAGGGTAAAGTGAATTTCTGAGGACGATTTTCAAGTGAATAAATTTAACACGATGTTTTTAGTCAAAATAGTTTTATTAAGAAAATTTTTTTCAAAACAATAATAATGATAATAATAAATTATATATTGCTGAAAATCATCAAAATTGATATTGACATTTTTTAGCGAAGAAATAAATTTAAATGATTTATCAAAAACAAATTTTTACTATAAAATTTTTGTATGAAAAATAATTTTTCATTCCTTCTATATTTTTCATTTTATCTAATTTAAATTTTAATAATAAATATTCACATCATAGAAAATTTTTCATCTATTAAATTTTACTCATTTTAATATATAAAAATTTGAAACTTTTCTTTGTTACAATTTTTGAGGGGGTCATCTGAGTGATCCGAACGGAAATGTAGCCAATGTAATAATTGTAAAGGAATTCAAAAAGTAACTTGCTCTCTAACAAGTTATATACATTTAATACTTCATACATAACACTTAATGTATGTCAAATAATAGTAAATTCTATATAATAAAATACACACATTAAAACATTTATTTTTGAAAATCTGAGATTTTTAGCGGGAAGTTAAAAAAATTAAAAAATCCAAGTAATCGATATGATTGTATATGATTTTCCGAAATTAGAAAGAATTTTGTTGTAAATTTAAAAATTAAAAAAAAATTTTGGAACGTATTTAGTGTGCGTGGTTGCAAAATATTTTACTTTTAATGAAATTTGTGAATTCTATTTACTAGGACTTTATAAAAATTGAAATACGCAATGACGCACACCAAGTACGTTCCAAAATTTTTTTTTTTTAATTTTTAAATTTACAACAAAATTTTTTCTAATTTCGGAAAATCATATACAATCATATCGGTTACTTGGATTTTTTAATTTTTTTATTTTAACTTGTAATTGCACTTTAAACATTGGGCAATATTTTTACCATTTAACTTTTCAATCACAAAATCATTTTCTTTTAAAAATGATTGATAAAGTTTTTTTTTGAATGCACTCATTTTGAGATAAAATTAAAAGTTTAGATTAGTTATTGCGAAAACTGTTGAAAGACGGTTAGAATTTTAAAAATGTACAATGTCCAATGATAACCACCAGGTGGCATACAAATCGACGTATAATACTGGAATTTAAGTATTTTACGTAGTTTACGTAAAATACGTAGGAAACTGCTCGTTACGCGTAACTACTCACCCCTGCTTATGACTTAGAAGGACTTAGAAGACAGATCAATTGTCGTTCTTTTGTAATGTTTCATGGGTTACAGTTTAATTTTTTTCATAAATATGATATCTAAATGTTTTAATGTGTGTATTTTATTATATAGAATTTACTATTATTTGACATACATTAAGTGTTATGTATGAAGTATTAAATGTATATAACTTGTTAGAGAGCAAGTTACTTTTTGAATTTCTTTACAATTATTACATTGGCTACATTTCCGTTCGGATCACTCAGATCATCTTAAATTTTTCCCGGGAAAATTTAAATAAAAGCGACTGCAGCGCTTCCGTCAAAAATTCAATTTGCGCACGCGTTCATTCTCACATGGTCTATGTCTATGGTCTGCCGTAACCTTTATTGAGCACTAAGCAAAACGAGTGATTATTAATTATCAAAGTGCATTAGTTAACATATCATGTTCAAATCACAACTGAGTAAAATAGTAACTGGATGGTAGGTATGTAATTTCTTATCGCACTCACTATTAACATTTGCCATAAAATTATTTTTATTTTTTTAAATTCAGTTCCTAACCTCCAAATTATCGCTTAATTTTTCCATTTTTATCAATCATTAATTAATAAATTATTAACTATTAACTTTCAACTAAAACTTGGAAAAAAATTATTAAAAAAATAAAATTAGCAATCAGCTGACAATTTTTCAGTTTTTAAAACAAATAAATTTCTGCATAAAAAAAAAAAACATTTTTTAAAATTACATCAACAATTTTTTAAGCGTGTTTAAGTGGAATTTTTTTATAAATTTTGATTATTTTTTAATTTTTTTTTTTAACAAACAAACTTGGTTTGATAATTTTATTTTTAAAAAAATTGCATTTTTTATTTTTTTAAATTTTTACATGTCATTTTTTTTTTCTAACTTTTGTTTGTCATTTTAATTGTCTAAAAAAATAATTAAATATCTGCTAAATTAATTTTCATAAATGTATGACATTAATGTTAGCAATTTTGATAATTTTTTAATTTTTTTTTAACAAACTTATTTTTAAAAATTTTTACATGCTAATTTTTGTTTGTCATATTTTATTTTTTAAAAAAATTATTAAATATCTACTAAATTTAATTTTATTAAAAATTTTAACAATATTATTAACTAATTATCATTATTTTGCAGGCTTATCATAACAGTTATTGGATTGTCATCATTCGTGGCCTCCAAGAGATCAATCACAGCGCGCAGAACCGAGGAAATGCTAGAAAGAAAAAGAGCACGTTTGGCTGCCCTTCAATCTGAAAATAATTAAAAAAAATTATTTTTCTTCTAATCATCAATAATTAATTTTTCTATTTATAATTATTATTACTTTAATTGTATTTTATTATTTAAGTTATAAAAAATAATAGTAGTTATTATTACTATTTTAAAAATTGTAAATTAAGAAATTAAGGCGAGAAAAATAAAATGGCTGGGCTACCAGAATTGGATGAAGCGAAGCTAAAGCTGGTCCAGCAGCTGGAGATAGAGATGATGTCTGACATGTACAACAGAATGACGGCCGCCTGTCATCGGAAGTGCATCCTTCCCTCGTACAACGAACCTGACATGGGTAAAGGAGAGTCCGTGTGCATAGATAGGTGCGTCGCTAAGTACCTTGATGTTCACGAGAGGATTGGTAAAAAACTCACCCAAATTTCTATGAACGAGCAGCAGCAAGTTGAAGGAAACGCGGCTTCTTCTTAATAAAATATTAAATTGAAAATTATTAATGGTACGTGCATTTTATTTCATTGGATGATGTAAAAATTTATCTTATGGTATTTTTCTTTTGTTAAATAGATAAATTACATTTTAGAAGCTGGTGGGCTTTTGATGTGTATGTTTAGTTGTTTATATCATTCACATGTAGATACATTATTGTATTTAGATTATTTTGAAAATAAAATGTAGAAAATTTATTTAATTGATTTTGTTAAAAATTAATTTAAGTCGACTAGTATTATCAATATTATGAAGAGAATAAGAAAAATTTTGTGTCCGGGATAGTCATATGATAAAATCGGTTTTTTTAAGTAAAATTTAGGGTCATTGCAAAGGTCTTGACTTCAATTTGTGCCTTTTAAGGTTTCATATCATTCTCACCGATAGTCAACTATATATCGATACATAACTAAGAAATCGCCTTGTATCTTGTAAACTATTGACATTTTTAAAGATATAAGCTCATCCCGATGTTACACTCATCGAGACCTTTCATTTGAGTACCCACATCAATTTTTCATATATTTTATATATTTAAATATATATTATATATATGTATATATGAAAAATATATCAAAAATGCATGTGGGTACTCAAATGAAAGCTCTTGATGAGTGTAACATCGAGATGAGCTTATATCTTTAAAAATGTCAATATTTAAGAAATTACCTTGTATCTCGTGAACTATTGACATTTTTAAATATATAAGCTCATCCCGACATTACACTCATTGAGACCTTTCATTTGAGTACCCACATGCATTTTTTCATATATTTTATATATTTCACAAATATCATATATATAAAATATATGAAAAATGTCATGTGGGTACTCAAATGAAAACTCTCAATAAATGTAACATCGAAATGAGTTTATATCTTAAAAAATGTCAATAATTAAGAAATGACCTTGTATCTTGTGAATTATTGACATTTTTAAGGATATAAGTTCATTCTGACGTTACACTTATCGAGACCTTTCATTTGAGTACCCACATCAATTTTTCATTTATTTTATATATATCATATATTTTATATATCATATGTATATATGAAACATCTATAAAACAATGCATGTGGGTACTCAAATGAAAGCTCTTGATGAGTGTAACATCAGGATGAGCTTATATCTTTAAAAACTTCAATAGTTAAGAAAGTACAGTGCAATTTAACAAAAGTCATTATTTGATAAAGCAAAATTTTATTTATTTATAGTACACAAGTCACAGTAGTCACATAGTGACTGCAAGATTGCCAGTTATTATTATAAAATTCACGATGTAACTAAACAATTTTTTTACATCCTGAATATTATAATTATAATAAGCAGTTTAATCAATAAAAATTAATTAAAATTTTTTCATTAATTTCAATCAATGAAATTATTAGAAAAAATTATTTAAATTAGGTTGAATGGATAAATATTATAAATAGAAAGAAACATACAATTTATTAATAGAAAATTTCAAATTTTATTCAATACTTATATTTATAAATTAATAATAAATGCAATAAATTGCATCAGAAAACCATTAAAAACTATTATATTTTACAATTAAATCATTCGTAATCATTAATCAAACAAAGTTTACAGAATTATCAATTAAATATTAAACAAAACGAATAATTGAAAAGCTGAAAAATAAACAAAAAAAAAATAATAGCTGAACAAAAATTGAATTAATAATTATTCTAGTTTTAAGAACATTAACCAACAATAACAGAGAGTCAAATATTATTGACTTATTACTAATTACTTTCATGAGAAAATAAATTAAGTATATCTGTCTTTACTTAATTAGATTCTCTTTTATCAAATTTATACACTAATTATACGTCTTACATTTTTTTGGAATTATTCATTTGATAATCTAAATAATTGTTATTTAAATTACGCAAGAGAACTTGCGTCTACGTCGCGACATGATTTGTACTGACGTGTTGGTTGTTACCACAGTAATTTATTAATAGTCAAATATAAATATTTAAGTAAAGTACTCTTAACTATTTTCATTTAGAGACAAAAAAAAAAAAAAAAGATTATGTAAATACGGCACTGAGCTTTGATTAAAAAAGTAAGGTGGAATTAATTTTTATTGAAAAATTTGTGCACCAAGTTTTTTTTTTTTTTTCTACTTAGTTTTTTTTTTTTTTTTTTTTAATTGTTACTAAAAATAAACTGGCTATAAATTAACCAGCAGTTTTTGCCTTCGAAGGATGAGTTTGAGCGAGGATTATTGTGTGTTGCCCTCCGCCTGCAACTCGTACAACATTTTTGCCTTCTAATTGTTTGCTTTTTATTAGCACCGGAGTGTCGACATCTTCTTCTTCACCAGTACCCAGTTGGCCGCTTGTTCCCATACCCCAAGCATATAATTCTCCTACAAAAATATTATTATTAAAAAAAAAAAAAAAAATTATCTAGAATATTTTATAAATTTAAATAAAAAAAATATTGTTAAAAAAAAAATACTGTCTAGAATATTTTATAAAATAAAAAAAAAATAAATTTGATATTAATTAATTAAAAATATAAAATTACCAGAATCAGTAACAGCAAAAGATTGCGCACTACCAGCAGCAACATCAATAACTTTTTTCTTTTCTAAGCTTTCAACTTTAGTCAATTCTGTGGCATCATTACAATTAGGACCTAGACCAAGTCGACCGTATTCTTTCCGTCCCAAAACATAAACACAACCAAGATCATCGAGAGCTATTGTATGATGCTGACCACTGCTGATATGTTTCCATTGTTTATTACTAAAAGTTTTTGATAAATTAGGCTGGAAATATGGTACAGTGTCTTTAAGACCTGAAAAAATAATTAAAATTTTAATATTAATTTTTAATTAATTAAAATTTGTGATAATTTTTTCCGACATTCTAATTAGCAAATTATTTAATTTAACATTTTTTAGGAGGTGGTATTTTTATATGTTGAATACATTTTATTTGGGTAACTTAAAATTACCTACATTAAAAAAAAAATTAAGAAAAAAATTCTTAAACTAAAAAAAAGTTGAAAATTTCTTGAGTTAATAATTTTTTATCGATTTAAGTAAATTTAACTTAATTAAAAAATTTTTCATTCTTTTTCAAGACGATGAGACTATAAAATGATTTACAGTTTTGTCTGAGAAATTTTGACATAAAAAATTTTGTATGAAATTAATTATTTTCTCAGAAAATTTTTAATTAAATAGACCTTTATCATTGCAGAGATTTATAATTAGTTTTTTTTTTTTTTAAATATAAGTTTTCTCTGAGGCATTTTAAAGTTCAATGAAATTTTATGTAGAGATTTAAAATTTTTAGCTTGAATAAAATTCTCAATTTACAATTTTTCAGATAAATGAGGGATTTTTTTAAATATACTTAAAATATTTGTTAATTAGAACGTCAAATAATAATTAGGTAGTGATTAATAAAATACCTATTTGGTGATAGTTATTCAATCCAAACGCCCAAATATCGCCAGTCTTGCGATCTCTCGTCAAAGTGCAATACTGGCCAGCCCAGATGTCATCGAACACCAAATTACGGGAAACTTTAAAACCCACTAGCCCTGGAGTAAGTATATGTAACAAGGCATTACGGGAGTGTCGGTCTACTGATCTTGGCGGAATACGTCCAAGCTGTCCTTGCTCAGCGCATCCACAAGTGTAAACACGACCCCGGTCTGTCAGCATCACTAAATGATCAGCTCCAGATGCTATTTTGACTATCTTAATCGTCGGCAACACTTCTATCGGTAGACTCTCTTTGCCTCGAGGTGTCAAGCCCATACCTCCATGTGAATCCTGGTGAATAAAAAATTGTGTTGGAGATTCCAAAATATCATAAGTGCGAATTATAAAAAATTCAATGTTTTTTAATTGATAAAAATGATTAAAAAAAAAAAAATTACTTTGTAGAGTAAATTGTTTTTATAACAATTAAATTATTATAAAGAAAAATAAGTTAAAAATTCTACAGCTAGATAATAAAAAAAAAAATTGTCAATTCAACTTTGTAAAAATACTTTTTTTATCATAGTAATGTTATAAAAATTCCAAAAACTAGGATGTTTTCTAATTTTGGATTTTTTTTTACTTTAATAAAAAATTAATAAAACAAAAAATATCATTAATTAATAAATTTAAATGTTAATATATTTTGTAATTTTTTTTTTATTAAAAAAAAATTTTTTTTAAGAATTTTATACTCACATTTATTAAAAAGTGTAATTAATATAAAAATTGATAAAATAAAAAAAATAATTACCCTAAAAGATCCCCAGGCAAACACTCGTCCATCATCTAATAAGGCAGCGCTGTGGGAGTCACCTGCAGTCACTTGAACAACAGTACCATCCAACTCCACCGATCCAGGAGTAGTCTCTGAGCCCTCTACTGAAGTATCGCGTCCCAGTGCTCCTTCGTCATTGCACCCGAAGGTCAGTACCTTGCCGGACTTGGTCAGACAGACGTTGTGCATACCTCCAGCGGCTATTGCCACTATGTCATTGTGCCCCGGAATGACAGCTGGTCGGGTTTTCTCCATAACATCTTCACCGAGGCCCAATTGTCCCACATCACCTTGACCAACTGTGAGCGCAACACCTGGTGTCGTAATACCTCGTAGATCTGGTTCTACAACCTTTTCTGTAATACACAAGTTGGTTAATTTTTTTTATTATAAATTACATGAAATTATTTTTACATAAATAAAATAAATAAATAATTATAATTTATTTACTTAATTTAAAACAAAACATTTTAAGAAATAAATTCAATTGTAATTTATATTGATAAAAAAAATTCAATGTTTAGAGTCTTAACCTAACTACGGTGCGACCGCAATTAAATTATTAATATTTATAAAATAATTATTACAAATGAAGATTAATAAATAAAACTCACCTTTCTTTTTCATCTGTTTAGGCTCATGAACTTCTTCCTCTTGAACAGGAGTTGCTGTGCGTTTAGTTCCTCTCCTTGGCGGCACTACAAATAATTTTCAGGTTAGCTTGCAAGTTTACAAATAATAAACACGTTGAAAAAGTAAATATTAACTCTAATTATTAAAATGAATGTTGAATAAATAATGGTACAGGTAAAATTAATGAAATTAATCAATTACTCACTTGTTTGTTTGTTTGTTTATTGGTAATTAAAGTACACTTAACGGGGCTTATGGTGGTTGGCGCCAAAAAATACACGAGTTTTTAATGTAAGTGAAATAAAACGTAAACGGTTATATATATACACTTGCGTGGTATGAATCTGCCTGTGTGACCGTTGGATCGTTGGAATATGGCCGAAATGGTGGGAGACGAAAAAGGAAACACCAGCGCCGGTGGCTGGATTATGAAGCTCGCAGTGGGGAATCGGAGGATTTTTTATAATGTGTTATGTTTTGCGGGTTAAGTTGTGTGTGTTGTGTGAAGATGCTCCTGCGGTTGGAAATGTCGGAAATGTAGGGTTGATTGAAGTTATTTTAGTCTACAAATGGTAAGTTTTTTTTAATAATTATTATTTATGGTGGAGGGACCCTGATAGCCAGTGCTTTCTCAGTAAGTGTTGACTTCCAGCAGTTACGGTTAATTTATACATCAAGTTGGTGGTAATTCTTCACTCAACAACAGTTGTAAGCAAATTGACGGAAATCTACGGCCGCAACTTGAATACAAGTTAACAATCAAACTTATAGTTAAATTTCCTTTCAACTTTACTACAATTTGAAGGAAATACTTGTACAGCAAGTTTTGACGTCTATTTGCACAGTAAGTTATAGGTAACTAATAGGTAATCGCTCGCTTTGCCAAGTCTTTCCGTCAAGTTTGCTTCAAATTGCGGACGTAGATTGACAGTAAGTTATAGGTAAGGTAGCTATCAGGGTACTTGCTTAAAGATTGAAGAGAAAATTTCCTTATCGATCATGTGTAGTGATGTAATATCCACGTTCGATAATAAGGACATTAGTTAAGCGAACGGGCGGTAGAACAGAGTTCCAGAGGTACAGTTGTTTCGAAGCGATACTGATATTACCAATCGTGGATTATTCAGAAATTCATGATGACCGAAAATACACAGTGCCCTGATAGCCACCTTACCTATAACTTACTGTCAATCTATGTTCGCAATTTGAAGCAAACTTGTCGGTAAGAGTTGGCAAAGCGAGCGATTACCTATTAGTTACCTATAACTTACTGTGCAAATAGACGTCAAAACTTGCTGTACAAGTATTTCCGTCAAATTGTAGTAAAGTTGAAAGGAAATTTAACTATAAGTTTGATTGTTAACTTGTATTCAAGTTGCGGCCGTAGATTTCCGTCAATTTGCTTACAACTGTTGTTGAGTGAAGAATTACCACCAACTTGATGTATAAATTAACCGTAACTGCTGGAAGTCAACACTTACTGAGAAAGCGCTGGCTATCAGGGAAACGAGAGCACAGTGCCGCACGTTTGCGCTATAAACGTGCAAGAAGTTTAGTACAATAAAACAAAAAAAAAGTTAAAATTTTCAATTAAAAAAAACTTTAAAAAAATTATGTAAAAAATGTAAATACTAATTTTATTTTTATGTTTGTATTATTCATGATCCACGAAACATATATAAAAAATTAATGTGGGTACTCAAATGAAAGGTCTCAATGAGTGTAATGTTGGGATGAGCTTATATCTTTAAAAATGTCAATATTTCACAAGATACAAGATCATTTCTTAATTATTGACATTTTAAAAGATATAAGCTCATCCCAATGTTACACTCATCAAGAGCTTTCATTTGAGTACCCACATGTATTTTGATATATTTTTCATATATACATATATATAATATATATAAATATATGAAAAATTGATGTGGGTACTCAAATGAAAGGTCTTGATGAGTATAATGTCAGGATGAGCTTATATTTTTAAAAATGTCAATAATTCACAAGATACGATGTCATTTCTTAATTATGTATCTAGAGATAATTTTCGAATGCACCCTAAATACTTATCATAACAAATTGATTATCGGCGAGAATGATATGAAACCTTAAAAAGGCACAAATTCAAATTAAGACCTTTGCAATGACCCTAAATTTCACTAAAAAATCGATTCTATCATATGACTATCCAGGATACAAAATTTTTCTTATTTTCTTGATAATATAGATAAATATCTACTAAATTTATTTTATCCTATTGTTAGATAGAAAAAAAACTAGATAGGTAAAATAAAAAAATAAAAACACTCTCATCAATAAGTTTTGATTGAATGCCACTTTTATTTTATTTATATTTATTCTTATATTTATTTTCCTAAGCGTATTAATATAAAATAGATAACAAATTTTTCAATGATTGATAGTCGGCTTGAAGGTTGTATATTGGGGCGGTTTTTCCTTCTTGTTGTGTGGCTTCAAGGTGGCTAGACGTTCTGGCTTGAGAAACAGCTGCTCCGCCTGCACATTTATCGTCAACTACTATCTTAGAGTCATCATCATTTATATTTTTTACTATCTTTACATTTATTACCGTCTCTTTTATTTTTTGTACTTTATATTACACTATCTCTTTTATTTACAACAGGCTACTACACATTCTACTAATCTTAAGGCAGAAAGGATTATTCCTGATAAAATCGTAAATAAATCAAATTAAACAAACCAATTTGTTTACTTGGTTTATAAGACAAATTTACCGAACAAATCATAGTTTTATCTATGCAATTTTTTTTTTAAACAAAAAGCAAAATTCTATTACGTCCAAAAATAAAAAAAAATTTTTTTTTTGGCTTGCTTAATTTTTTTCTAGAGGATCAAACTAAATTTTGCAGGGTAATGCACATTCGGGATAAATTTTTCCACAAAATCTCAAAACTAATCAATAAAAAAAAATTACGTGACGGGGAAAAGAATTCAAAAAGCATTAAGAAAAATAAAGGAGTTTTTTGATAGGATTAAAAATTCAAGGGTAAAGAATTATAAACAAATATAATTATAATTACATCCTTATTTTTAAACCCCTCCCACATTTTTTATTTCATTCAATATGTGCATATATTTAATTGTAAATTATAATACATAGATTTTTTTTATGAACACAATAATGGCTTGAAGCTTGTCAAGTTATCTGTACTTCTTAATGCATCTTATTTTAATTAAATCAATTGTTATAAATAATTAAAGATATCAAAAGAGCGGAAAAAATAAATTTTTTTCTTGTATTGATTTAAAAAATGTTACTGAAATAATTAAAAGTAGATTTTTTTATTTAAAAAAAAACTTAGAACCAAAAAGACGGACATAAAGAAAATTTCATTTTTATTTTTGAATTTCTCGCTCGAAATTGAAAGTCTTGAACTGATTACAAAAATTCGGGACTTTGAAATTTTATAAAAGTTTCATTTTTTAAAATTTAATTGAAATTGAAAATTATGCAATTTTTTTTTTTTATATTCCAAAGTTTAAAATATTCAAATTCTGAATAAAAAATTTCAAAATTAAAAATGAAAATAAATTTTTTTTGTGCGTCTTTGTGATTTTAAGAAAAAAAATTTATTTTTAATTATTTAAGTAAATTTTTACATGTTAATAGAAGAAAAAAATTTTTTCATACACCCCTTTGCTATTTAAGTACAATATTAAGTAAATTACGTGAGATAATTATACAGAGAAAATCATGTAATTTCAAGATACGATACTTGGATTTTTTTTTTATTAATTTTTTTTAAGTAAAAAGATTTTTTGTAATATGATTAATAATTCTGAATTATTGTACATGTTCTAAAATCTTAAAACAGTCAAGATTATTGACGTTCATGCTTGATAAATTAAAAATCGAGCCAAGATTTTTACAACCTGATTTTCTCTATAAAATAAATAAACTAAGGGCTAGTTTTTCAATCATGAAAATTAAGTTAGCCGACATTTAAAAATTTTTAGAATTGTTTTTTATTGGATAATTTATAACAAAAAAATTTTTTAAAAAATACCACTTGTAAAAAACTTCAAAAACTGTAAGTGAAATTTTTAAAAAATATTTTTCTGTTTTAATTTAATTATTAAAAAAAAATCAAATGATTAAAAACGTCGGCTAACTTTAGTATCATTTTCAATCAATGATAAAAATTTAATTATTATATAGATATATTCACAATAATAATTGAACTTTAACCCTTGATTGAAAAACTGGTCTTAAATATAAATTTTATCAGAGCAAAAAAATGAATAAATTAAGCACTAAAACAGTACAGAAAACAAACAACTTCAAGCATTGGTAATTTAATATTAATACAATATACAAAAAGATAATAATAAGTTTGTTTAGTCGGCAACTAATTTAGTAATTGCTCAAATACTAAGCTTTTTAATGTTCCCGCAAATATATTTAAACTTATATAATACCATATCACTCTTCACCATTAATTAATATTTATATTTATATTTAAACTTTAATATTAATATATTTATATTTATAATTTATAATTTATTATATAAGTAATTTAAATTTATTAAATCATCAGTTTTAAAATTTGATTATTTATTACATTGTAATAATTAGTCATTGTATTGGTGAATCACACTTATTCGGTGAGCGTCACAGGCAGGCTTGAGCGTTCATCCCTTAAACAACAATACCTATATAGCTTCTGAGTTTGGCAATCTCATTGTTCATAGTATTTTGGGGCTACCCTTAAGAGACACGTTCATCTAGGTCCTGTAACGAGGTCGCGAAACATTCCGGATTGAATTAGAATCGTTCAGTCTTTCGGTCTTCAGCCCAGTTCCACGCTGTAACCAAAAAATTCCTACTTCCAGGTATCGCGACAAAATAATTTTTTTTTTTCGTCTTCAATATTATTAATTACTATTTTCTTCTCACTTGCGTTAATATATACTAATTTAATGTTTTTATAAGGGCTAGTTTTTCAATCATGAAAATTAAGTTAGCCGACATTTAAAAATTTTTAGAATTGTTTTTTATTGGATAATTTATAACAAAAAAATTTTTTAAAAAATACCACTTGTAAAAAACTTCAAAAACTGTAAGTGAAATTTTTAAAAAATATTTTTCTGTTTTAATTTAATTATTAAAAAAAAATCAAATGATTAAAAACGTCGGCTAACTTTAGTATCATTTTCAATCAATGATAAAAATTTAATTATTATATAGATATATTCACAATAATAATTGAACTTTAACCCTTGATTGAAAAACTGGTCTTAAATATAAATTTTATCAGAGCAAAAAAATGAATAAATTAAGCACTAAAACAGTACAGAAAACAAACAACTTCAAGCATTGGTAATTTAATATTAATACAATATACAAAAAGATAATAATAAGTTTGTTTAGTCGGCAACTAATTTAGTAATTGCTCAAATACTAAGCTTTTTAATGTTCCCGCAAATATATTTAAACTTATATAATACCATATCACTCTTCACCATTAATTAATATTTATATTTATATTTAAACTTTAATATTAATATATTTATATTTATAATTTATAATTTATTATATAAGTAATTTAAATTTATTAAATCATCAGTTTTAAAATTTGATTATTTATTACATTGTAATAATTAGTCATTGTATTGGTGAATCACACTTATTCGGTGAGCGTCACAGGCAGGCTTGAGCGTTCATCCCTTAAACAACAATACCTATATAGCTTCTGAGTTTGGCAATCTCATTGTTCATAGTATTTTGGGGCTACCCTTAAGAGACACGTTCATCTAGGTCCTGTAACGAGGTCGCGAAACATTCCGGATTGAATTAGAATCGTTCAGTCTTTCGGTCTTCAGCCCAGTTCCACGCTGTAACCAAAAAATTCCTACTTCCAGGTATCGCGACAAAATAATTTTTTTTTTTCGTCTTCAATATTATTAATTACTATTTTCTTCTCACTTGCGTTAATATATACTAATTTAATGTTTTTATAATTTATAAAAAAAATATCTTTTGATAAAATTAAAATTTTAATATATTACAATAAATAATTAAAATTCAATTTATACACTAATTTTTTTATTGCATTAAATTTTAAATTAAATTAGTTAATGTAAATTTTAATTAGCTTCTAAATTTATAAAAAATTTTTTTTTTCATTAATTCAATTCATTTTTTTAATCACAAATAGATTAAAAAATTTGGTAATTACTTACAAGTGAGGTCAACTCCATTTTTGGTGTGAAAGAAAAAAATAAAGCTTTTTTGCCTTCAAAAGTTGGAAAAAATTTTAGCTCTTATGTTTTTGGATAAAATATCTATTTTATTTTTTTTTGATGTTTTTTTTTTTTTTTTTTTTAAGAAAAGTACATACATAAAAACGAACATAAAAAAACAACTTTGCAGTTATTGTATGACTGTGATAATCAACTTTTTTTTAATTGTTAATTTTTTTATGTATTTTTAAAAAGAAAAATATCTCAATAAAATCAAATAGAAATTTCGTTAAAAAAAATGAAAATTAAAATCATTGACCCCACTTGTAAATATTTACCAAGAATTAGAAATTAAATTATATTAATTTTTCATTAAAATATTTAATAAAAATTATAAAAAATATTAACGCTGGTAATTTTTTCTTCAATTAAATAATTTTTTAAAAAATCAAAATTGTAAACTTAAAAATAAAAGTATCCCCAGATTTTTATTAATAATTGAGAAGTTGGTGGTAGGTCCAGGTATGGAGAAGGATCATCTTGCTAGCATGCTTGGGATTCTACAAAAAACGGTGCAAATATTGATTCTAATGGGCTCAAAAAATATAGTAACTTAGTCTCTTTCTTAAAATTTAATAATAAAGTAAAACATGAAATTTTTGAAAATAATTAAAATTGAGTAATGAATTTTTGAGACAAATTAAACAAAAAAGAAAGAGACTAATTGAAGTGATTTTGCCGAAGCGCTAACAAGACAATCAACAAATTGACTACATCTATTTAAACAAGGGGTGGGGGTGAAAAGTCTAGCATCCATCCAAGTTCTCCATCATGGACTTGGACTCGAATCCTCTACAACCAACTTTATGCGTTAAGTCTGACCTGAAGTGTGTACTGAGGTCCATGAAGTTGTTGGGTGTGGTGATGATGCCTCTGGTAGTGTGGCTCGTGCAGAGGCTCATGCCGATTTAGTTGATAACAGTCTTGTTGGTATTGTTGAGTCGGTACTGGCTTCAACACGTGATTTTGACGTTTCTCTGATGTAAATTGTTCTCTCGCTCGCTCCATTGGCTCCACGCTCAGTCTTGGATCTTCTATCATTGCATTTGACGCTTTTGTACTGGAAATCATTCAATTTAGTTACATGGAAATCGCTCCACTGTGTTTCATGGATTACGTAACGTTAACAATCGGGGAAGAGGTAGTTCGAAATTTTGAAAATGATAGATTAATAATACTAGCAACTTTTCAGTCACTATGTGACTGCCGAGACTCGAGAACTATAAATAAACAAAATTTTGCTTTATTAAATAATTACTTTTGTTAAATTGTCCTGTACTTTGTTAAATATTGACGTTTTTAAAGATATAAGCTCATCCTGATGTTACACTTATCAAGAGCTTTCATTTGAGTACCCACATGCATTTTCATATATTTTTCATACATACATACATATATATAATATATATATATAAATATATGAAAAATTGATGTGGGTACTCAAATGAAAGGTCTCAATGAGTGTAATGTCGGGGTGATCTTATATCTTTAAAAATGTCAATAATTCACAAGATACAAGGTCATTTCTTAATGATTGATATTTTTAAAGATATAAACTCATCTCGATGTTACACTCATCAAGAGCTTTTATTTGAGTACCCACATGCATTTTCATATATTTTTCATACATGCATATATATAATATATATAAATATATGAAAAATTGATGTGGGTACTCAAATCAAAGGTCTCGATGAGTGTAACATCAGGATGACCTTATATCTTTAAAAATGTCAATATTTCACAAGATACAAGGTCATTTTTTAATTATGTATCTAGAGATAGAGCATTTTCGAATGCAGCTTAAATACTTATTATGACAAAATTTTTCTTATTTTCTAAACAATATAGATTGTTAATTTAAAGTTTTATTTTATACGAGTGTTGTTTTTTATTTTGTTAGATATTGTGCGATTTATAGTTCAAGGTATATGCATTAATTTGATTTATTATCCTGTCGAGTTATCTTAAATTAATAATTCAATTTATGAGTGCTTTTGCTGTGCAAGCAGTGTAGTGAGACCGGTTGAATTATTAACTTCTTCGTAGGGACTAATCTTCTTTGTCAGAATTTTATATTATTTATTCGTGGAGAAATATCATGAAAATAATTGATTTTTTAATAAAACAATTAATTAAAATTTATGAAATTTTTAACAATCACAATAATTAATTACTAAAACTTTGTAATTAAGTTTCAATTAAGTTATCATTAATTATTATTTTTTTGTAAGCTTAAACTTCTATAAAATATTAATTATAATTAATAAAACTTTCAAAAATTACAATAGCTAAATATTTAATTTTTTTAATTAAATAAATTACGAACTTTTAAATAAAAATATTTAAATAAAATAATAATACAACACAAAAGAGGACTTATAATCTAAAGAAGAACAATTTGTAAATGGAGTGCGGTATGTAGTTGGTTAAAAGCATTTAATGGAATAGAATTGTCACACTTAAAGTTTCGTCTGTAAAGTGTACTCATGAATAAATATAAATCTTACCAGTGAACTTGCTGAAGCGTCGGGCCAGTGTTTCTGGAGACGCAACATCTGTCTGAACGGAGAAAACAAATGAAACCCATTATCAAAACCGAGAGGACGGTGAATCCCGCCACTGCTCCAATAACCAGCGGTATCTATAAATTATTTATAATTATCATTTTATTTTCAATGCAATTTTTTTTTTAAATAATTTAATTTACCTGGCCTGGTTCGTCTACTCGCAGCATCAATGTCCGCCTATCGCTCCCGCGGTCATTTTCAACAATTACGTAATAAAGTCTTTGGTCCTCTTTAACAGTACTAGTTAATTCTAAAGTTGCAACAAAACAATCTTCTAATGGCAGTGGTTCTAAGTCTAATGCTCTGTACCGCGACTCCAACACTTCACCTGTTGATAAATTTTTTTTTTTTTAATTAAAAAAAAATAATGATCGTTATTAATTGATACTTTTGTTAACACTTCAAACTATTTCGTGCA
Source organism: Cotesia congregata (assembly GCA_905319865.3). Classification (NCBI taxonomy): domain Eukaryota; kingdom Metazoa; phylum Arthropoda; class Insecta; order Hymenoptera; family Braconidae; genus Cotesia; species Cotesia congregata. The sequence goes on from CAJNRD030001120.1 coordinate 15,785,408, forward strand.
ATAACTTAAAAAGTCGCAGGTGAGAAAAACTGAAATTTAAATGTCTAAAAAAACAAATTTTCGCAGCAAAATAATACATAATTAATGAAAAAATAAAACAAATAAAACAAAAAGGCAAACCAAATAGATTACGAAGACTCTAAACTGGAAAATCGATGGATCTAACCGGCATGGAGTCTCGTGCTGCCCCACTCCCAGGCGACCAGTCGCGGCTTTGGATTCGAGCACAATCTGATTTCCAATCGGGCGGGACTTCCTTCTGTTGTCGATACGATGTATTTCTCGGTGCTTAATGGCTTCACTATCTTTAATCACAAACAGATCCTTTATGGTCAACTGTTTATTTGTTTATAAATTGTGGTTGTAATTCATCTGGTATCAATTTAGTTCGCTTCAAATTTAATCAATCAATATATCGCGTCACTAATTTTAAAAAGCCGTGTGGAAAACAATTTCTCTCAAAATTAAAATTGAAGGAAAATTTAGTAAATTACAGTTTTATTTTTGTTATTATGAGCTTATATCTTAGAAAATGTCAATAATTAAGAAATGACGTTGTATTTTGTCAACTGATGATATTTTTAACGATATAAGCTCATTCTGATGTTACGCTCATCGAGACCTTTCATTTGAATACCCACACGAATTTTTTCATATATTTTATATATATATATATATATATATATATATATATATATATATATATATATATAAAATATATGAAAAAATTCGTGTGGGTATTCAAATGAAAGTTCTCGCTGAGTGTAACATCAGGATCAGCGTATATCTTAAAAAATGTCAATAAATTAAGTAATGACGTAGTATTTTGTCTACAGGAGGTATTTTTAACGATATAAGCTCATCCTAGAGTTACATTCATCGAGACCTTTCATTTGAATACCCACACGAATTTTTTTATATATTTTATATATTCCACAAATATGAGAAATATCATATATATAAAATATATGAAAAAAATCGTGTTTGTACTCAAATGAAAAGTCTCGATAAGCGTAACACCAGGATGAGCTTATATCTTAAAAAATATCAATAATTAAGAAATGACATTGTATTTTTTTCACTAATAATATTTTAAAATTTCATTTTTCATGTCAATTCCCGTAAATTTAAAAGTTATTTTCTGCAAAAAATTTTTATTTTTTAAGCGCAAAAGCGTGTCGAAAAAATTCCTATTTTTCATTTCATATTTTCACTAAATTCTAACAATTTTGTTATTTTTAAATTGATTGGAAATAAAATTTTTTTTTATACACTCTTTTAAGTAACTAGATAATTGGTTCAATTTTTATTACAACGAAGCTCAAAACCAAATCAATTATGAGTTTTAATAATGATTGAAAAAAAAAAAAATAAAAATAATTGCTAAAGTTAATGAATTTTTACCCTCGGAGCTCCAACAACTTCCAGAGATACTGGAATGCTCTTAACTTCACGAACTTTTCCATTTATCGTGTTGGACGCTAGACATATATATTGACCCTGTTGCTCATAAGTAACATTTGTAAGAATTAGACGTTGACCTTTCCCACACTCAGCTGGAGGTCTTCCATCAGTAAACACTTGTTCCCATCTGTAAAAACATTTTCCCTCAATTTAGTTGGCATTGAAACAGTAATGTCGTTTTTATCGCTTCACATTGAATTAAATTTAATTTAAAAAATAATTGACGATTAAAATAGAAAAATAAAATTAATTTTATTACAAATAATGTTTACCTGTATTCAGCAGGTGGCATAGCGTCGGCATTGCATTCAAAAGAAGCTCCGGAGTAAAGGAGCGCGGTTGACAATCGATCTGGTCCAACAGAGTCTATTTTCGGCGGAACTGATAGCAATTATAATTAAATCAAATAAATAAAGTTAATTGAATTTGAATTTGGAATGGGTATTGTTTTAAATATAGATGGAATAATTACAATTAATGGATATCTGAACGGAAACTGGGCTACTTTCACCCTCGGTATTGGATGCCGAGCAGACGTAGGTCGCGGCGTGATTTCTATGGACTGGTGAATACATCAAAGCTTCCCCAATACCGACAACTTCCATGTCTGCGCCTTTTATTCGCTTCCATAGAATTGATGCTGTTGGATTTGCATTTGCGAGGCATCGGATTTCTAATTTATCCCGGCCTTCTTCTAATGGCCCTACTGGCACTCCGACGAGCCGAGTTTCTGGCGCATCTGAACAAATTTAACGTTTAATTAGTGAGCAGCAATCATGTGTGCTTTACACTGATTTTTTATTACAGTTAAACGATTTGAAACAAATCGTAAAATTAGTCTTGAAATTTAAATTAATGTCAGGAATAATTTTCTATAATTTTTTACCTTCCGTTACTCGCGCTTTGTCTAGTGTCTCACTCGTACTCACACCACCTTTATTAGGTTAAGTATAGTGTTCGACGGCGTATCCCCGTATAGCGCGAGTAACGAACGGTTAATAAAACAGATTACTTGAAAAATTTTCTCAATTTGAAATTTTTGAACAAAATTTTAATCCAAATTTTTTTGACCATTCAAAAATTTTAAAGTTTTCTTCAAAGTTATCTTTTTACAATATTGAACATTTTGTAAATATTTTTCATACATTTATAAATAAAATAAAATTTTTATTAAATTGCATAAATAATGAAAAAGAAAAAAAAATAACTCGAGATCTAAATTACGAAAAAAAAAAAAAAAAAAAAAAATAAACGAATTAGAAAAAGTAGATGAAATGTATAAAGCGTAAGCCTCCGAAAGTAAGTTAGTCACATGATACTCCAATTAAATTTTTTGTCGTTTGTGCCGGTTATGAGGGTGTGTGGTATGCGGGGGTGGGGTTGAGGAGGAAAAAAAATCGAGCGGATAGCTTTCGCAGCTGTCCATTTCACGTAACAATGATTTCAAAATACGCGCGAACGAATACCTGCTGACCCATTCCCAATTTTAGCTTTCCATTCTCCATTATTATATCCAGGCTTATACAACGTGTCACATACCAAATAGTTGGGTGTGCGTGCATACACAGCTTTTCGAATATGAGGGACAATTGTAGCCATATTAAAAGAGCTGAGGATTGACTGTGGGCTAAAACTGTATTATATACGCGAAAAGTATAAATTCATACATACACAGCTGAAAGTGCCAACATGACCCGCTTTTTTTCTCCAATTTTTTGACGACTCAAACGTGTGAAATACGTCAGCAAAAATGAAATGTAACCACCGCCATCGGCACTCCTGATTTTTTATATTTTTCATACTTCAATCGTTCAAGAACTATCCGCAAATTATTCACCTTTTTTTTTTAGGTCATCTGTTTGAATTTATGTCACTTTCATGTGTTACGTATGTTGAGTTATTTTTTAAAAATTACTAACACCAATATTTTTTGTTTTTTTATTAATTAACTGATCGGACAATTGTTGAATTGCCGATAGAAATTTTAAATAATTTTTTAATTAATTTTTTTAATCAATACAAATATTAATGATCACAAAATAACAATAAATAAATAAATCAATAAAATTAAGTATTGAGAAGAAATAAAAACCTAAACAATTGTTATTTATATATTTAAATAAATAAGGAAAGAAGTTTGCAAAATCCAAAAAGGCACACCTCATAATCCTCATTTATTTTTTAAGAAAAAAATAAATTGTGCAATTGTTTAAAAAGAAAAATAATAATAATTAAGTAATTTCTTACAGAGCATTGTTCATTTTTTTGTTAATATCAGCGCCCGTTTTTCTTTTTATAAGCGCACGCATACTAAAAGTGCTTGATTAAGTGGCGCCATAAATTTCACGTGAGAGAAATAAGAAAAATTGCTTAACCTTGACGAGTCGGGTATAAAGCACAACCTCTCGCGCTTCGCGCTATGAGCCGTGCAATTTTGTCTCCAGCGTATTTATATAATAGAAGAGGTTTTTTTGTTAAATTTAGTATAATTAGAAAAATCTTGATGTGAGTTTGTATTTTTTTTATATCTTTCGGCGATATGGTTAATTTTTATACGTTTTTGTGGAGTAGTTTTGTATATGAACTAATTCTGTCACATGTTTCCATTAAATTATAAACGATTGATCCTGTAATAATAATATTATTTTTAAAATTTATTTTATAAGTACCCAATTTATCAATTATATATTGTGATTAAAAATATCGCAAAATCATTAAGCCAAAATCTCTTTTATTCATAATTCATAAACAAATATTATGATTTTTGAAATTTCTCAAAATTTGTCCGACTATTTTTTACAAATACAAAAAAAAAAATTTTTTTTTAAAAACAATAGACTTTAATTCCTACAAAAATTTCTTAGAGTTTTATTTCGAATTTACTAATTTTCCAAGTAACCTTTTTAATTTTTTGAGCACATTAACCTATTTCCAATTGTTACACTTACAACCATTAAAATAAATACACAAAGCCCGAATCGGTCGAGTTGTTCCCAATCAATATACGCTCTCCAATATAACAAACAGGATTTAATTTTTATTTACATAGATAGATTTTATTTGTTGATAAACATAATGAATTTATGTAGAATGATAAAGTCCAAATTGAAATTTGGAATCTCCGGTATCTAAATTAATTCAGTGAATCGTTTATTCAGTGGGTTTTTCAGTGAATCAACCTCCGGGTAGCATGAATCCCGGTCAGTGGTCACGTAGTGGACCCGAGATCGATGCCGATTAAAGTGAAGTAGATATCCTATACAGAATCACAAGGTGGTTGAAATACGACGCTAGTATATATGAAAGGATTGGACATGTTGAGCCACTGAAATAGAAGAGGGGTCAAAAAAACCGAACCAATAAGAATAAGAATAGAATAAAAGTTTACCGAGAAAGAATATAAATATTATTCGAGTAGAGTGCTTTTTGTCCCGAGTGTTTTCTGAGTAACGTTACTTTTTTTTCGATTTATTTTATTGGTCATTTTATGTTATTTTATTTTTAATAAAAATGTTCATGCTTGCAATATTATGTTAACATTAATAATAAAATAATTTTTATATAAATGAATTAAATTTCGTTGACTCACATGTAACATCAAACCGCACTTCAACATTAGAAGTTTTCGTAGGATACGCCGGATGATTGGCTTCGCATCGAATGAGGTGTCCATATCTGGAGCGATCTGCCTCGATATCGCAAACACTCCTGGTGGACCACGTTCGTGGGTTATCAATCTCCGTGGCATTTACTTGCGGTCTCGTGGTTCTCAGCTCTGTGTCCCTCAGATACCTGCACGTACGCCCACACTTTCATTATCAAATCCACATTCTAGATGCTTCAGTACCAAATCAGTACAATACATACATATTTACATTTATTTATAAATAAAATCACTTTAAATTCATAATATATAACAAATCGGCTGTCCTATTTCAAAATATAGTAACTGTAAAATTTGTGTACTATTTTTTTTCTTGTATTATTCCAAGGACAAAAATTATATCTGACAATTACAGAAATAGATTTATAAAAAATACCTGTTTAAATAATGCTTTATAATTATACAAAAGTTTTGGCCATAGATAATTTTATATAGCATTATATACTAAATTTTTCCAAAATAAAATTTACAAATTTCTAAATTTTTTTCGGATTTAACATTTTACATTTTTTTACATTGTAAATTTCCATTTTTTGGAAAATAAAATTAAAATTTTGCTTTATGAAATAATGACTTTTGTTAAAATGCAGTGTACTTTCTTAACTATTGACGTTCTTTAAGATATAAGCTCATCGCGATGTTACACTCATCAAGAGCTTTCATTTGAGTACCCACATGCATTTTGATATATTTTTCATATATTCATATACATAAATATATAAAATATATGAAAAATTGATGTGGGTATTCAAATGAAAGGTCTCGATGAGTGTAACATCGGGATGAGCTTATATCTTTAAAAATGTCAATAGTTCACGAGCTACAAGGTCATATCTTAATTATGTATCTAGAGTATTTTTGAATGCTGCCTAAATACTAATCATAATTAATTAACTATTGGTGAAAATAATATGCAATCTTGAAAAGGCACAAATTCAAGCCATAACCTTTGCAATGACACTAAATTTCACTAAAAAAAACGATTTTATCGGATGACTATCCTGGAGACAAAATTTTTTCTTATTCTTTAATAATACAGATTATAGCTATTAAGAAATAAAACTGTAAATTTGAAAGAATTTCCCTGTAATTTTTTTTTCCATGCACATTTTTCAGTACTTTAAATAAACAACCTGATATTTTTATCTCATAAACATTTTTTTAATTTTATTTTTTAAGTCAAAATAAAATTTTTCAGGTAATTCTTAAAAAATTAAAGAAATATCAGTTACTACATTTCAAAATTGGACAGTTGAAGCATCGAATAACATCGCTCCGTATTTTTCTTATATCTCTCAAGCTTGAGCTTTAAATCTTGAGATCCTCCGATCCGTAACCCACTTACCTTTCAGCTACTTGCCCTGAAAACCTCAAGTAATTTTCAGGATTTCAAAGTATTTCCCGTGGCTCTAACTCTAGACCTAGACTACTCGGAACTCGATCTCCACTTGCATTTACAATTTGTACGTTACATCCATTAGCGGAAAGAATAGACCGATAGCTTCTTTAATATTTTTTAAATTTCTTTTCATTTAAACTTGATCGAACAGTGTAATTTAAGTTCTTTTCTATTGTTAAAAAAAATAACAATTAAACAAAATAAGAAATACCATTTTGAATCAATAAAAAAAAATTTTTTAGTTTAAAATTTTGATCTTTTAAATTTTCCAAGCGGCTAAAAAAATTTTGACTTATTAGAAAATTTTATTCAACAACTTAAAAATTAATAATTGTTAACTTGAATTAAATCAAAATTTTTGCGCCGCTCGGGAGCTATAAAAGATTCAAATTTTTAAGTTTAAAATTTAAACCAATAGAATTTTTCTATCATTTGGTGAGAATTTTACTCCAATTTTTTTTCATAAAGTTTTTTGATTTGAATTATAAATAAAATAGAACGAAATAAAATAGTTTTTTGAAAACTAAAAACAATAAAAGTTTTGTTCTTTGAAATAAAATATTTAAAGTGTATTTTGTTGTTTCGTTCATTGATAGTAAAATGAGTAGAGGAATGAGTTTGATAGCATATAGTAGATAGTAGATGGTAGAGATCGAGTGAGATTTCCGTAACAAACAAATGCGATTTTTATACGAAACCGTCAAGAGTCGATTTTGCAGGATGGACGAGTTCGATTGTAGAAACTCTTTTATTTCTTTGTAAAAGAATTTATGTGTGGATGTTACAGTACTGCACTGTTCTCTACTGTAGATATATTGTGCAGTATCTTTGTATGTACCGAGGTGAGCTGTTTTTGCATTCACGTAGCGAGCTCACTGTATCGTGGGCTGAGTGAAACTACGAGGGTTGATGTTAAACTTTTATATTTTTTTTCTGTCGCCTGGAATTCGAATTTAAAAGCGCGACTGTGCATTGCACAACTGCTGTTGTGTATAACTACGCTGTATATGTATACTATTCAAATATATATCTATAAATAGTATGTAGTATGTACTATATAGTATATTGTGGATTGTATATAGTATGGCGGAATAGCCTGCCAAAAATATTCAGTATTCTGTGGACATGCACCACGAAAAATGCTGCGAATTAACGTAACAACTGTGTGAAGTTGGAAAGGAAAATTGCTTCGATAATATACTAGAGCTAAAAAGTTTCGATAAGAATTTAAATGCGAACGATAATTGTTTATTTAATCACTACCCACTGGTTAATTATTAATTCAATTAAACAGGCTGCATTGAGAACTACTTTTTTTTTTTAATATTTTTTAGAATTTTGAAAAAAAATGACACTGTTGGAACGCAAATTTTCAATTATAATATTAAATCGCATTTTTCTCATTAAATTAAAAAGGAAAAAGATTTTTTTTTATCTTTGGAATTTTGTAACTTCATAACAGCTTGTCTTATTGATGAGACCAAAATATATTTTCGTAGAGAATTAACTTACTAGGAATTGAAGTTTATTATATTTGCTAAATTATTCAAAGTTATTTTGAAATTTTTATTTGAATTTTTGATACTTTTTTGTATTAACTTGTCTAAGATCAAATAAAAAATTTTAACGCAAGCTTTTCGTAACACTATCTTGTTCCATTTATTCATTACTAGCAACCTTACTGTCACTATTATATGTGACTGCCGTGACTTGTGAACTATAAAAAATTGAAATTTTGCTTTATTAAATAATGAATTTTGTTAAGTTCCACTGTACTTCTTAAATATTGACGATTTTAAAGATATAAGCTCATCCCGATGTTACATTCATCAAGAGCTTTCATTTGAGTACCCACATGTATTTTTGATATATTTTTCATATATACATATACATATAAATATATAAAATATATGAAAAATTGATGTGGGTACTCAAATGAAAGGTCTCAACGAGTGTATTATCGGGATGAGCTTATATCTTTAAAAATGTCAATAATTCACAAGATATTTGTTGAAATGCCCTGTAGTTTCTTAAATATTGACGATTTTAAAGATATAAGCTCATCCTGATGTTACACTTATCAAGAGCTTTCATTTGAGTACCCACATGCATTTTGATATATTTTTCATATATACATATATAATATATATA
>CAJNRD030001120.1:15794481-15810926 GCA_905319865.3 Cotesia congregata
TGAAAAATTGATGTGGGTACTTAAATGAAAGGTCTTGATGAGTGTATCATCGGGATGAGCTTATATCTTTAAAAATGTCAATAGTTCACAAGATAAAAGGTCATTTCTTAATTATGTATCTAAAGATAGAGCACTTCGCATGCAGCCTAATTACTTATCATAATAAATTGACTATCGGCGAGAATGATATAAAACCTTGAAAAGACACAAATTCAAGTCAAGACCTTTGCAATGACACTAAATTTTACTAAAAAAACCGATTTTATCATATTACTATCCTTGAAATAAAATTTTTCTCATTTTCTCAACAATATAGATTACCAATTTTTTGTCCTAATAATTTTTTTATGGAGACCAAAAAATTAATTAACAAATTTGACCTCTCGAAAACCATATAAATTTATTATCAGAACTCGTGTGTTTGATTTGGTTTTAATTAACAAGATAAACAAATTATAAATTCATGAAAACTATGAGCCATGATTAAAATACGTGACGCGCATGATTTTTCCAAGATACACACATTTATTCCCGTAGGCTTCCCTCAACTGCTTGTTCTCGGAATAGAGGTTTATTATACAAGATGCAAAACAGATCATGATTATTCATGACCGGCGTGTAGGAGAAGTAGAGCTTTCCACGTGCCTTGGACGGTATTACGCAGAGATTCTCCCAGTCTTCCAGCAAAAATACGGAATTTAATTAAGACAGAAAACTAAAAGAATCTCCCCATTTATTTGTCCAAGAGCCGTCTAATGGACAACACTTAATTAGTATATACGTATTGATACGATACGGAAGAGGAAAAAATAAAAAATGACAGGATAAACAATACAAGTAATTGTAAACAGAGAGGTAAAGGAATAAAGAACCGAGAAATGATAGATCCATTAACAAAATAAATAGTAAGACGTGTATCTACGTGTAACAATTACGAACCATTTAATTAGAGGCGGAGGATTCCCATAGCGAGCAGTGCAAGTGAGCGTAGCAATCTCACCTGCTCGGGCTGTCACGTTGCCACCCGGTAGAATTACACCACCAGCATACTCTATCTGCGGCCGCTGAGGGCTGACTAGAATGAGACAATTAGCGAAGATTAATTCGTAATCCTGTCGTTTATCCTGTGGCCGCCATCGCGTCTACTTCAGGACGCTTCCACTAGGTGGCGCTTTAGCCAATATATACTATAGTTTATTGTATACTACGGTGCAGTACACTCTATTGTTTGTACACTTGTATACCTGTACGCTTGGATTAGAAGGATAGGAGGGGTAGGAGTCGAATTACGCTGTAGGGATTGATGATAAAAGTCCGATGCTATACTTGGCACATACAAGGCTACAGATTAAGGCTAGACTACGGTTGATCCATTTGATCGCGTAACTAACCTACTATCTTGTTCATTCATCATCAATATACACACATAGGTAGGGATGGTAGGTACAGTGGCACACTTATAGGAAGATTTGTTTGTGTTTAATGAGATTTATTCATGTACATTTCATTTATTCGGGCGTGGAATGTAATTTGATAAATAAATATACCGGTGGAAAAATTTTTATTAAAGAGATTACGTATGCAGTTATTTTGGTTTATTTTTTAGAAGTGTTTGGGATTTAAAACAATTCATTTCATTTTTTTGAACGAAATTTATATTTGATTTTATTGATATATTTTTTTTTGAAAAATACATGAAAAAATGAACAATTTAAAAAAAAAAAAGTTGATCACAATTTTAACAAATTTATAAATTTTTTAGAAAAAATATGATACTTAACTTATTTTTTTTGAATTGTTAGTTTTTTTATATACATTTAAAAAAAAAATATCAAAAAAAGATAAAATAGAAATTTTATCCAAAAACATGAGAGCCAAAATTTTTTCCAATTTTCAAAGATGATTTTTTACCTGAAATATTATTTTTTTGATATTTTTGATATCACAACCATTAATCCGCCGTAAAAACAAAGAAAACAAAAATTATGATCATTCATGAATTCATCTATTTATTATGGCCAAAAATAGGTTTGACCCCACTTATAATTAATTACCAAATTGTTATTAAAAAAAAATTATTTAATAGCTGATACATATTTGTTCCGATGAAAAAATTTAGCAATTAATTGAAACATTGAAATAATTAAAATTTCAGAGTTAGAAATGTTTCTCTAAATTTTATTAAATACTTTAGAATTACATTTTAAAAATTTTTAACGAATTGTAGATTTAAAGTTATTTAATTTTAAAAATTCAAAGTTAAGTGTAATTATTTATAGCAAAAAATTAATAAACTATGTCATTTAAAAAAATGCATCTGTCAAAATTTAACTTCTTGAATCAGTGTATAACTTTTGCAGGATGATATTGCGAAGACGAGGGATTAAGAGAAAGGAAAATATGTATAACATTGTGTGCGCAATACATAATGAATAATTAATGATTTATTGACAACATCAAGGACGGGTACTCGCGAACGAGATCCTGGCTATCGATCAATGTCGAGCCAGTTTTACGACCCGGAAAATCCGGGCGCATAACTGATGAGATCGTCAATTTTTTTTTTTTTTTTCGCTATTTTTAGTGAATTTTTTTTTTCAGATCGATGAATTATTTTAATGGGCTTGAGAATATTTAGTTTTTATTGTTGACTACTGAATCCGGTATTGTTATTTACGTTCCATGAATCGGATACTTTCATTATTATTGTATATTGTATATTGTATTGGATTGTGAAATTGTGGAATTGTAGGATTGAAATTATGTATAATAGGAAAATGTAAGCAAGCTTTTTGCGGACAGATAACAGATAACTAGAAGATATGGGAGAGAGGATGAAAAATGTTCAATTAAAAGTAAAAGTGAAATAAGCGGATTATACTTTCATTAAAAGTTTTGGGAAATTTATTTTTGTTTTCATTGTTGGTATTATTATTATTTTTTAATTTTACCTCTGACCACTAATCGGGCTGGTTCTGAGGCCAACGCATCTTGCGTTGTAAAATCACTGGCGGTGACTTGACACTGCCATAATCCGTCGTCAAATTCTAGGGTTGCTGATCTTACCCAAAGCGAGCAGTCACCCAAATCTGGCGAGGCGACCCATTCATATTTTTTTAAATGCATTCCAATTGGCTGAAAAATAATAATTTATTTTTAATAATAATAATAATAATCGTGATAATAATAATAAATAGCAACCTTGCAGTCACTATGTGACTGCCGGGACTAATGAATTATAAATAAATAAAATTTTGTTTAATTAAATAATGACTTTTGTTAAATTGTACTGTACTTTCTTAAATATTGAAGTTTTTAAAGATATAAGCTCATCCCGATGTTACACTCATCAAGAGCTTTCATTTGAGTACCCAGATGCATTTTCATATATTTTTCATATATACATATATATAAATATATGAAAAATTGATGTGGGTACTTAAATGGAAGGTCTCGAAGAGTATAATGTCAGGGTGAGCTTATATCTTTAAAAATGTCAATAGTTCACAAGATACAAGGTCATTTTTTAATTATTGACATTTTTAAAGATATAAGCTCATTCCGATGTTACACTCATCAAGAGCTTTCATTTAAGTACCCACATTCATTTTGATATATTTTTCATATATACATATATATAATATATATAAATATATGAAAAAACTGATGTGGGTACTCAAATGAAAGGTCTCGATGAGTGTAATGTCGGGATGAGCTTATATCTTTAAAAATGTCAATAATTTACAAGATACAAGGTCTTTTCTTAATTATGTATCTAGAGATAGAGAATTTTCAAATGAAGCCTAAATATTTATCATAATAAATCGAGTATCGGTGAGAATGATATGAAACTTTGAAAAGGCACAAATTCAAGTTAAGACCTTTGCAATGACATTAAATTTCACTAAAAAAACCAATTTTCTCATATGACTATCCTGGAGACAAAATTTTTCTTATTCTCTTAATAATATAAATTATTATAATAATAATAATAATTTATTAATTAAAATTAGTATAAACAGTAATAAATTTTAATTAAAAAGGAAAGAGGATTTCTTGATAACGATATTGCTAGTTTAATCAAACGTTATTTACTAAAGTAAACAGAAACGTGGAATTATGATGCGTCAGAAAGATTGATGCAAACATTTCAGGACGTATTGCTGTTGAATGGATAAAACAAACTGCACGACACTATAATGTACTCGAACAAGATTGAATCACGTTTGAAACGTTTATGGAAAAACGTCATTGAACCGATGGATTCATCTAGCTTACAAACGTATTCGTAAATAAAAAAAAAATAAAAATAAAAGCTCTGCAGAAACAAAAAAAAATTCCTCCATTTGTGACGCGAGTGTGTAGTTGTGTGAGTTTAAAAGTAGTACATTCAAATCGAATAAGGATTTACGTGCCTCCGTACAATACACAACACACTACTCAAGAGGTTATGGTATTGAAGTATTAACATTCCATACAAACCGTTTCTTCGACAATAGAAACAGTCCCGTTTCGTATTGAATTTCCGCGTCCTGACAACAAACCAAGACTACCGCACAACTAAACCAAAGGATCTTTTTTACTTTATACTATATTTATATCTACTTTTTCTGTTTCTGAAAATATATAGATGTGTATCGCGTATGTGTACCGCGTATGTGGTGGGTGTTATATGCACAGAAAGCTCTGCGAATAAATGATTGAACTTCAATCTCGCAAATGGGTTCCCTAGTTTTTTTTTTTTTATTTCATTTTTCACTAAATTTTTTACTTTTATTTATTCTTTTTAAGATTTTTAGAGCGAAAATTCACTCGATTCTCCAGCGAATTCGCTACGGTGAATATTTAAACGAGGTCACAAAGTCCAGACCTAATTTTGCTGGTTGCTAATTTTTTGCGGTCTAAATTTATATTTATTTTTAAAAATTAAATTACGGTTAGTTGGGAAATTATTTATGTTAATTAAATACTGACTTAATTTTAAAGATTTAATTTTTTTTTAACAAACTTTTCTTTTTGAAGAACTACGAAAATTTTTATTTAAGAAAATTTGTCTAATTAAAATATACTAGCAACCTTGCAGTCACTATGTACCTGCCATGACTTGTGAACTAAAAAAAATCAAAAATTTGCTTTGTTAAATAATGAATTTTGTTAAATTGCACTGTAATTTTTTAATTATTGACATTATTAAAGATATAAGCTCATCCTGATGTTACACTCTTCAAGAGCTTTCATTTGATTACCCACAGGCATTTTGATATATTTTTTATATATAATATATATAGATATATAAAACACATGAAAAAATTGATGTGGGTACTCAAAGGATAGGTCTCGATGAGTGTAATGTCGGGATGAGCTTATATCTTTAAAAATATCAATTGTTCACAAGATACAAGGTCATTTCTTAATTATTGACATTTTTAAAGATATAAGCTCATCTCGATGTTACACTTATCAAGAGCTTTCATTTGACTACCCACATGCATTTTGATATATTTTTCATATATACATATATATAATATATATAAATATATGAAAAATTGATGTGGGTACTCAAATGAAAGGTCTCGATGAGTGTTAAGTCAGGGTGAGCTTATATCTTTAACAATGTCAATAGTTCACAAGATTCAAGGTCATTTCTTAATTATTGACATTTTTAAAGATATAAGCTCATCTCGATGTTACACTTATCAAGAGCTTTCATTTGACTACCCACATGCATTTTGATATATTTTTCATATATACATATATATAATATATATAAATATATGAAAAATTAATGTGGGTACTCAAATGAAAGGTCTCGATGAGTGTTAAGTCAGGGTGAGCTTATATCTTTAAAAATGTCAATAGTTCACAAGATCCAAGGTCATTTCTTAATTATGTATAGAGATAGAGAATTTCCGAATACAGCCTAAATACTTATCATAATAAATTGACTATCGTTGAGAATGATATAAACCTTGAAAAGGCACAAATTCAAGTCAAGACCTTTGCAATGATACTAAATTTCACTAAAAAAACCGATTTTATCATATGACTATCCTAGAAACAAAATTTTCCTTATTCTATTAATAATAAAGACTTAAATATCGCTTACAAATTTCCCGACAATCGTTGCAATAATTTTCTATTTAAAAATTCTTTTAACAATTTTAATTAAAAAAGAAAATAATTATCACAGCTAAACAATTAATGAAATTAGAAACTGTGATAGAACGCATCACTTATACACATTATATTAATACCAGTGTGTTACATTTGAGAAATAAAATTCCGGATTTACGAAATATAATTAAATTAAAATTAATACGGTGGATAGTTTTGTAACTCTGATAGTAATACCAGAGCACTGCAGTGATAGTTAAATTTTCAGTCAGGCATACTCTGGGTTAACCAACGTGTCGCAGTAGCTGGATTGCCTAAGTAACATTCAGGAGCGGTGTAGTGTAACTATTTCTACGTGGATTGGTGTGCTGTTACATTATGCAGCGCGGTATGATGTGACGGTAAATGTAGTAGAGCAACACAACAGTCAGACGTGTCAGAATAACTACCAGGATGAGTATGAGTATAATAATCACTTGTTACTGTACAGAGTTTGGTGTTGAGTACAGACGAGTAGAAACGATAGAGAAACTTGCCGAATATCTCAGTAGATAAATTCCCCTGTGGTCAGACCTATACTTCCTCTACTCATACTTCTACTCCTACTCTGTCCTCCAGCCCTCAGCTTTTGCTGCACAATTATGTTACTGGCATTTAGTATCTAGTACCTGGTATTCCCATTAAATCTATATATATATATATATATATATATATATATAGATGTACCAACCGTTTCGGATATTTTATTGAACATTTTTTATATGTCCTCAAATAATCCGAATTTCAAATAAATTGCTCAACGTTAAGCAATTTTGTACATTGTTTTTGTATACTGTACAAAATTTGTAAAATTAGCTTTTATAAATGGGTTTTAATTACACGCGCTGATGCAATATGCTGGTAAAAATAATTTCATTATGTATGAAGATTAATTTTAGAAAGTTTCATTATATGTCGGTGCTTTAAAAACGCCACTACGGTAAATAAATATTGTCGGGTAATTATTATCATTAATTTTGCTCGACTAATTAATGGTTAATAATTAAGTTGAGTAATTGACCAAAACACGGTTGAAAAAAAAATTTAACGAATTTAATTTATAGTGACCTATTTATTTTATTTGAATAAAAGTATCCTCGATTCTTCAAAGAATTTAATAATTATTTTTTAACATAAAAATAATGAATTTTATTTGAATAGTTAAAAAATTTTATTTTTAGTGACCTACTGAATTTATTTGAATAAAAATATCGTCAACTTTTTAAAGAATTTAATAATTCATTTTTAAAATGAAAATGATTAATTTTTTAGTATTCGTTTGTAATAAAAAATAAATTTTAACAACTAAAAAAAATTCCCGTGTGACTAAAAATAAATCAACTAAAGTTGATTAATAAAAGCTAGCAACCTTGCAGTCACTATATGTGACTGCCGTGACTTGTAAACTACACATAAATAAAATTTTGCTTTATTAAATAATTAATTTTGTTAAATTGCACTGTATTTTCTTAAATATTGACGTTTTTAAATATATAAGCTCATCCCGATGTTACACTCATCAAGAGCTTTCATTTGAGTACCCACATGCATTTTTATATATTTTTCATATATACATATAAATATATGAAAAATTGATGTGGGTACTTAAATGAAAGGTCTTGATGAGTGTAACACCGAGACGAGCTTATATCTTTAAAAATGTCAATAATTCTTAAGATACAAGGTCATTTCTTAATTATTGATATTTTTAAAGATATAAGCTCATCCCAATGTTACACACATCAAGAGCTTTCATTTGAGTACCCACATGCATTTTTATATATTTTTCATATATCCATATATATAATATATATGAAAAATTAATGTGGGTACTCAAAGGAAGGGTCTCGATAAATGTAAAGTCGAGGTGTGCTTATATCTTTAAAAATGCCAATAGTTTACAAGATAAAAGGTAATTTCTTAATTATTGACATTTTTAAAGATATCAGCTCATCTCAATGTTACACTCATCAAGAGCTTTCATTTGAGTACCTACATGCATTTTGATATATTTTTCATATACACATATATATAATACATACAAATATATGAAAAATTGATGTGGGTATTTAAATGAAAGGTCTTGATGAGTGTAACATCGAGACGAGCTTATATCTTTAAAAATGTCAATATTTCTCAAGATACAAGGTCATTTCTTAATTATGTATATAGATATAGAGTATTTTCGAATGCAGCCTAAATACTTATCATCATAAATTGACTATTGGTGAAAATGATATGAAACCTTGAAAAGGCACAACTCCTTGTTAAGACTTTTCCAACGATACCAAATTTCACCATAAAAACCCATTTTATCATATGTATACACTGGCCACAAAATTTTGTTTATTCTCTTAATATAGATAAAAAAAATATCTCTCATAAATTTTATTTTATTTTACAGTTATAAATTTTTTATATTTAAAAAAAAGTTTTAAATTATAACTTTTAAAAAAAATTATCCTTCATCAAAACAAAATAAAATTCCCATTCTAAGATCATAAAACGAAAACAAGTCAATCCGACTCCTCCGACACATCTTTCATCAGTTTCCGTTTCTAAAACCGATCGTAAAACTCGATCTTTCTAACTTACCCTCAGCAATATTTTTATACCCTAACATTTCTTTCCCTCACATACCAAAACACCATATACATCTAATAAAATTCCCTCGACCATCAGTCTCAAGATACGGGCCCTCGAGTCGGGCAAACTGGATAATAAAGTGTCAAAAAAATAAAAACTATAATTTTATTTGGTGCAGAAAGAGCCTCGGAGTTTGAGAGGACAAGAGCTTGCGTCATTCATTTAAGGGATTAAAATCAAGGCACGCTCGGGGCACGAGTCTACTCATGGTACACTTACTTAATATTAAGTGAAGCAGTACGAGTACAGTCAAGCTTGTCACGTGAAAACTAATGGCAAGAAGAATAAACCCTCTCTCTCTCTCTCTCTCTCTTTCTTGTTTTCCCTTTTATTTTATTTTTTTTGTTTATTCTTTCTTCCTTTCACCCTTCACTAGAGCAAGAGTGAGATCATGCAAAAGCAGGAGAAGAAAGGAGTTTCATAGACCTCCACTTGAGTATATTCTCCGAAGTATAGAGTAAGGCCGCGAGCAGCAATCAGCGTAATGTACCCGCCGCAGACATACCGCCCAGCCTCTCGGGAACTCCAGTAATCCCTTCTCCGTCTGTTCATACTCGTTCTCTGCATACTCACTCTGTACATGTGTGTACATACAACTACTCGTTAGAAATAAAACACCCGTGCACGGAGAAGTAAAGGAATAAGTCTCTTGATATCACACTAGATTTTCTCTCACTTGTGTCCCTGTACTGACACCTATTTCCATTTCTATTACTTTTTCTGGGTTTGGGTGTATGTATAAGTGCTAGTTTTTTAGCAAATCGAGCAAAGTCGAGTTCCAAGGCGCCACATACACACGCCAAATGCATCGCACTTGCAGAACAGGGCAATCAAACTGAGAGCTACCGAATAGATCACGCATCTGTATTTCGTTCACCAGAAGAGCGTTCAGATCGTTGCCCGACGTTCAATAAAATAAACCGGGGATTGAATTTTGTATGAACCGATTTTCATGCTTTCAGGGATACTGAGTGATTTTTTTTGGCTTTTCAGAGGATTTAGTTCGTTGATGGTTGATGGTTGATGATTTATGGAAGCGATGTAAGACAGGAATTGATGTTAATTTTAATTTTCAACCATTATATTTAGCCGATTTCTCTAATTTATATTATTAAGAGAATAAGCACAATTTTTTGGCCAGTATATTTATATGATAAAATGGGTTTTTATGGTTAAATTTGGTATCGTTGGAAAAGTCTTGACCTGGAGTTGTGCCTTCTCATTGTTACATATCATTCTCACCAATAGTCAATTTATGATGATAAGTATTTACGGTGCATTAGAAAATGCTTTATCTCTAGATACATAATTAAGAAATGACCTTGTATCTCGTGAACTATTGACATTTTTAAAGATATAAGCTCATCCTGCTGTTACACTCATTAAGACCTTTCATTTAAGTACCCACATCATTTTTTCATATATTTATATATATGTATATATGAAAAATATATCAAAATGCATGTGGGTACTCAAATGAAAGCTCTTGATGAGTGTAACATCGGGATGAGCTTATATCTTTGAAAATGTCAATAGTTAAGAAAGTACAGTGCAATTTAATAAATATCTTATAAACTATTGACATTTTTAAAGATATAAGCTCATCCTAATGTTATACTCATCGAAACTTTTCATTTGAGTACCCATATCAATTTTTCATATATTCATATATATTACATATATGTATATATGAAAAATATATTAAAATGCATGTGGGTACTCAAATGAAAGCTCTTGATGAGTGTAACATCGGGATGAGCTTATATTTTTAAAAACGTCAATAGTTAAAAAAGTACAGTGCAATTAAACAAAAGTTATCATTAAATAAAGCAAAATTTTTCGAATACCACAGAGAATTTTAATTCAACAAAACAAATAATAGTTTGAAAAAACTAAAGAAAAAAGCTTTTACAAATTAACCAAACTAAAAAATAAATTTGAATTAAGAATAGTGTAAAAAATTTTAATAAATATAAATTGATAATAGTGTAAATAAGAAAAAAATGGATTTTATTTAAAAAACAAGCGTGGGGTGCTTTTTAAGATATTATCGAAATGACAATCCTTCATCTCATATCTGTCAATAAAATATTTATAACTATTGACACCATGCACCCCACACTTTTTTTTAAATAAAATACATTTTTTTCGTATTTACACTATTATTAATTTATATTTATTAAAATTTATATTCTATTTTTTAGTTTGGTTTTCTATAAAAACCGTACGTTTTAGTTTTTTTTTAATTATTTATTTAAAAAATAAATGTATCCATTGTTCTTTTATACTAAAAAAATTGACAATTTTTTGGATAATTTACTTCAAATAAAAAATTAACTTTTTGTCAAAAAATTCACAATATCTCCATTTGCAAACATTTTATTTTCATCATTGAAACTAAATTCTGTGTGAAATGATACCTATTTAATGACTGAAATTCAAAGCTTCACTTTCAACTTCCATATAAAGCATAACATGGAAATTTAATAACCAATTACTTTGTTCAATTATATTCCACCCATCGCAATCCTTTTGTTCAAATAAAAAAAACTAACAATTTTTTCCTTTTACCTCAAGATCCTATTGTTTTACTTGACCGTGTTTTCATCTACAGTAAAAAAAGGGAAAAATAAAAATAAACATTCCTATAAATATTATATTTACGTTGAACGACAAAGTCTCTAAAAATATTTTTCTTCAATTTGTACTTTTATTTGATCAAAGCGGTGTTTAATTTAAATAAAATAATATCCAATATATTTCCCAACTGTTTAATATTATTAATGTTATATTATTTTCCAGTCTTGCAGTTAAATTAATTAACTAAAGTAATTACATTTTTAATCACAAAATGAAACGTTAATTAAAAAAATTTAATTTAATAGCAATTGCAAAATATATAATTTTAAAAATGCACTACACAATTTATCGTGAAATTATTTTTTTTATTTCTAATATAATATATGTCGAATGAAAGTGACAGAGATTTATGAGAAATAAAAACAATCGGTCGATATTTGAGCGAGCAACCAGGCGTGAATTATTGCGATAATAATAACAAAGTTCGAGGATGGAGTGAGAAAAAAAAATAAAATGACGGAGATAGATATTTAAAATTAAATCAAAAGCCCGAGGTTCTCTGCTCTGGAGGCTGCCAGCGACTTGCTTTGAATCAGAGACAACGATGTTGTGGATCCCAGAAGGGGGTTTCCTTGCGTGTTTTCCACCACAAGCGCGATTGCAAGACTGGGATAGAAAATGAGGAAAAGAAAGATACTAGAGGTTGAAGCTAGAGGCTTACTGCGGTTGGTTAACCAAGGAGTCCCCTCCGGCGCCCAATGCAACGTCAGGTAGATGCTGAGTAAGAGAATGATCCTCTGGTTATTTACATCTTTCATAAATATTCACTGTAACGAAACGTGTAGCAAAAAATATTAAATAATATAAGCGGAAATTGTGATAAGCTTACCACACAACAAAACTTGAGTAATATGTTCTATCAATATTTTTTTTTTTTTCGCACTACGCAGTGTATAATAATCACGACGGAGAAAACTTTTTTTAATCATCCGTCAACTTTTTTAATTATTTGTAAATTTTCTTGGAGCTTAGTACGAGGAAAAAGTTTTTCACTTGATCTTTCTTGGATTATTTTTGTTATTTTTTCTCGGTTGAAGGTAAAAGATATTATAGCGCTGTTTTATACCTTAAATTCTCCGATCCAGGGGCGTCATTAAAATAGATTACTTGTGCATACTAAAATGAAAATTAATGCGCGAGAAGATATTATATTGCGGCGTAATTTTTTTTGTTTATTATTTAAGAATAAATAATAATTTTATTTAATAAGATTTAGTAACAGATACTAAATGATTTAGTAACAAACCTTTCATTACCAAATATTTAATAATAGGTACTAAATCATTTATTAAAGCCCATTTAGTTCCACCAAATGAATATTTAGTTGGTATTTAACAAATAATTTATTGCTACTCAATAAATCGTTTATTGGTACCAAAGAAATTAACTTTTTAACTAATTTTAGCGTGTAACCTAACTTTTTAACTTAAAATAAATAAAAATAATTAAAATAAATAATTTTAAGTAAAAATATAAGGTATTATGAAGAAAAGAATCTCATTAAATTATATTTTTTTGTTTGAGACATTTATAAAATTTAAAATTAAACAAGTTTTTACCATATCAATAATAGATAAATTAAAAAATCTAAACTAAACTATACTGAGAAAAGACATAAATAGAAGACATTTATTGGGAGTATGTGTGTTTTTAAACGTTTAATAAATCTCCTAAAATCGAGCTCAATAAAATAATCTGAGTTAGTGAATAGGTTATGTATCACATAAACATTGGAATTAAAGTATAGCCATCTACCGACAATACTTGCCAAAGAAATATTTTGTACCTATTACTAAATATTATTTGCTGGAAATAAATATTTATTTCCATGTAATGAGGCTTTGTTCATATAAAGAAATCATTTATTAAACTGTAACAAATAATATTGATAGGTACAAAATATTTATTTCTCCCAAATAAATGAATAAAAATTTTGTTACTAAATCAGTATAGTACTCCGTACTAAATCCTTCTGTCAGTGTGGTTAAATTAAGAGTTTTTTTAGATGGAAAAATTTTAAGGGAAGAATTTAGTTGGTAAAAATAACTGATATTTAATAATGGAGAGTTTTGTTGTTTAAAAATGTGGAAAAAAATATTTTTGGAGATTGAAATATAAAAAAATTTATTTGCATAAATGCGAATTTAAATTATGCATTATACATGTTTGACAAGTATTCTAGTATGACACAAAGCACATTCGCTGG
This sequence comes from Cotesia congregata, assembly GCA_905319865.3. NCBI lineage: Eukaryota > Metazoa > Arthropoda > Insecta > Hymenoptera > Braconidae > Cotesia > Cotesia congregata. Next base: position 15,808,127 of record CAJNRD030001120.1, read on the forward strand.
CTGATTTATATTTTATCTCCGTTATGGTATATATTATTACGCGCTTTGTTAATATCGATGTGAGTATGCATAGATGGATGTGCTGTTTATGGTAATGTAATGGGCGATGGGTATTGTGGTTTTTTGATTGCATAATTAACGTATACCGGGCTATTATTACAGTGAGAATATTGTATCGCAGTCGATTAGCGGGAAAGCGATTTGTAAATTACGCTAATTATATCCCGATAATAATTTGTTGCTCAATTAAAATTATAACTTAGAATTGTGTTGGTATGAATGAAATTACGGTGAGATCGTCAGGAAAAATTTAATTGTCGCGACTTAATTACTGTTTAAATTCATACTTTATATATCTGATAATTTATTCCTCGGAATATTATGTAAGAAAATATGACAAGTGTATATCAGAGGAAAATTTTAAGACTTTTTAAATATAATTAAATTTGGAAAAAAATTTCTTCAGCACATTAAAAAAGAATTTTCATTAAAAAATCTTTAATATGTTAGAGAGTACGTTAAAAAAAAAACAATTTTAATTTTTTATATCAAAAAACCATACATGCTCACATCGCAGTATACAAAGAAAACTTCATAATTTTCTATCGCAATAAACCAACCTTTCAAACGTCAAAACTTTAAAAACTGTACCTAAACAAATCGTTCACGGTTTCAAGCCGTTCAACAAAATGTCAGCATTTGAAATGTTAAGAGCTGATGTTATGTCTTACGTCTGAAATAAAATGTATGTAAAGTAAACCCAAGAGAGGTAACAGAGTGTATAAATATAAAAGACGCTAAAATGTAAAGAAATCTTGATAAAAACGAGGGCGTTTAACTTTTTACTGTTACGCGCAAACACAAAAAACGAATTCTCAATTCTCAACTATTTTTTTCCAAAACAAAAGTGCTCACTAAGACGAGAAACCCGACATAATTTTTCTTTAGAACTCCATAAATGCTCTCATTACTTGTAAAGACTTACATGAGCTTCAAGAAACCTACAACGAGCTTAAAATGTTGTGTTACCGCGAAAAAGAAAAACTATAAGGTTACAAGTCTATCACACAAGTGTTGAGCATAACAACTTTGTTCTATATAATATAATATATATTTTTTTATATAAAAATTCTTTTGACCCAACTTGAGTTGAAACTTGAATTCACGACTCGCGACGCAATTTTAGTTACTTTAACATTTTTAGTTTAACTTCTCTCGAGTCCGTTTTGTTCTCAATATTCTTTTTGTTCCTTGCCATGCACTTCTGCACTCGTGTTTTATTTTTCAATATACATAATATGTGGATGTACAGTGTACATACACACATACTTGCTCGAATACTCGGTAAATATGCTTTACTCAACTTCACAGAGCCGCATAATGCAACATATCATACATGTATTCAAATTTATATTTATTCAAAATACACAAATGTGCTTGGGTTTTGTTTTGAGTATCCAACAAAGAGATAACGCTACGGTCTATGGCCCACGTTTTATTTGAATCATCGCTAAGTAGATATCATGGAAAAATTTTTTATAAAATAACAACCCCGGTGTAGATGATATCTCTTACAAATTAGTTTTTAAAAGCAAGTACACAACAATGCTGCCTACATATGGGGAAAATATAATTATACTCGTACTTTATATACTTGCTTTTCTCCGGCATTATTTATACAGCCTTTGTGCTCTTCATCTTTCATGTTTGTCTTTATTTTATTTATTCATGATAATATAATTGACGCGCAGAGAATAGGGGTAATTTTACTTTTATTTTTTGCGCTTTTGACCATCGCGTAGGATTTTTTTAACGTATGAAATGTTATTTTATATTTTTTTACAATAAAACAGTATTTTTTTTAAATTATTAAGAAAATTTATGCGCGAAAGATTTAACTAATTAATTAATTAATTAATTAACGTACGTTTTTGGAGTAAAAAATACTTTTTATTCAGTGGGCTACTATCGTAATAATAATAAATAATAATTGTAGAAATGTGGTCGGAATATGTTTAAAAAATACTTATGATTTTTTTACATTACTTCATTGAAATTAAATGAAAAAAAATTTTTAAAAGAAATATGTTAGAAAATAAAAAATATTTTCATTTAAAAAAATTGATAAAATATTCAACAATATTAGTTGGAAAAACATTTAACTATTATGAATTTTTTTTTTTATTTGGCTATTTAGTCTTTATTCAAATGAATACTGTGATATATTTTTAGTAAACTCATAACATATTCAATATTAAAAAAAGACCATTCGGCAGTCGAAATGGAAGTAGATTTCATCATAAATAGAAAAAAATAATGGATTTCTAGTAAACCGGTGATTAAAACCTTATTTCACCCTAACTCGTTATTTGTTTACATACTGCTGGTGTACAGTAAAGGAAAAAAAACAAAAAAAACGAGTGCAATAGCAAATTTCATAATTGGCATAGCGGAATAGGACATAATTTTGGGACTACACATATGATATGGTACTCAAATTGAAGCTTATTTAAAGACCTTTCAGATGCAATTTACAGAAATTCAATAAATTATCCCATTCAAAAGTTATTGAAGGACGAAAATGGAGAAATGTTAATTTTTATGATTTTAAAAATTTTGAAATCATGGCATTTCTAAATTACTTGACCGATTAAGCTCATCTTCGAACTTGACCTCGGTATCTATCTGTAGAATAAGTATGTTGAGTTTGATAAAGATCCATTGTAAATTGGCGACGCTATCGTGGTGACAAGCGGCGTTATATCGTATATATATATATATATATATCCCAGTCCGAGCT
>CAJNRD030001120.1:15811398-15838617 GCA_905319865.3 Cotesia congregata
TTAACTATTGACGTTTTTTAAGATATAAGTTCATCCCGATGTTACACTCATCAAGAGTTTTCATTTGAGTACCCACATGCATTTTGATTTATTTTTCATATATACATATATATAATATATATGAAAAATTGATGTGGGTACTTAAATGAAAGGTCTTGATGAGTGTAATGTCAGACTGAGCTTTTATCTTTAAAAATGTCAATAGTTCATAAGATACAAGGTCATTTCTTAATTATTGACATTTTCAAAGATATAAGCTCATCCCGATGTTACATTCATCAAGACCGTCCATTTGAGTACCCACATGCATTTTGATATATTTTTCATATATACATATATATAATATATATAAATATATGAAAAATTGATGTGGGTACTCAAATGAAAGGTCTCGGTGAGTGTAATGTCGGGGTGAGCTTATATCTTCAAAAATGTCAATAGTTCACAAGATACAAGGTCTTTTCTTAATTATGTATCTAAAGATAGAGCATTTTCGAATGCAGCCTTAATACTTATCATCATAAATTGACTATTGGTGAGAATGATATGAAATCATGAAAAGGCATAACTCCAGATCAAGACTTCTCCAACGATACCAAATTTAACCATAAAAACCCATTTTGTCATATAAATACACTCGCCACAAAATTTTGCTTATTCTCTTAATAATATAGATAACTTGTAATTATTGATTTATAAATAAAATCTGAATGGGAAAATTGAAAATAAATTCATCAGTCTTATTTCAACTTTGTAGAAAATAAATTTATTATTTTATCACAAACTCGTACAAAATATTCGTGCAAATCAGCTAGTAAATTATAAAATAAATTATCCGTCAGTAAACGAACTCTATCAGAAGTCACAAACACAAATAATTACCAAAGCTTGAAATTTTCAATAAGAAAAAGGCAATCGTCGCTCTTTTACTGAGTGAGTGTAATTTCCGAGAAAAAGCGAGAATTAATTTTTCTTTATGCGCAACCAGGACCGAGAAAGAAGATTCAATACTCCCCCAAAAGCATCTAAACTTAAGTACATAAATATACAATTACGAACTAACTAGATAGATAATTGATTTTTGTCCTAATTACAAATTTGCAAGGTATCGATGTCATGAAAGAGAATACAATTACCTCGTTAATTGATTGTGAATCCAAAATTAAATAACGTTTGATGAAATCAGTGAAGAGAAATTGTCAGTAATCTTGAATCAAACGAATGAAATTAAATTGAAGTGTTGTAGATAATTATAACATTAATTATGAATTGAATTGAATCGGATAGAGTTAATTTGATAAAACTTTAGATTTAATTATATTTCCATTATAAATCACTTAGCTTTTCGGTTTGAGAAGAGAGGGTGGAACGTGAGACCTGGGATGCGGGACGGTGATCAAGTATGCCACTATATCAACTCCAAGATCGGAAGTTTTCCCAAAGTTCTGTTCCATAAATTCAAGAGATGATGTATACATATAGGTGACGATAGTTAGTTGTGAATTTAGTTTGACTACCTCATCAATGGAAAGTCCTATCTGTTCCAGATATACATATCTTTGTCGGGAAACATAAATATATGTGTATTTGTAGGGTAGGAGTGAACGTATAAATAGAATGATGTAGATGTTACTTAACATAGCATGTAGTTGCCAGAACATAAAGTTAGATGTTAACTTGTGTATATAGCTGTTAATTGATGCATTTTGATGTACGTTAGTTATATTAACAAACAACTTTAAAATGAAAATTTATGCGTACAATCACAATCACAATGTATTCAAACACTCGAAAGAGAAGATTTGGATGTTTGCATATGCAAGAGGCATATGATGTTATTCATTCATCTATATTATTAATCTTATTAAGAGAATAAGAAAAATTTTATCTTCAGGATAGTCATATTTTTTTTAGTAAAATTTACTGTCATTGTAAAGGCCTTGATTTGAATTTGTTCCTTTTCAAGGTTTCATATTCTCACCGATATTAAATTTATTATGATAAGTATTTAGGCTGCATTCGAAAATGCTCTATCTTTAGATACATAATTAAGAAAAGACCTTGTATCTTGTGAACTATTGACATTTTTGAAGATATAAGCTCACCCCGACATTACACTCACCGAGACCTTTCATTTGAGTACCCACATCAATTTTTCATATATTTATATATATTATATATATATGTATATATGAAAAATATATCAAAATGCATGTCGGTACTCGAATAAAAGGTCTCGTTGAGTGTAACATCCGGATGAGCTTATATCTTTAAAAATGTCAATAATTAAGAAATTAAATTGTATTTTGTCAACTTGTAATATTTTTAAAGATATAAGCTCACCCCGACATTACACTCATCGAGACCTTTCATTTGAGTACCCACATCAATTTTTTATATATTTTATATATATTATATATTATATATATGTATATATGAAATATATATCAAAATGCATGTGGGTACTCAAATGAAAGCTCTCGATGAGTGTAACATCGGGATGACCTTATATCTTAAAAAACATTAATCTTTAAGAAAGTACAGGGCAATTTAACATAAGTCATTATTTAATAAAGCAAAATTTTGTTTATTTATAGTTCACAATTCACGGCAATCACATAGTGACTGCAAGGTTGCTAGTTTTCATTAAGTGACACAGAAATTAGGAGAGACTTAAAAAATTTATGGAAGAAACTTTTTACGGAAAAAGTTTTCGATACCCAAAAAGAGGTTAAGCAGGAGTTATCTCTTCTATCAGAATCTCTCGAGAGTATTGATCAACAATTTATCTGGGAAAACAAAAGAAGAGATACGTATTTTTATTAGTAAGATAAGTATCCGCGAAAATTGGTGAAACCTCAAATCGACAATTGGGAACGCCCACTGGTAAAATTGATAGCGCTTGGTCATGAACTGAGCCAACTTCGATTCTTGATTCCCAACCCACGGCTAACTGATGCCAAAGAACCGGGAGTCGGTGCCAAAAGTTCAAGTGCCGTAAAATTTCCTTCCCCTATATTTACAGAAATGTTTTTGTACCGCGCTCGACAGTTAATCCTAATCATAATAAAAAAATTTCGGTCTGGAGAATAAATTTAGTATTGAAAAAGTAGGAAAAAAATTTTTTTCAATGTTTATATTGTGAATTAGTTTTATTTTTAATAATGCTGAATATGTTAATCTGGTACTTTTAGGATCATGTTAAATAACATTCTAAATTTAGCTTGTAGTTGAATGAATTTACATATTATACGGGATTTTACGCTGTTGTTAACTAAAAGGTTGATGTATATTGAAATTTTTGTAGTTGAATATTTTATTATAACATCATCAGGATTTTAATATTCGTTGAAATTAAAAATTATATGATAAAAAATGATGATATTTTGTAATATTAACATTACAGGCCTCCCAATTTTTTTTTTTAATTTAACATTATCTTTATTGAAAATTTAAATCACAAATTTTAGCAACAATTTTTACCATTTTTATGTTTTTTGTTATATTAACAATAAAATTTATTTCAATTATATAATAAATAAAAATTCATGTCCTAACTTTCATCGCACGGAAAAAAGTAAACTGTAATAAATAATAGTCGATTTTTAATGAGTAATGCTCAACTAGAAAAAATTACAATTTCAGACAGTAAAATTGTGATTTTAATAATCACTTTATAATATTTATCATTTAAATGCTACAATTAATTATTTAAATGGAAGAAAATACTATTTCAAACAGTAATATTCGCTATGTGAATGTCGAAAATGTTAAAGTATAATAATTAAGAATTTTGACTTTGATATTTATCATTTCGTACCTAAAAAATGATTGCATGATATGCAAAAAACATAACTACAGTTACTAAATTTCTATACAAGCAACGTCAATATTTACGAAGTAAAATGGTAAATTTTAAACGCAACGCTAAAAATCAAACTATAATTATTGATTTGCTTGGAATGGTAAAATATATATTTTAAGAGTAGAATTTTTACTGTTTCAAATGTTTAATTCTCCGAGTGTGAGACCTTCCCCTTTTTCTCATAGTATAGGCTATATATTGAAACGGCAATTTTTACCGTTTGAAACTGTAATTTTTTAAGATAAGAGAGTCGTTATTTACTATAGTGACAGCTACTAATCAAATTTTCGATATTAAATTATAAATGGTGGCTTTTGCACTTTCTATACGCAGAAAAAAATTTTGTTAAGATAACCTAAGATATGTTGTGGTAACAAATGAGTTTGTTAACATAGGGATAACAAATTATATTTTAGAATAACAACATTTGGGTTATAACAAGTTATTAATATGTTATAACAACAAAACAGTTTTGTTACCATAGTAAAATCTTTAAGTTGATTCGGCAAAATACTTTAGTTGGTATAACAAATTTTTTTGTTGAAACAGCAAAATTATTCTATCAAAATAACAAAGAGAATTTGTTGAAGTACCAAAGACAATTTGGCGAAGTAATAAAGAGAATTTGTAGGAATAACTTTGTTACAGTAAATTTTATAAGAATGCATTTAAATATATGTTATAATCAGTTATAGCTAATTCAAAATATATTTTGGCAACAAGTTAGTTTTGTTATTTCAACAAAATCACTTTGTAACAACAACAAATTCATTTGTTGCAGCAACAAAGTCATTTTGTGACAGCAACAAAATGATTTTATGAGAGCAATAAATTGATTTTGTGATTTAACAAACTGGTTTGTTAGTACAACTTGAAATATTTTTTTAATGCAACTAATTGGTTTGTTATTATAAATATACTCATTTTTCACCACAACATATTTTTTCAGTTATCCCGTTTTTTGTTATTTCAAAAAAATCGTTTTTATACATGTACATAAAGTTTTGTATTATTTACATTTGTGCCAGCCCGATGTCCGCTGTACTGTTTGAAACTATAAAAATTAACCGGAATCCTAGTGAATTTCACAGTTTACTTTTTTTAACATGTTAATTAAAAAAAAATTACTGAAATAGCAAAAATTGAGATCAAAATTTTCAATAAAGATAATGTCAAATTAAAAAATTGGAAAGGATTTAACATTGAGGAAAAAAAAATTAATAATAATAATAATAAATAATCAATAACAATTATAACCAGCAGCGCAGTTAAAAAATGTATTCCCAAGTACCTATAAATATTCAGTCCAATTAATTAAAATAAACGATAACCATTTGTCGTAATTAAATATGATATTCCCAGATAAAAACAAAATTTATACTACACTAAAAATCGATGCCCCACATTCGCGCTCGCCCACTTCATTCAAAACTTACACCAGGATTTTATTTACGTGTTTGTACTGGAAGCAACGTTGATTAACGAGCATTCAATTTAAACCCGACGGATCGTCGATCTTTTAGTTTGACGCATATTACGAGGGCCAATTGTTCCGTACATCACCCTCCGCCCTACACTCAACCAACTAATGCTTAAGCTTTGTGTGTATACAGCACGGCATCCAACCCTTCACTTTCTCACGCTCTATATTTCAAAATTTCCACCCATTCTATCTGTAACTATTCAATTCACCTTTACATCCACACTCTCTTTTATTTTTTTATGATTATGATACTCACAATGAATATCCACTTTGTCACCCACAGTTTCGCGCTTCAAAGCAGTTTAATCACACGGAAAATAACAATTCCGAATATTTAAGTATTGATAAAGAGTTAAGAGTTGAATATCCCGTTAATAAATTTTTATCGGTGAATGACAGAGTAAGGAAATATAAAAGGGATCAAGACTACTGTATATATATAATTCCGTTATTATAAGAGTTTATTTTTTTTATTGCCTGATAAAATGCCGGGGAGTAAATCTGAAAGTAAGAAATATTAAAAAAGGCCGAAGTTGATAAAAGATAGAAAAGTTACTTTTTTTTTTTTCCTATTCATTTTATACTTTTAAAGAATAATGTCGATCAATGTAACGTCAACTTTCGAAGTAGACGTTGATGAATAAATGAAGTTCACGTTGAAAAGCCGATTATGAAAAATGTAACTCACGAATAAAATGAATGTTCGAATCCGAAGTGACGTAAATCGGGGATAAATTTTTTTAAATTTATGTAAGGGCTAAAGTTTTATTGACATTTAACAGAATGTATTTTAAATAACGATAAAAAATAAATATTAAATATATAAATATGTGTGGAACGTAAAATGAATATATGGGTTTATTTTTTTTTAAATTTCATCTGGAGCATAACTGTGCATCCGATTGATTCCAGTGTAGCTTTATTAAGAGATACCGACGTGGAAGAGCTAATGAAAATGGATATCAAAAATTTAGTACCCAACGCTTTGAATATTTTTTTATGGCTCTGAATAAGCTATTAATTTTTTAATTAAAATTCACAAGACTGAAGCTGGTAAATAGTTTTATTTAATGAGGAAATAATGTTTACGCTATTTTTTTTTTCCTTTTTTACTGAAAGATATATTTTACTAATAAACGGAGCGGCTGTAAAATTTTTCTATGCAAATATGAACAATATAATTAAAATTTTATTTGGTGGAAAAAATTTTTATTGAAGCAATTCGTGGCTGCAAAATTTTTATGAAAAATTTATTGAACAATAAATTAACAAAATTTTTTATGGTGCCAGTTGATTAAATTATTTCATTGGAAGAAATATTTAAATTAATTTTGGTAATAAAAATTTGGTAAAAAAATTTTGTATCGAAGAAATTTGAACTCTAGTCAGAGCAATATCGTTTGTATCGTATAAAAATGATAAAACAGTCGCTTAAAAGCCCAAAGGTTCAATCTGTGATGATACGGAAGCTTACATCGCCGTGAGGTCTCGTAAATTCTCAGCTAGAATTATTCAGAGATGGATGACAGATAAAAGAAGAAAAACCGAGTTCGGGCATTCAAAAGCGTGAATAAGAAGAAATAGATGCTCGTAAATTGAAAAAGAAGGAAAAATAGTGCATGCTTTCGACTACAAGTATTTTTAACCTTTCTCATCTTCACGTTTTCTTTATTGTCGGCATAGCATATATATGTTTAGTTTTCTCATCCTCATCAGACAGGGGTTGATTGGAGAAGAGACAGAAAATAATAAGAAGAAGATAAAACAGATCAGAGGCTCTGGATAAAGACTTCGACTTTGAGTTACTTTTTTTTTTATTTATTTCCTTCATCTTGTGGCGATAAATATCTTTGAAGTAAATCCAATACTCAACCTTACCTTCAACCCTCCTACAGAACATCCCATCCAGTCATTCACTTTCTTTGTATTTAGAATTCAATAAGAAGATGGTCTTAAAGATAATACCCAAGACTTTTCTCGGGTACTTTTATTTGTTATTTAATCAAGTGCGTTTGATGTTATTGTCTCAAGTTTTCTCATTTATAAATCTTGTTTCTGTTTCTAATTGACTTCTTGAGTATCAACTTACCTCGAAAAAATTAAATCAACTCTTTTAATATCGTCTTAAACTTCTTACTTTTGGTAGAAACTCGATGGATGATCAATAGTTACGGATTATGATTGTATAAGATAAATTATTGATAGAATGTCAATAGGATTCAATTCATGCTAAATAGATTTGGGAATATAAAACTCATGATGTTATTTTAAATATTTAAAATTCTTTTTTTTTGCATTTCTGTCGAGGAATTTAATCATAAATATTTATTGTAACTGCGCATGTTCAAGTGAACTTTAATATGAGGAATTTTATGCACTTAAAAAATTCAATTTAAAAAAATTTTTTTGATACTTAAATAATTAATTAAAACTAGTCACTATGTGACTGCCGTAACTTATGAATTATAAATAATTAGAGTTTTGCTTTATTAAATAATGACTTTTGTTCAATTGCACTGTACTTCCATAATTATTGACGATTTTAAAGATATAAGCTCATCCTGATGTTACACTCATCAAGACCTTTCATTTGAGTACCCACATCAATTTTTCATATATTTATATAAATCGTATATATGTATATATGAAAAATATATAAAAAATGCATGTGGGTACTCAAATGAAAGCTCTTAATGAGTGTAACATCGGGATGAGCTTAAATCTTTAAAAATGTCAATAATTAAGAAATGGCCTAGTATTTTGTGAAATATTGACATTTTTAACGATATAAGCTCATCCTGATGTTACACTCATCAAGAGCTTACGTTTGAGTACCCACATGCATTTTGATTTATTTTTCATAATATATTTACATATATATATATATATGATATATGTAAATATATGAAAAATTGATGTGGGTACTCAAATGAAAGATCTCGATGAGTGTAATGTCGGGATGAGCTTATATATTTAAAAATGTCAATAGTTTACAAGATACAGGGTCATTTCTTAATTATTGACATTTTTAAAGATATAAGCTCATCCCGATGTTACACTCATCAAGAGCTTTCATTTAAGTACCCACATGCAGTTTTGATATATTTTTCATATATACATATATACATATATATAAATGTATGAAAAATTGATGTGGGTACTCAAATGAAAGGTCTCGATGAGTGTAACATAGGAATGAGCTTATTTTTACTGAATTGAATGATAAAAAAATAATACAACATGTGATACCATACAGAATAAAATATTTGTGCATGCATAATTTATAGATCAAAAGTTAGTTTAATTTAACACCCATATATTTTACGAACAGTTGATAAATTATTTTATCATTTAGTTGATAATGTTTGCGATGAAAGTTTTAGAGAACAGTAATTTTAAATGAATTTTAAACTGAAGAGCGTGGAATTGTTTATGTTATTTATTATGTCGGAGCTCAGTACAGTAGTTTAGAGTTTGAAGTTTGTATGAAGGGCTTTAACTTAAATGGATACTGAATAGAATTCCAGAGCAAGTAGAGTGGAAACAGTTTCATGACCAATGTTTTAAGCATTGTACGTGTGTGGTTCCTACAATATATATGCTTTTATATATCTACATATATATGAAATCCTTGAAGAGATTTCAAAGTTTAGTTGCTTTTAAATACTGTTTAAGACTTTTGTAATGCATGTTTTATGTGAAAGTAGTAATTTTGATCTTCAATTTAACTTTGCTAACTCATTTTTTCTTCACAGAAATAATTATTTCGTTTAATTACTTTCCGAATTACTATTTTTTTTTATATAAAAACTTTTTCAGCTTGGGTCAGAAAAAACTTTTAATGCTGGAAAAAACCTATGTAGGATTTCTTGGACATCCATTTAATAAATAAAATAAAAAATAAATCATTAAAGTATTTAGACTCAGCGATTAAATTAAAAAAAAAAAAAACTTTTTTAAAATAAATTATTTTATAATGGACTTAAAATAAATGACTAGCATACCTTTTGATCCTTCTGCCAAATACATAATCCACGTTTGCCAGAAACACGGCAAATAAGCTTAGCATCTTCCCCCGGATTTATTTCCGTGTACCTCGGTGTCTCTTCAAACATCTGAATGCCGTAACACACTGTAACAAAAATAAAAATCGCCAATGAAAAACTAAAAAAACTAAAAATTCTCTGTTTACTTTTTTCAGCTTTTAAGTTTGAATTTACCTAAAAGTTTAGTTTATTTTTGCACAAAAAGTCCGACAAAAAAAATAACAGTTGTACAAGTATCCATTTCGATTAGACGTAAGTTCTCAGAGTACAAATAAAAAAAAAAAAAAAAATACTCGGAGCTTAAGACTGAAAGAAGTCGAAAAGTTTGGATTAAGTAAGTATTGAGATACCTCAACCTCCCCTTTTTTTTCTGAACGCTAGTGATGTAATCAACATTGGTTTTACGATACTTGATGTGGATACCGAATTACTTTATACGGTCAATAGAACTTAATAATAGAGTTTGCTGTTCAATCGGTAGTCACGGGTGTATATATGCTTCATACAATGCGATTACGGGTCCGTAAGCTTTCTTTGCTTGCTATTTAGCGCACGTTAGCTGTTTAAATATTTTTGGGCGCCATTAATTCAACTTCGGTCTTACAATTTTGTAGGATAAAAATAAAGTGAAAAGTAAATAAAAAAAAAAAGTTTTGCCTACAATGTAAAAGCAGCGAAGGCAATAACTCAGTAAAATCCTTTCTGCACACAAATCGACAGCTCGGGTATGTACTATATACCAGATACCTTTTCCAGTACCCAGTGTCGAGGTTCCGTTTCTTAGTAATCGAGTTTCACGTCTTCGGTTGAAAGAGCATTCCAAGAATCCGATAAATTCCGGACACAGCGTAATTGACGTCCGTTACGACGCTTCATTACCTTCAGTGAAAAATTACCAACAAAATCACTCTCTAGCATTTTTAGCCTTTCAATATTTTTTTTTAAGGAATTTTAGCTCTTTTTTTTGTAAACATGCAATGGTAATTCTTTTTTAAATGTTTAGTTATTTTTTTTTCTTCGTAAATTATTTCAATAATTGTTTCAATCTGGAATTCAAGATAAAAATTAAAAAATTTTGATGCTGGTATTTTTAAAATTTTTCTGTTTTTGATTCAGAATATAAAAAAAATTTTATAATTAAATATTGACGTATTGCCTTTAAATCGTTGATTGAATGTCAAATTTTGAAAAAATATTTAAATCATCATGGCTGCCCAATTTCAAAATACAACAACTGACAATTTAAAATTTTTTTTTAATTTTTCTTGTTAAAAAAAAGTTTGCGCGCAAAATTGATTTATGAATAGAAAATAATACTTTAATATAAATATTTTTAAGAAAAATAACTTGAAATTAAGCTTTAAGAGTTATAAGAAATCCAGCAATTTTGAAAAAAAATCAGGTATAAAAATTTTGGAGTTACTGTGTTTTAAAATTGGGCAGCCGATCATTTTATGACACTTTTTTTTTAATTTGCATAATTTTTCATACTATTTGAAGAAAAAAATATTATGGTACTCTAAAAATTCATATTCAAAAAATATCAATAAAAAATAAGACAAAAATTTTGAAATAACCAAAAAAATAAAAGTATAAAATTTTGGCTTTTAATAAATAATTCGTAAATCTGCAATGAAGAAGAATAAATAAAATTTGAAGAGCTCAATTTTTCAAATGGGTTTCCATATCCAAACTATTATTATTATTATTTAATTTCAATGCCAAGGCAGTATAGCCAAATGGAAAAAGTATACAAGAAAAATAGTATAATAAAGTACACCTATAAATGAAGATATAAAATTTTAAATTTTAGATATTAAAAAAAAAAGTCTTTTTTCCTTAAATTTGGAATGTCATTATGATAAATACAAGAAAAGTATAAATTTGAATATAATAATTAAAGAATTAAAATAAGTGATGCAAATACATAACTATGATAATTTAAGATGATAAACTCATATAACAAAATTGAGTGAATGAATATCAATATTTTAAAAATTAATAAGAGAATTTGTGACTTCAATTGATAACTAATATCGCATGATAACGTCAAAATTTTAACCCTTAAAATTAAAATACAATTTTCCACACAAGCAACTCAGCATTTCCTCGCGCTCTATTTATTGTATTCCACTAATATAAAAACTCCGAAGAGATTATGAGAGTATATTGATATAAAGTTATTATATTCATATTTCTATGTATATTTATGGAGATAAAATACGTATATAAATCGAGAAAGTCAGTTATGAAAATAATAAAAAGTGTAAATGCAGTGATGTGTAAGAAAAAACAGCTGCAGGTGATAAACTTGGTAAAAAATCAGCGAAGCGCAACGCAAATGGTAATAAACGTATTCGCAAACAAGTATCCAAAAAACAACACCGTGACATTTGGCATTGCTAAATGGAATATGTAGGCTACCAATTTTAATCGGCATTTTTCACATATGCACATATATTCCACTCCGTTATCAAGATTATTCAGATATTCATATTTTTCGTTTCTCTCTTCTCGATATCTTTCCTGTATTTATATTTTCGTTCGTTTTATTTGTTCGTTTTTTTATTTTTATTTTTATCCATTATTTATACCATCAGATTTTGCTTTATGTAAATTAAATCAGACATACATATACGCCGCTGATTCGTATTTCGGTCATCGGTTCACTTTTTTCTCTCATAAAAAAAAAAAATAAAAAAAAAACAACAGCAGTTAATCATTTTACTTCAAATTAATTGTTTGCTGACTGGCATTTAAAAATACTCTGTAAAATAAAATAAAATTGATTTTAGAATTTTTTAAGGAACTATCCATTAACTTTAATTCAATTTAACTAAAATTAAATTTTATTTCACTTCTTTTTTCTTATCCCAGCCACATAAAATTAAACAGTAACGCAAAGTGCTATACGGCTACAGGGTAATACATTAAGATAATGCGGCATTGGCTGTAAAGTTGTTGATTAATGAAACGCGAGTGACTAAAGGAGAATGAAGAAAGGGATTAGCTGAGGATGAAAACTCTGGTTTGCCAGTCGTAGTCGTAGTCGTAGTTGGGGTTGCAGGCCAAGAGAGAGTTCAGGGTTTAAGGAACAGAAAAGATGCTCCGAGGAATAAAAAGGGAGAAGAAGAAGAAAGGAGAGAAATTCTGTGGGTACTGGGGTGAGAGAACCTCGTGCGAAGTAACTTTAATCAAAGGTCTTTGGCTAATTGGAAGGACGACGAGTCTGTGCACTCAAGTAAGATAGTGAGCTGGGGATTATTCGTCCACAAAAGTCGACATCTTTTATACTTGTTTTTTTTCTTTATTTTTTCTTCACTATATAACCTTTTAATTCTCGGTGGAGAATTTTATTAAATCCGTTTATTTGATAATTTAAAAATGAGGTGTTGTATGTTGTATTATGTCTCAGTGTTGTATTAAAATTATTTATGAAAATATTTGATAATAGAATGAAGAAAGGAGCTTGAGGCGAAGTTATTAAAAAAAATCTGACTAAAAAGAAATTTAAAATCTATCTCATTAAGAGAGTTTAAAAAATTTTTCTAGCGTATTTGTATGATAAAATGGTTTTTTAAAGTTAAATTAAGTATCATTGAAAAGATTTTGATCTAAATTTGCGTCTTTTTAAGGGTTCCATAACAAAATCTCCCCGGAAAAAATCTCCCCGAAAAAATACGCTTTGAAATTATGTTGTGCCCTTTTATCACGGTTTTTGTGTATATTTATACGAAAATGACCATCACGATTTCAGGGATAATAATATTATAATTTAAAATTAGATTTTTACGGGGAGATTTTGTCGTGTCACCCTTTTTAAGGATTCATATGTTTTTTAACAGAAGTTAATTTATTATGGTAACTATTCAGAGTGGTTCTAAATAGATTCGAATTTTGTACTAGATAAATTTTTCTTATCTATTTTTATACATATTATTTCAATCTGTATAATTAAGAGAGTAAAGAAAATTTTGTGACGGGCATATATTTTCTTTAAAAGTAATTTTTTATAGTTAAATTTAATATCAGAAATATTTTGATGTCAGTTTGTGCCGTTGAATAATTTTATATATTTTTTGGAAATTATCAATTTTATGTATTAACTTTTTAGAAAAAATTTGAATCGTTTATTGTTTCTAAAAGTTTTTTTTCGTCACATTTGTCCATGAAGTTAATGGTAATTGAACCAATTATTTAAAATTTTTAATTTTTAATAGTCACATAGTAACTGCAGGCTTATAATAAAGCATTAATTTTGTAAACCATTTTTGGAAAATCAGCGCCAATAAAATAAAATGAAAGTAGATACCAGCAAATAAAAATATTTGAACACTATCGAAAAATGTTTGCAGAGAACTCGAAAGCAAAAAAAGTGGCTGGTTTTATTTATTTAAAACAACAATAAACACTCGATGCTAAAAGCATCTTTTCCAAATAAAAACAACAAATAGTAAGAAGAAGAAAGAGAGGAAGGGAAAAAGGGAACAGTGAGCTGAGTGTGATGGTTAGAAAGCCCTCGACAGTCACTCGCACGTGTCATGTGGAAGATCCAAGGAATTACTCTCTGCATTTTCGCCTTTAAACCCTTTGCAGTTCTCGCCTTCTCACTCCGCAGGATCTTTCCATCGTCCTCAGTTGGTTCACCTTAAGAGCAGAGTTCGTGCTTCAGTTGCGATGAGAACCGGGAGTAAGAGAGGCGGTCTCGAGATGCCGGAAAAAGCCGTTCGAGAGCCGAGAGCGTCCTTAGAGAAGTGGACGAATATATATATATCGATCTCTCTTACATCCTTTATATTTTTTTTTACCCTTATTTTTTTTTAAACTTCTTCGCAAGGAGTCTAAATAAACATTTTCTCACGGTCAAATATTTTTTGACACTCTATTTAGGTTACTTATTTTTTTTTTTGCTATCCAAATAAAATATCAAACTATGTTACTTTACTACAATGCTCAACTTAAAAAAACAGGAAAAAAATTACAAATAAAAAACAAAACTTCGTTTAAAAATGATTAAAAATTTTGATTTATTAACAATGTATGCGTGACGCGTACTTTATCAACATTAATGTAATTATTGAAAAAAAGCTCACATAATTTTCATTTTCTTCTGCTTCTTATTCTTCTTCAACATTTTTTATATTTTTCTTTAATTACATTTTTATTTAAAAAATCAATTCATCTATATTATTAAGAGAATAAGCGAAATTTTAAAGCCAATGTATTTATGTGATGAAATGGATTTTTATGGTTAAATTTGATATTGTTGGAAAAGTATTGATTTGAATTTGTACCTTTTCATGTTTTCATATCATTCTCACCAATAGCCAATTTGTGATGATAAGTATTTAGGCTGCATTCGAAAATGCTATTTCTCCAAATACATAATTAAGAAATGACCTTGTATCTCGTGAACTATTGACATTTTAAAAGATATAAGCTCATCCCTATGGTACACTCATCAAGACCTTTCATTTAAGTACCCACATCAATTTTTTATATATTTTATATATTTCTATATATGTATATATGAAAAATATATCAAAATGCATGTGGGTACTCAAATGAAAGCTCTTGATGAGTGTAACATCAGGATGAGCTTATATCTTAAAAAATGTCAGTAGTTAAGAAAGTACAGTCCAATTTAACAAAAGTCATTATTCAATTAAGCAAAATTTTATTTATTTATAGTTCACAAGTCACGGCATTTATAGTTTGTTAAATTCATTTATTTTGATTCAATATAAACGTTTTTTTTTTCTAATATTAATTTTTTCCTGTGACTAAAATGTACAGCTAATAATTTTTGAAAAATTTGAAAATCCAATATTATAAAAAATTATTCATTTTATATCTACTCGATTTATTGTGTGTGAAGCGGATCATAAAGATCAACTATGACAAAAATCTACTAACTTTATAATTCCATGTTTCTAGCTTTCAAAACTTTTTTCATAATTAACATAATTTTAATATTATAAAGTATAAATAATATAATTGAAATACATAACTTAGGATCTAGAAAAATTTCATGCAGAAAAAAAATTTCATAAATTCATAATTCCATCGTCATAAAAATGCATGGAACTTTCTAACGAATAAAAAACCAGAAAAAAAATTTCACAATTACGTTTTCCATCTAACAATCCGACGGAGGGAATTACTAGCGTCCGCAGAAGCTAAGCTATGAAATGAGGATAAGAGGGACAGTCGTTGGAGCGACAGAGACGTTTTAAAAAAAGCGAGCGCAAAAGAGAGAAAGAATAAGTAGGATCTATTCTGTATATTCTGACACACGAGACTTGTATGCAGACTTCGGCGGGATTTAAAAAGCGTGAGGGTCGCGTTTGTCGAGATTTTGTTTCCCCAGTCACTTGAACTTTCAAGAGCCTCTGCTCATCGAGGAACCTTGTGATAAGGCTCAATCCGAGGGTTAAATAGAAACCAGTTGAGAATTATTTGAGGATGAAAAAGCTCTAATCAAGATACCACTTCAATTTTCTTAGTTGTTATTGTTATTTTTGATTTTTTTATTTTATGCATTCATTAACCTAAGTGCTACTTTAAATTAATTGCAAGCTAGCATAAATGGAAAAGAACAATTGAAAAAATTTTTTTTATTTTTTTGTTTATTAGAAAAAATTATTGTGAAATTTTAAAAATTCTACAAAATTTTTCAGAAAATTTATTTTATAAAATAACAAAAAAATAATTTTAAAAGTAGAATTTTTTATTGGAGTCAACATCAAAATTTAGATGTTTTTTATGTTAAAAATAATTATTATCATTTATTAGAAAATTTAATAAATAAAATGAAATTGCGAAATAATAAAGGTTGATTTTTTATCATAATAAAAAACACAATAGCTATGAAAATTTATTTGAAAGTTTAAAACTAAAAAAAATGGGATAAAAAATTTTTTATTCAATCTGAAGGTTTATGAAATGTCAATCATAAACTGACATGCCTTCACGTCTACTTTAAATTAGTTTAGGAAGTTTCCCTCACCGGTTTACTACCAGGCTGATTTTTTATACACCGTGAAAATATTTTCCTTGCATACATCTACTCATTAGATTCTATAAAAAAGAACTTCACTGTCAGGACTACGAGACAACGTCTAAAAAAACTATCCCGGCATTTTTATTAAGCTTTTGAATAGCAATTTCACTTCAAAGGATATAAAAATATTTTGTTTTAATTTATATTGTTCATTTTATTTTAGCGAAAAATTTAATTCAATAAAATAAATCAAAGGTTGAAAAATTTTATTTCACTTTGACAATTTTATTTTATAAAGGATAAGTGTTGGAATTATAAAAATATGATGCAATTTGTTAAACAATTCATTTGAATCCATCATAGGAATTTCTGTCGTTTTTAATCAAAAGACTGATCCAATGAACTAAAATTCGCGGTATTTCAAAGATAAAATAACTTTTTTGCTATTTGAATATTCGACGTATGTAAAAGTAAATTCAATAAAAGCTCATGAATTACAACTGACAAACATTGATGGAGCATCGATAATTAAATCTGTAAAAGTAGGACATGAATGATGCAATTTAAATCCGTCATATGGAAATTCACTAAAATTTAATGAAAAAAATTAAAATTCAAACGTCGATAGACAATTTATCATTTAAAAAATTAAGAGAATAAGGACATTTATTTTTAAAATGATCGAAAAATCATTAAGCCAAAATTTTTCGGTAACCGGACTCTATATCCGCGGACAAAATATCCCCGACAAAATATCCTTGTCAAAATTTAATTAGAGTATTGTTTTGATTTGCACAGATTCCAGATTCTGTCGAATTTACATGCACCTTTTATCCATGTGATTATTCTAGCTAATATTCATCGAAAATTTCAATATCCAATCATTGTAACATTCCATGACATTTTTTGTCCGAGGATATAGAGTCATAGAACCAAATTTTTCATCCTTAATTTTCAATTCTCGCACGGAAAAAAGTAAACTATCATTTAAGTAAGTTATCATTTAGATGCTACAATTTATTATTAACATGGAAGAAAATACTATTTCAAACAGTAACATTCGCTATGTGAAAGTCGAAAATGTTAAATTATAATAATTAAGAATTTTGACTTTGATATTTATCATTTCGTACCTAACAAATGAACGCATGATATGTAAAAAATATAAACTACAGTTACTAAATTTCTATACAAGCAACGTCAATATTTACAAAGTAAAATGGTAAATTTTAAACGCAACGCTAAAAATCAAACTTATTATTGATTTGCTTGGACTGGTAAAATATATATTTTAAGAGTAGAATTTTTACTGTTTCAAATGTTAAATTCTCCGAGTGTGAGACCTTCCCCTTCTCCTCATAGGATAGACTATATATTGAAACGGCAATTTTTACTGTTTGAAACTGTAATTTCTTAAGATGAGCGAGTCGTTATTTACAATAGTGACAACTAATCACATTTTCGATATTAAATTATAAATTGTGGCTTTTACACTTCCTGCATTAAGTTTTGTAATATTTACATTTGTGCCACTCCGATGTCCACTGTACTATTTGAAACTATAAAAATTAACTAGAATCTGAGTGAATTTTACAGTTTACTTTTTTCCGTGCGTCACCTAGTTGCTTTATATCTTAAAAACACATTGCTTCAGCAATAAACTTTTAAATTTACCAACTTTTTAGTGATTTGTCAATAAAAGTTTAAAAATGTTCCCGAAAGAGTCGATCAGCAATCGGTCATAGTCATAACCGAACTTGACCTAGGACATTCGAAAGCACTCTATGAGCACTTAATACCGTTCATCGAGTTCACATATCGAGATTCCAGCCCTGTGGCGCCCATTCGCACATCAACCTTTTCTATTTCCCATGTACTGACCCTCAATATGCGATCGAAATACACATGTATTGCAATATATCCATATTTATCGACATATATGGAGATGCATTGAGGGGTTCATTCGCAGCAGTGGCATAGCGGTCGTTGTTGGCATATTCGTTCATAAAGTATGACCTCAGCTCATTTGGGAATCCATTCGTTCAGAGTCGACGCTGCAGAGATTTATCAAACGGGACAATTAGCCCGGGTGAATAATCCATCGGAGCTTTTCAGCATTGTCTAGCTCAACTCGTTATTACGTCATTACACACGACGGCTAGAAAGAGTCAGCATGTTCGATCGGTTCACTGGGGATTTAGTCGTGGGCTGTCTAACGAGGGATTCCCATTAGGCAGCCATCGCCGTCCAACAATGAAATCGGGTCGCGAGTGAAAAAACTCGGGGTTGCCAATGAAAAAAAGGACCGTACGGAATGAGGAGCACCGAGTATGGACGAGCTTAACCCAACTTTAATCGTGGAACTTGAATGAGTGTGAGGGCTTTTGCGGGTCGTCTGCTCAACTCTCTGGGGAAGTGACACGTCCGTCTTCTCTGTTCTCTCCATCACCACTTTCATCATATTTCATACGTACTTTTAACCCTCTCGTGTTTACTGTCATTTTTTTCGACTTTACTCAGTCTTCTCAAATATTCATTAAAGCCTGTCGCAATCTTTCATATTTCTTAGAACCTCAAGAAGGAAATACTAAATACAAATGGCTTTTGATGGAAAGATATTAATACAAATTTTAATTGCTTCTTAAAATCATTTATCACTTACAATATTTGTTATTATTATTTTATAATAAAGATATGCCTGGCAAAAAATTTTCCTTTTTATATCTATTTAGAATCTATTCAGAATGATATGAAATTTTGAAAAGACACAAATTTAGGTCAGAATCTTTCCAATTATATTCAATTCACCAAAAAAAAAATTTTGTTACATAAATAAGCTTATCAAATTTTTCATACTCTCTTAATTATTCAATTAATTAATACTAGCGACCTTGGAGTCACTATGTGACTGCCGTGACTTGTGAACTATAGAAAAATAAAATTTTGCTTTATCAAATAATGGCTCATGTTAAATTGCTCTGTACTTTCTTTATTATTGACATTTTTAAAGATATAAGCTCACCTCGACATTATACTCATCGAGACCTTTCATTTGAGTACCCATATCAATTTTTCATATATTCATATATATTACATATATGTATATATGAAAAATATATGATAAATTGATGTGGGTACTCAAATGAAAGGTCTCGATGAGTATAACATTAGGATGAGCTTATATCTTTAAAAATGTCAATAGTTTACAAGATATTTATTAAATTGCACTGTACTTTCTTAACTATTGACATTTTCAAAGATATAAGCTCATTCCGATGTTAAACTTATCAAGAGCTTTCATTTGTAATATTTTAATGAGAAATTACATTAAAAAAAACCCTGAATTTTGATTAAGTTAGTTTTAAACTTAAGAAAACTCTAATCGAGTTAATTTATTAAAAAATAAAAAAAAAACTTAAATAATCTCTTGAATGTTAATTTTTAATTTAATAATATATTAATAACTTCTACAAATTCAAAATTAACTTACAAAAAATGTTTTTAAAATTATAAATCCATTATAATAATTTAACTCCAATAGAGATTTGAGATTAAAATGAAACTTTAACAACTTTAACCAATTTTTTAATTAAAAACTTCTAAAATTTTTTGTCCGTAAAAAAAATAATACACGAATAGTGTATTAAATTTCTTGTAAATATATATATGTATATAGAAAGTATTTTTCTCAGTGTGGCATTAATATAACCGACACAAGAGCGGTCATACGCCGCATAGCAGTGGACGGTAGTATAAACAAGCAAATTAATCTGCTTTATGACCTGGACACGTTGTTGGTATCCAGAGCGAGGAACGAGCTTCTCTGTTCTGTGTTCACCGTGTGGTTCGGTTAGATGTCCTCAGGGCGGAAACGACGAGAAATGACCTCTATACGCGAGAAAGATGGGGTGAGTAATAAAACTGTGGACGTGAAAGAGGATTAAAGCAAAGAGAAAGGGAGAGAACGGTATAAAACTCAAAATTACTCGATAGTAAATATAAACCCCGAGATTTTATTTATTAAACTAATTTCGCCGAGAGTGATGAGTAACTTTCGTAATTAATTAATATTTATTGTTGTTATATAAGCGAGTTATTTGTTAGTTAAAAATTTAATTAGTTTAAGTATTTTTATCAGTGATGTTGAGTTACTTTGGTTTATTAAATGTGTGTAAAATGATAATGTATAATTAAATGAAGATATTAATTACGGTAAAATGTAGAATTAAACCTGAATTATTTAATTTGATACGTACACATTCGGTGAGCGATCCCTAAA
Organism: Cotesia congregata; assembly: GCA_905319865.3. Taxonomy (NCBI): domain Eukaryota; kingdom Metazoa; phylum Arthropoda; class Insecta; order Hymenoptera; family Braconidae; genus Cotesia; species Cotesia congregata. The sequence continues at coordinate 15,832,075 of CAJNRD030001120.1, forward strand.
TAATTGACTGATGAATTAACCATTAATTAATTATTACAGATGATGCAGGTTTATTAATAGCAATGGCAATAATCCTTTTAATTACAGAAATAAATATAGGATTTTACTTAATTCCTTTTTTGTTTTAAAATTTTCGGAATGAAAAACAATTAATTAATATTCTATGAAAAGTTTCAGATTAAAATTGTAAATGAAGTAAATTTATTTGTAATTATTAACGTATTATTGATATTTGTTTCTATGGACGTTTAATATAAAATTATTGAAAAATTCAAAATATTATTAAAGTTATTAGTAAAAACTTTTTGTATTTTTAAATTTTATTTTGATCAATTTATATTTACAAGTTATCTTCGGGCATAAAAAACAAATCTTTATAAATTTTTGTTTACATATTTTATCTATATTATTAAGAGAATAAGGAAAATTTTGTGTCCAAGATAGTCATATGATAAAATCGATTTTTTTAATGAAATTTAGTGTCATTGCAAAGGTCTTGATTTGAATTTGTGTTTTTTCAAGGTTTCATATCAATCTCGCCAATAGTCAATTTATTATGACAAGTATTTAGGCTGCATTCAAAAATTCTCTATCTCTAGGTACATAATTAAGAAATGACCTTGTATCTTGTGAATTATTGATATTTTTCAAGATATAAGCTCACCTCGACATTACACTCATCGAAACCTTTCATTTGAGTACCCACAACAATTTTTCATATATTTATATATATTATATATATGCATATATGAAAAATATATGAAAATGCATGTGGGTACTCAAATGAAAGCTCTTGATGAGTGTAACATCGGGATGAGCTTATATCTTTAAAAATGTCAATAATTAACAAATGACCTAGTATCTTGTGAAATATTGAAATTTTGGATGATATAAGCTCATAACGATGTTACACTCATCGAGACCTTTCATTTGAGTACCTACATCAATTTTTCATATATTTATATATATTATATATTATATATGTATATATGAAAAATATATCAAAAATGCATGTGGGTACTCAAATGAAAGCTCGTGATGAGTGTAACTTCGGGATGAGCTTATATCCTTAAAAACGTCAATATTTAAGAAAGTACAGTGCAATTTAACAAAAGTCATTATTTAACAAAGCAAAATTTTATTTATCTATAGTTGACAAGTTACAGCAGTCACATAGCGACTGCAAGGTTGCTAGTTTTTATTGTTGAACAAAGAATTGAATTTCAAATTTCTATGATTGGTTAGATACTTCTTTTTCCTAATTTTTTTACTGATAAAAAAATGTATTTACAAAAATTTGACTAATTACCTACGTTATTATAATTAAATTCCACTTATTCTTTTCTTTTCAAATAAATTTTCAAACTATTTTTTCGCCCAAAAACAGTCAACAACTGTTAGAAAAAATTGCAAAACCTCTAGATTTAAAGTTACGAGGTCACAAGTGAGTAAAATCAAGCTAAAAAAAAAATAAAAATCATGTCTGGTTCCCCGGAAAAATAAAAGATAATTTTATATTTCATAAATATTTAACGCTCAAGGTTTTGACATAATTCTAGTCTAGTGAACAAATTTTCAGTATTTCATATTCCATAGATGATATTCTAGAAGGCATATATTCTCGTTTATGACGCCAAGAGGTATCTATATGTTTTTGAGGCCCTTAAATTTATACATATGTACCTGACATTTTCGTGAATAACTTCCACACACCCTCAAACGCCCGCATATATATACGCTTCAAATTTATACGAACATACACAATATCAATGTATATACAACATATAACATGCAACATATAACATAGTTGTCGCGTACAACCGGGTGAGGTCGCGTAGGTTGTTCCGCGGTAATCTAATTTGCTCTTCATCGAGGATACAAACCTATTTAGCTTGTGCCGCTGACTCCATTTCCCTGTAGAAGGACCCACACAAATGCAGAATTATCGTTCGCTTTCTCTCATTCTCGCGTTGTCTCATTTTACGTGCATATGTGCATACGTGCATGTTCATTGAATTTCTCTTTATTTTTAAACTATTTTTAGATTTCCCTGAATTTTTAGTATTCGTCGCTTCAAATCGAGTTAATTATCCTTGCATACAAAATTAAGTCAACTTTTTTGTTTTAATTTTGTAATTTTACTTTTTTTTTCTTGCTACAAAGATATATATTTAAGTATATACATTGTACATGTAAAAGTAATTTTGTTAAAACGCTTCAAAATGATACATGTGGAATTTTTTTACAGAGACATGGAAAAATTATTGGATGTGGGATTTACGTAACCATTTTTGATGATATATGCATTAGGGCTTGCCAGTGTTATTTAAAATTTTATCGCTCTTTTATTGGATATTGATTTATTTGAAGTTAAATCACCCGCTTTGGTTTTTAGTTTCAGAGTTTTGGTGATCTTTTTAAGTTTTTACTTTACATTAATATATATGGTTGAACTTATATTAAGTGTCAAACTGATGTTAGTTATAGCTGGTAAAAACTTGTAATAGGCATTTACGAAATTATTAAAAAAAGTTTTTTTTTTATCATACTGATATAAAATTAACAGACTTTTTTAATAAATTAATTTGCAAAAAAAAAAAATTAACAATTACAATTTTTGTTAAATTTTAACATACGATTTTTTTGTTTGTATTTTTTCAACAATTTTTCTTCCTAATTTAAAAAATTATTAATTTCACTATCATAAATTTATTTTTTATAAATACGAATCAATACTTCATTTATATATTCTCAAAATTGCACGCCTCATAAGCGAAGCGGATTAGGTTGTGCTCTACACTTGCCTTACAAAAATCAAGCGATAAACTAAAAATCCACTAATCGTTTATATATCTATATCTATGTAAATAAGGTTCGATTACAATTCATGTGCAGTACCTTTTCTTTTCTGGGTGGAAAATGGCGCGAAAGATTTAAAATTATTTTTTGTATTTTATTTTAATCAATTTTATTATGAAAAATGAGATTATGAGGCGTGCACTTTTGTATTTTTCAAACTTTTTGATAATAAGCCTAACAAAAATTTATAAAATAATTTTTCTCATTTTTATTAACAGGCTTTAATGACTGAGAAACTTTTGTCACGATTTAAAAATTTTTTTTTGAGAAAAAAAAATTATATACAAAAAATTTGAGTAGTGGTTAGATATAGTAACATCTTTAGAATATGAAATTATTGATATATTTAATAATTACCAACTATTAAATTTTGTTGTGATATTATAGATAAAAACCGTGAATTTAAATTGTAAGAATGGAGAATACAGAAAAATTCAAAGGCTATTTTTATTTTGACTCATTAATTACACTTGAACCTCCTTAGCTCGTGGAAAAATAAATAAAAATTTCTTTCTTGAACCTAATGCCCCTCTGAGCTCTAGACTTACTTGTAACATTTAAAAAAAAACTATAAAAACAAACAAAAATAATTTCCGGTAGGAGTATCGTCCCTTTGTTCTCAAAATAAACGAGCGTAATTTTTCAGGCGTGTATAATACGATTTTAAAAATTTCCAGGAAACGTTTGAATTTATTTAGATGTCCCTTTATATTTGTTAATTCATCACCATCACCGTGAAGCATAGAATTTTTTACCCGGTTAATTTATTACCCAACTTTTTCACGGCAAGGCGCGGGGTAATAAAAAAGTTGGTCAATACATTTTCACGAAAAGTTTAGCCCGGGAATTGTCGAAACGAGCAAAAACATGGAAGCATTTTTAGTAGGATCAAACGAAGTTGAGCTGCTCCTTGACGACGTGGCTCAGGCTGATAAAGAGAAAGAGAGAGCTTCCTGAGTTAGTTTTGAAATAAAAAATTTTAAGTACAGTCTGGTGTACATATATATATTATAGAGTATATATAGCGTGGTCTGAAATAAGTAAAGAAAACTAAAGCTAAAGCAAAGGGATTTTTCTACTCAGTACTTTTGCCCCTGATCCTTTTACTACTCCGTTCTGTTGCAAAGTCTGCGGTCGCGGTGCGCAGAATAGTTCAAACCTACACAAGGGGTGTGAGTACACCGGCTGTGGTTGTGAAAGGGCAAGTTGGTTGTACTGAGTCAGGTATAGAAAAAATTTTCGAGACCTTCTGCTGCTCGTTAGCGGGAATTGTGTCCTTTGTATTAATGAGACAAGTCATTTTGATGTAAGGATTCGACTCGGGATTTATTATCCTTGATTATGTTGGAAAGGAAAATTTTTTTGAAAAGAACTTAAGATTTTTATTCTAAATTAATTTAAGTTCATTTTTATTCTAAATTACATAACTTTAAAATTACTCTCCATTCAAAAATAATTACCGTTAAAATAATTGATTGAATTAATTACAAGAATTTTATAGAATAAATTATTTTTAAAAACATTGACATAAATGTTAATTTTTTTAACAATAAAAAAAAAATAAAATTAAGAGAGAACACCGCCACTGTGTTTAAAAATTTTAAACTTATGGATATCTAATTCATATTATTTTATTAAAATTATTATAAAATAATAATTATAATATCCACCCCCACAATTTTCCTGAAAAACAACCACCCCCGGAATAATCGCTCTATTTTTTCTTATGAATTTTAATGAAATTCCGGGTCTATTTTTTCTGGGATTCAAAAAAAAAGGTGATTTTTGAGAATTTTTTTGACAGGGAAAATAAAGGAATTTAAGGATAGAATTTTTTTTATTTTATTAAGGGGTACATTAAAAATTATTGCCCTAAATTTTTATTAAAGAATATTTAATTATTACAAAGTTATTAACAATCTCGTAGAGCACTAGAAAATATTTCCCCTTCCATGGTCGCATCGATAACTTAAAAACGGATCATTTGAAAATAAAAGTCTAAATTGCTTTTTAATCGGTAAGAATGTAGTTATCGTTGCTCGTATGGAATTTTAAAAATTTTTATTTTAAAGATTTTTTTAGCTGGGTTAAAACAAAATAAACACAGTAAAAATGTTGAGAAAATTTTCAATCAGTCACTATTTTTTTGAAAATTAAAATTTTCAAAATTCCCTACGTACAATGATAACTACATCCTTACTGATTAAAAAGTAATTTGGGTTTTTATTTTCAGATAGTAATAATTGAATATTTTTTAATAAAATGTTAGGGTAATAATCTTTAATGTACCCTTAATAAAATAAAAAAAATCCGATCCCCAAATTCCTTTATTTTCCCTGTCAAAAAAATTCCCGAAAATCATCTTTTTTTTCGACCGTCACAGTGGTATTCCCCCTCAATAAAATAATGCTGTTATCTTATATTATAATAATAAAACTTCAATAAAAAAAATTAATTAATTGAATCAATTGACAAAATTTTTATAAAATGAATTATTTTTAAGAAAATTGATAGGAGCCTTTAGTTTTTCGTTAGAAAAAAATAATTATCAATAAATATAATTAATAAAAAAAATTGTTTCAATTTTAGAGAGAAATTTATAAATTTTTTTTTAACTTTGTTTCATGCGCGGTCAAGAAAAAAAAGCACCTACCATTTATCATTTATATATATGAAAGGATAATATTCTCGAAATACAACTTTAGTGTATGTTCCCGACTGTCGCGGGTCTCTGATAAGAAAACTACCGGGTGTGCTACCAAAAGATACAACGTGTACGTGTTTTCATACAAATACCGCCGCAATACAAAAAACTTTTTCACGTACGCGAAAATTTTTATAGCTCAAAGACTATTTTTTTTAATAACAAGAATATAAAATTCTTTGGGGCGAAAATGAAATTTTTATTATTATCACAATGTATCATGCGAGGTAAATGTTCTCTGTTAAATTAATTGAAAAGTTTTGTCGAAACCTTGTTAATTTCTGGGAGTTTTCGGAAGAAAAAGAAGAAATGTAGAGATGAGAGGGGGAGTTATTTATAAATCATGTATTAGTATGTATTCCTGATATATTGTACAAATAAATAACTGAGGGATTCGTTTATAAGAAAACTTTTTCGCAGCTGCTACTCGCGTAACTTTATTTAATTTATGTTATTTTCGAAAGATTGTTAATTAAAGCGCCTCAATATTTTTTCATATTAAACATTTTTGGAAATTTGTGTAATTGATGGTGGTTGAAAAGTTTTACTTTAATATGATTTATAAATTATTTAGTTTTTAAATTAAACCGGAATTTTTTACATTAATTTTTTAATTCTCAACGAAAAAAAAGCGAATGTAAATAAATGAATAATTCAAATAAAATTAATTTTCGTAATTGCATAAGCTATAACGGTTGACTAATTATGTTCCACGATTTTATAAACTTATATAAATGAAGGTAATGTCAATGTAATTAGCGAGTTTTTCACGGCAATGAGACATTAAATTAACCAACGATTGAGCTTAATTAAGCTTGTGTATCAGCTCGATATTGCGATGCTGAGTAAGCTAATTAAACATACACACAACATAAAATATATCAAAAATGTTTTAAAAATGTGGAGTTTTTTGCATGGGTGAACAAAATATATATATATATATATATATATATATATATATATATATATATATATATATA
>CAJNRD030001120.1:15839444-15923475 GCA_905319865.3 Cotesia congregata
TATATATGAATATATAAAAAATATATCAAAATGCGTGTGGGTACTCAAATGAAAGCTCTTGATGAGTGTAACCTCGGGATGAGCTTATATCTTTAAAAATGTCAATATTTAAGAAAGTACAGTGCAATTTAACAAATATCTTGTGAAGTATTGACATTTTTAAAGATATAAGCTCACCCTGACATTACACTCATCGAGAGCTTTCATTTAAATACCCACATCAATATTTCATAAATTTATATATAAATTCATATATATGAATATATGAAAAATATATCAAAATGCATGTGGGTACTCAAATGAAAGCTCTTGATAAGTGTAACATCGGGATGAGCTTATATCTTTAAAAATGTTAATATTTAAGAAAGTACAGTGCAATTTAACAAAAGTCATTATTTAATAAAGTAAAATTTTAATTTTTTATAGTTCACAAGTCACGAAAGTCACATGGTGACTGCAAGGTTGCTAATTTTGAATAAATAAACTACAAAAAAAATATTTATTATTTAATGGCAAGTGATAAATGTTTAGTAACACTGTTAGTGCTTAATGGATTTGACAATTTGCCCTTACGCTTGCACGGAGCGTCACAAGACTCGATTTTCGATACTCGATATTAATTATTGTGGAGTAATGGCCTGCGAGTGTACACGCCGCTATATGGGTAGGATAAATGTCGGCACGAACGTGAACATGAACTCTTCAAATATATTTTAGTCGCTTGCGTACTATATACTATAATATACGCTATAGTACACTTGAGTCGGGCGCCATAAATTCGCCGACGTCACACTGTCACGTGACTCCGGCGTATGAGCTATGACATTCGCGGCAAGGTATAGTGTGTGTACCCGTAACAATAACTGTGACATTACAACTCGACACCAGGAAACGGATAGTGGTCATAGCTTCTATTCGGTGTGTTATAGATAGATGTACTTCCTATACGGTATTGGCTTCTAAGATCACTAATGAGGTTTCTTACTGATTTATTACTATACTAGTAACAATAACAATGTCAGAGCCGTTCGTTTAACAAAGCCACTCAAGTATATAGTATAAAAAACTCTATACGCTTCTGCTGAATTTAACGAGTTTAAAGTGTAAAAAGTAAACTGCTAAAAAACTTTTTTATTTATCGAGTTCAACTTTTTAGTTTTTCCCATCGCTCATTCTCATTCTTATAATTGTTAAATGTTTTTTTTTTTATTAATTTACGAAAAAATATTTAAATATTCATAACTTAAATCTTGAACTATTTTTTAATTGAAATTATTATTACGGGTATAAAAATTCTCGGGAAATAAAGTTTTCGTAATTACTATTTAGTCATAACTGAATTCATCGTGGGCGAAAAAATTCAGGATAATATTATTTAATTACGGAATGGAAAAAGAAAAATAAACACCGCGGGCGCACTTAATTAAACTTTACCAGACGGAGAAAAAGTAAAAGAAAGTACTTGACGAGGAAGCTTCAAATTAAAGTTCTTAAGCCCCTTCCAATGAAAATATCTCATTTCTTTCCGTCTGATACTCATTCCTGTTTCAGTTGAATTCATTCAATCTACCCTTTTTCAACTTTAAACCTTGTGTATAAGAGCCGTTTTCATTCAGCTTACATCATTCTAACCACATTAAACTGATCTTTTATTCAACTTATGTCTCCTTTTTTTTATTTTTTATTCAAAACGAAACTTTGTAAATAAATTGAGCAGACATTGAAGTTTAGTAATATTCAACTTTTGTACGGATTCGGTATTGTTTGATATAATTTCGAAAACTGAAAGGAGATAAACTAGCAGATTTCTATCAGATGCAGTTATCACTGGTTCTTAAGCTACATTTGTACGTAAGGTTTGACTCGAGGATAATTTGTGTGATGCAGAATACCAAATAGTATGTATGTATATAATTCAGTATGGCGTAGAGCAAACTAGTAACATTTAACATTTAATGCCAGCTTTGATAGCTTTCCTACGGCTTACAGCTAACTTAGCCTCGCGTAATACCAATTATATTCCGTGCATTCAAACAAGTTTGCATTACCTTGTTATTTTATTGTTGTATTACGAGATGAAAGTTTAACAATGTAATAGTATAACAATTGAATTATTATTCTAAATAATTTATATAATAGACCAAAAGTACTTCTATAAATACATATTCATGGAAACTTTTGGGTTTTACTAATTTACTGCGGAAAATATTGAGATGTTTAAATCTTTTTTTGGTATCTAAGCTCGACTCAAAATAAAACAAAGAGATCATACAGCCACTTCCGACAAAGATAGGTTAATTTCTGAGATGAATATAAAAAAAAATAGGCTTCGTAATTATATATAACAGCTGTAACAAGATATAGACCCAAAAATCATTTTTTGAAAAATTTTTTCAAATTTTCTAAGCCACGAAATAAATTGAAAAACTGATCAAAAAAGGACAAAAATTTGCTTTGAAGATGTTTGGGTGAACTTTAAGATAAATTTATCGAACTTGAGATATTTTTTACGGCTACAAAATTATTTTAATAGAATTGACTAAATTCATCGTAACAGTGATCATGCTTTGGGAAGAATTACCGAGTGACGTGAATTCTAGTAGTTTAGAAGTCTTCAAAAGTAAAGTGTTTGATTATTTCTTAAATCTAGATAATTAGTTTTCTCATTCTGCTCAAGGTTGAGCCTCTTCATTTATTTATTTATTATTTATTAATTATAACTGTCTTAATATTATTAGTTGAATCAGAACGAATAAATCAAATCGAACACGGAGAAAAAAATATTGTTAGAATAAGGATACGTATCGTTATTCTGACTATACGTCGTATAGTCATTTTTTTTAGAGATATACGCTGTATAGCCAATTCAGCTATACAGCGTATCATCAAAATGACGATCCATATCATTATTTTAGCGTTATATTTAGTTAATTCAACTATACAGATCCTCACGTTAACGAAACAATTGCCTGTTTTGACGAAACTACATATATTTACAAGAACTATTCTCTGTATGCTTTTAAGTCAAACAAATGAATACTTAAATCAAAAATCCGGATTGTTATTTTAAAGAAACGTCGTTTGAGGATACGTTGAATAGTCATTTTAACAATATTTTTTTTTTTCGTGGATCAAGTCAGATCTTCACACTGTATTTCTTCGTTGATGTTTTTTAGTTTTTTACGCTATCTTTCACTTTATTGCATTTTAAATATTTATTGTATCATTGAAAGCAATAATCTATTTCTATCAATATATTATGTACTCACGTTTAGAACTTCATATATTAAATCATATGTAATCAATTTGTATTTGAAATTGCCATTTGGCCTGTGCCTTAGCATAAAATAAACAATATCTAAAAAATCTAAATTCAAAGTTTTTGGAAATCTTTTAATAAGAAATTTATAAATACTCAATGCTCGCAAACTGACTAAATAATTTTAGTCATCGAACTTGAACAAGGTATTTGTTTGTAGAATAAGTTAATGAAATTTTATAAAAATGGGTTGAAAATTGTGGGCGCAATCTTGCTGACTTGGCGCGTTTTATAAATTTTTGAGCCAATATTATTTTTCGATATTATTTTTAAAAAAATAAAACAGACCAACTACAACAAGTAAATTTCTTATAAAATTACTCTTAATTCAGAAGACTCAAAAAAGTTCGAGTATTAAATTGGAAAGTTAATAAGAAAAATTAACATAAAGATATTAAGAATAACGGTTACAGGTTGACGGAAAAAGTCTTATTGACGTCTAAAATTCAGATCCCCTTCAGCATGAAACTATTTTTCTCTCATTTTATTTCTTATTTTTCGTTGAATTTAGCATCTGACTCGCATTCTCCAACACTTCATCGCACGGGGATGCAGTCATCCTGGTTGACGTGTCTGAAAAACCCGGATATTTATTCCAGTCGCGTTTTCAAGAGCACCCTTCTATCTGCGTGTACCGACACTACTACATTACACCAGACGATTCTGCCCTAGTATACTATTTGCGGAGTTCAGTTACTGTTACTGTGGATGAAAACATAAAAAAACATTTCAATGCATAGCATAGTGTTGATGGATTCTTCATTTTATTATTTTTATATTTATACTTTTCTTACTTTAATACATTTTTTATGCTTTTTCGTTTTATACTTTATTTTATTATTTTTTATCCAGTTGGGCGCCATAACTGATAATGTTGTTTCTGGGTTCCATTTTCCAGTGTTGTGTTACAAAGTCCGGCTGAGAATATCAAAGTTTCCTAATGGAATAAAAATCCTCGTTTTGCCAACAGAGAGAAAGACGGGCCAAAAGTATCACGTGATAGAAGTAAATACATAAATAAATGAATAAATAAATAACAGTATAATGAAAAACGCGAGTTGTTGAATTTAACTCAAAGATTATTAATATAATTTTATGAGATTTTCATTTGATGCAAAAATAATTTTAATGTAAAAAATTCCGTGTTATGTCAACATATTTTTTTTTTTTTAATGAAAAAGTTTAATTCAATGTAAATAGAACGGGATGTTTGAACAAAAAATGCGAGGATCTGTATGATGGATGTAATTACTACCGTTGATATCACGTAAAGAATATTAATCACTCTTCTCATTGAAATACTTCAAATAAAGTGAGTTTTTTCCGATGTTAAAAAAAAAAATTTTTTTTTTTTCAATTGAAAAAAAAAATATAAATCGAAAAAACACATTTCTGAAAATTTCAGGATATTTGTAGAAAATGTCAAAGTTTCATATGAAAGAAAGAAAAAAGAAATTAAAAATGGTAATCATGGAGAAATTTGGAGTTTTTTTGGAAAATCTAAAAAATAACGATGAAGATAGGTTTAAATAATTTTTTTTTATTTTTTTCCAAAATAAACATTTAATAACAAAAATTTTGAAAAAAAAGCGTTCCGATAAGTCAATTTTTGAAAAAGTTATGGCAATTTAAAAATACAAAAACGGTTTTGTTTTAATAATTCATAATTTTTTTTTGGTTGGGTAAAAAAATTTGAAAAAATTATGAGAGACGTTTTTGATAGAGTAGAAAAGGATGGTAAACTTTCAGCTAAATCAAAAGGGGTCAGGGTAAAAAGTGGTCGATTTGGCGTAGAATGCCCGATATATAACTCAAATTTATGATAAACACAACAAATTATTATCAAATAGAGACTTAGAATACTTACTACGAATTACCACTTCCTGATACCCGGTGATACTAACACAAAATAAATTTATAAATAATAAAAATCATATCTCAACAAATCTTACATTTTATATTAACATCTTCGAGGAGTTAAATTAGCAATAAATAAATATTAAGCACAATTCATAACTTATTCAATAAGTAAGATTTATTATCATAACTCATGAAATACCTTTAAACAAACAATACATCGGTTATTTGCAATAACTATATTCGTAGGTTCATTCCCGTCTACAGGCTCCATCAGTCCTCCAAAATTGCAAAGGATCGTCCAGTTGACACACAAATTTTGAGTTGCAGCAGCCATATTTTTCTTGATCAGTGATTTGGCACTGTTATTTAATATTATCAATTAGTAATTATTATTTGAGCGATCAAATTAAATCGAATAAAAATTTTATGCTCACCCATCGTCCCTCACAGTTTTCTTCTCTACAAACTTTTGTTTCATCAGCCAATGTAATAGTCAGTAAGATACCGAGTAGAAAGAGAGTCAAAGTTATTTTCGACATGATGCGCAGTTTTTATTTTGTGATGCTCCACGCTCTCAATCTCCGCATTTATAATCATCTTCCGGTTTGCGGAAGAACAGTGGAAAAAAATTTGTGGATAAACTCGACCAATCACGCCTTAGAATTTTGTTTTTACTTCACTTATGAGTTCAGAAGTTTATCTTAATGATAAGTTATTAATACTTAAAAATAATTATTTTTATAATTAAAAAAAAATTTTTTTCTTTAATTAATGAAATTGTTATTTTACAAAATCAAATGAATAAATTCTTAAAATTTATTTAAAAGTAATTTAAGTAATAAATTTTGAACAATAATTTTTTATTCGATAGATATAATTAAAATAATGTGAATAAGAAATAAAAATCAAATTGAAAAATTGTCAGCATTTATTACCACTCCGCAGCATTAAAGTAAAAAAATAGATCATTTAATGTCACATGAAACTCGCTTTAAAAAAATGTCGTACTACAGTTACTCGTAAAAGATAAATGATATTATTTAAAACACTTAACTTTATGAAATTTTTTTTGCACGCCTCAGAGCGCGAAGCGCGTGAGGTTGTGCTTTATACTCGACTCGTCAAGGTCAAGCAATTTTGTGATCTTTAAATGCCTCTAACGCAACCATATTACACTTATACAATGATATAAGTAGATGTACACCGAAAAAACACTTAAATTAAACCATCTTTTACTTTCTAAAATCATTTCATGTTGCTATTTTGAAAAAAAAAAAAAAAAAAAACGTTTTGAAAAAAATTTTACGTGGACGTCCGGATGTCACCCCATTTTGGATGTACCAACGATTACTCCCGTTCAAGACCGGACCTTTTTTATTAGTTTAAGAATTCGATTAACTGGGTCCGTACTTCATATCAGTTGCCTAGTTTACGTATTTGTTTTTTTAAAAAAAATGTCGTACTACAGTTACTCGTAAAAGATAAATGATATTATTTAAAACACTTAACTTTATGAAATTTTTTTTGCACGCCTCAGAGCGCGAAGCGCGTGAGGTTGTGCTTTATACTCGACTCGTCAAGGTCAAGCAATTTTGTGATCTTTAAATGCCTCTAACGCAACCATATTACACTTATACAATGATATAAGTAGATGTATACCGAAAAAACACTTAAATTAAACCATCTTTTACTTTCTAAAATCATTTCATGTTGCTATTTTGAAAAAAAAAAAAAAAAAATCGTTTTGAAAAAAATTTTACGTGGACGTCCGGATGTCACCACATTTTGGATGTACCAACGATTACTCCCGAACAAATTGATATTTCAAGACCGGACCTTTTTTATTAGTTTAAGAATTCGATTAACTGGGTCCGTACTTCATATCAGTTGCCTAGTTTACGTATTTTTCAAACAAAGTAAAATTCAAATAAATGAATAACATTTTGATTTCAAATAAAATACAGTGCAACAAGTGATATTTTCAAAATAAACAAAAAGTATAGATTCATTATACAAATTAAATTTTCAATTGAATAAAAATTAATTATAATTAACAAATAAATAGTAACATATTTATGTTACTCTCAAGTGTAATTATTAAATGTTAATTTATCATTAGATAAAATTTTGTAAATAATTTAATCAACTAAACTAATTTTATGTTTAACAGTATAATTTACATATTTAATAATTTACATCGTGATTTTATTATTAAAACCTGTCCCTCTAAACTTCTGAGTTCCCGGTCTATTGGTCGAAAAATACCAGGACCTAAATTAATTTAATTCGTTTTTGTTCAATCTGGACATAACAATTTATATTTGTACGTTGAAATAAATAAAAGAAAAGCAACAAAAAGACATACATGCAATTGTAATCAACGGATTGTAATTACTGGATTTGTGCAGATGTACATGCAAATCTTGTTGCTCTACATTGGATGGCAAACAACTATTTATGTGTTTATATTTATATGAACTAGATTATGGTTAACTCCCAGGTTGTTTGCCAAAGCTACAAGTTATAACGCGAGGAAGCTTTCATTTACCATGCATGGGTGGACGTGTATGTACATTGTAAGAAGATATGTGAAAGGAAAGGGATCAACCTTCTGGTTTTCCTCTCTAAGCACTCTACTCTTCTGTTCTGGTGTACCGAGGATCGGTTTTATTTCAACGGTTGTGTGCTAAATATCCGATTTTTTTTGTTCATACAAAATGGAAGTTTGTTTTGTAATCGCTTAAAGGTTTACCTTTAGGTGAAATTGCTTAAAATGTATTTTTAGATTTTTACAAAAAATTTATAGTAATATAATTTTGCAAAGTATAAATTAGAAAAAAATATTTTATAAAATTAAGTGTTTAAGGGGGATAGCCACTGTGAGGATCGAAAAAATAGGTGATTATCGGGAATTTTTTTGACTAGGATAGTAAGAGAATTTGGGAATCAGATTTTTTTCTTTCATAAAGTATACATTGAAGATCATTCTCCTAAATTTTTATGAAAAAATATCATGTTATTACAAAGTTATAAACATTTTTGTGGAGCACCATGTTTCCGCGATGATGTCGGCATGTGTGTGTGTGTGTGTGTGTGTGTGTGTGTTTGTCCGTATGCAAACCTCTCATAACTTTTGAACGGCTCAACCGATTTAATCTTGGTTGGCGCAATTCGAAAGAGCTTGACCAAACTTAGATTTTCAATACGATTTGGAACGATTCGAAACAGTAGATTCTGAGAAATCTCAAAAAAACTACAAAAAAAATTTTTTTCAAATGGGATTTTTTTGGAATAACTTTTGAACGGCTGTAGCGATTGATTTCAAAAACTAGTCAGCTCTTAACATCAAAAAACTACGTCGATCGCCGCCAGGCCGGTCGAAATCGGTTGATTCGTTCGTGAGTTATCGTTGTCGAAAGAAAACCAATAAAAGTGATTTTTTCGAATTAAACCGAAACTTCCGGTTTGATCAATTTGTGATCAAGAATATAATATATTATAGAATATGAAAAATTGCGTTGAATACTTCCAACCGCGTGAAAATCGGTTCATTCATTTAGAAGTTATTGCGGTTTGAAAATTCAAAAAATATAGTGTTTTATTAAACTTCTATCAAATTTTTGAGGTGGAAGAGCTCTAAAGCATAGAACAGCTAACTTTTTGAGCTCAGAGAGCTCAAAATAACATATAAATTATATTTTTGAGCTCGAAGAGTTCAAAAACGTCATAAATGCGATTTTAAGCGCTTATATAGATATGAAATTAGCGGGAAGTTGCAGGGATGGCCTTTAGGATCAACCGTTTTTCTAATTTTTTTTTTTTTAATTTCACAGTGGCTATCCCCCTTAAAATAATATCATTTATTTTTTATGAGTAACTGTAGTACGCGTTTTTTTTGCGAGTTTCATGTGACATTAAATGATCTATTTTTTCACTTTAATGCTGCGACGTGGTAATAAATGTTGACAATTTTTCAATTTGATTTTTATTTTTTATTGGTAATGAATTGAAGTTAAAAATATATAAGTCACTGTTAATAAAAAAAAAAATTTATGTAAATTTATTAATCAGATGAAACATTGTGATGATAATCGCAATTATTCACATTATCGTTAATTATATCTATCGAATAAAAAATTATTGTTCAACTTAAATTACTTTTAAATTAATTTTAAGAATTTATTCATTTGATTTTGTAAAACAACAATTTCATTAATTAAAGAAAAAAAATTTTTTTTTTAATTATAAAAATAATTATTTTCAATTATTAATAAATTATCATTAAGATAAACTTCTGAACTCATAAGTGAAGTAAAAACAAAATTCTACGGTGTGATTGGTCGAGTTTATCCACAAATTTTTTTCCACCGTTCTCCCGCAAACCGGAAGATGATTATAAATGCGGAGATTGAGAGCGTGGAGCATCACAAAATAAAAACTGCGCATCATGTCGAAAATAACTTTGATTCTTTTTCTACTCAGTATCTTACTGACTATTACATTGGCGGCTGACGATAAAGTATTATGTCTTAAAAAAGAAGAAACTTGTGTGGGACAATGGGTGAGCATAAAATTTTTATTCTATTTAATTTGATCGTTCAAATAATAATTACTAATTGATAATATTAAATAACAGTGCGATACTCGTGAACTAAATAAATATGGCTGCTGCAACAATCATTTTTACTGTCAACTCGACAATCCTCGGGACTTATTGAGTCGTCAAGGACACTGTAGATGGAAATAAATCTACGAATATAATTATTGCAAATAACCGATGTATTGTTTTTTTAAAGGGATTACATGAGTTATGATAATAAATCTTACTTATTGAATAAGTCATAAATTGTTTTTAATATTTATTTATTGCTAATTTAACTCCTCGAGGATGTTAATACAAAATGTAAGGTTTGTTGAGATTTATTTTTATCATATGGCTGCCCAATTTGGAACGGCAACTGATTTTTTTAGATTTTTTCAAATTTGCTTTATGAAAGAAAAATTTACAGTTTAAATTGACAAAAAAATTTAATTTAAATTTATAAAGCTTTTTATTCAAAAAAATAATATTAGATTGTCAATTTGAAGGATAAAAAATATAACATTACCAAAATGAAACAATTCTAAAAAATTTTTTAGTTATTGATGATAAAATTAAATGATTAATATTCAATAAAATTTATAATAATATTTATATGCGATTGCAATTAAGCGGAAAAATGATATATTATGTTATTATATATATCGTTTGTGATTTATTATTACATAAATAATCTTTGATAATAAATTTAATTCTGAACCAAATAAATCAGGGTATAAAGACAACAATGTTATATCAAACATTGATAATCTATTTTTATTTTGATTACAAGGTCAAGTACAACTTGGAGTTACTACACTGATAGAAATATTAACTGATATGACTTTTCTTCAATACATAAGTAAATTAATAAAAAAATTTTACTAACTTTTTAATATACAACACTCTTAAAAAAATATAATACTCAAATCTCGTACTAAAAAACTTCACCTATTACAAGCAAGCTAAAAAATTTATCACGAACGATAAAAGATCGCGCAGTTAAATTTTATATTTATTAAGCCTAATTTAATGAATAATCTGACTGCATAATATCCATAGACACACAAGTCGTTGCATAATCTATTAGAATAGAATAAAAAGGAGGAATTTAAAATTCAAGTAGCAATTTCATCTTTTATTCAATATACAGCGGGATGATATCCCACAGGTGCAAGACACGCGATACAAAATGTCTTCCCGGTATTGGGTCCTGTTACTTCACCGTCATATTGTCCGAGTACACTGAGTACTACTACTTGTTCTCCATTCTATTCACCCATTTCCAAACCTGATATTTTACTGCACGTAAAAAAGCTAGTGGATAGAAATAGGACCAAAGTAAAAACCCTTCTCTGAATATATCGACTGGAATTCACTTCCTGTCTTTAGTACTTACCACCAATGGGAGAAGAGGGCATACATTTATATACATTCCAAACACGTTTTGGTCAACATCGGATGCACCCCACAATATTTTCGAGGGTTAGTACAAAGATGAAAGTTTAAAATCCAAATTTTCTTTGAAATTCAAAATTTTTCAAGAGATAAAATTTTATTTTTTCAATCGAAAAAATTGATGAATTTGCATTTTTTTTTTTTAGTTATCAATAAAAAAATCTAATTTTTTTATTTATAATTTTCAACCTTTTAAATGTGCTTCAAACGAAAGATTTAAAAAAAATTGACTTTTCTCAGTTACTAAATTTTTTTTACATCTTTTTTTTTCAAATAACATTGACGAAAACTCAATTTATTTGAAATATATCAATGAAAAGAGTGATTAATTTTCTTTTTGTGATATCAAAGGTAGTAATTACATCCATCATACACATATTTACATTTTTTGTTCAAACATCCCGTTCTATTTAGGTATTGAATTAAGCTTTTTCATTAAAAAAAAAAAATGTTGACATTACACGGAATTTTTCACATTAAAATTATTTTTGCATAAAATGAAAATCTCATAAAATTATATTAATAATCTTTGAGTTAAATTTAACAACCCGCGTTTTCATTATACTGTTATTTATTTATTTATGTATTTACTTCTATCACGTGATACTTTTGGTCCGTCTTTCTCTCTGTTGGCAAAACGAAGATTTTTATTCCATTAGGAAACTTTGATATTCTCAACCGGACTTTGTAACACAACGCTGGAAAATGGAACCCAGAAACAAAATTATACATATACTTTGTCGCTTCTATTTTTATGATACTTAATAGTCAAAATGACCATGAAATAATGAATAATAAATTTGAGTTTTAACAATTTATATTCATGAAAATTTTCCATGAATAATTACAAACCTACATTCCAGCGATTTCGCTAAAAAAATATGATGACATAAATTAGGAAAGAAAGTTCAAAGGTTTTTTTTACTCGCGGTGCAAACACACATGAGATAATAAAAAACAAAAAAAATAAAAGAGACAATGTATATTCATGTTAATACATGCATATGAATAAAAATAAAAGATCTGGTATCTACATTTACGCAGTGACCGCACATGTAAAAAGCGTTGTCACTCATCTGGTGCTACACACAGAATTCCCTCGAGATGACATAAAAGAAAATCCTGCAAAAAATGTATGCTTATACACTCCGCGACAAAAGTATAACCCACCCCGCTAATTTTTTCATATCTGATAAAGAATTATAGTTATATTAATATATCATATTACTAATGCACAAAATTTGGGTGTTAGTAAGTTTCTTATACTATCAATACATTATTTATTAAATGCATAATTAACCAAATACAAATGCTATTGGGTTTTGCAGTGCGACAAAAGTATAACCCAGGTAATGAAATTTAAATAAAAATTCGAGAAAAATATAACAAACAATAATCATTCATGTAATCTAATATTTAGTAGATCTACCACTTTTACTTATCACCTCAATCATTCGGTCCGGTAAACTGTCATATAGCTTTTTAATTATGTCTTGATTTATATTTTGCCACTCGTCAACTATGACCTTTTTTAACTCTTCAACAGATGTAAATTGTCTTGATCCACGATAGACAGCTGGTGATAAATTTCCCCAACAATTTTCAATTATGTCCAAGTGAGGAGAATATGCTGGCCATTCAAGAACTTGAATATTTTTTTCACTTAAGTAGTCTCTAACTACCTTTGCTCGATGGATACTGGTATTATCTTGTTGAAAAATAAAATTAGGACCAGCAATTCGCACTGCGTGAGAGTTAATTTGCTCGTTTATTACTTCTATATATCGTTTACTAGTTATTTTTCCAGAATAGAACTTAATATCCATTTTACCTGAGTATCCAATGCCAGACCATACCATTACACTACCACCTCCGGCTTGCCGACGGCTCAATATAAAATTATCTTTTCTTAAATCGTGAAAATAGTAATTAAAATCATTAGGTCCATCCAAATTAAACTTCTTTTCATCAGAAAAAATAACTTTTCGCCACTTTTTTTTCCATTGAACGTGATCTTTTGCAAATTGTAATCTAACTAGTTTATGTTTAGCAGACAACGGTGGTTTTTTTGGTAATTTCTTACGTTTTAAATGCTCACACTCACGTATAATGCGTTGAACGTTTCTTAAATTAGTATTAACACCAGCCTCCGCTGCGATTTGTCTTGCGGTAAGCGTAGAATTTGACGCAACTCTTAGAATTGACCTTCTTTCTCGTGGTGTAGTTGCTCTCGGTCGACCTGACCGTTTTTTCTTACCATAGTTGTCGGGATCTTTTAAAAAATTTCGCACAACACGATGACTTCTGTTGATGATTTTTGCGATTTTGGCCTTAGAATAATTTTCAGAATGCAATTTTTTAATTATATTAATTTCAGTTTCGTTTAAGTGTTTTCCCCGTGGCATTTTAAATAAAAAATAGACAAATATTAACTTAAACAATTTATTTATCCGTAAGAACTTACGAGTTACACGAAACAAGTATAAACATGAATTGACATGTCCAGTGCACCGAGCTGCTTGAGCCAATGAGACGAATGGGTTATACTTTTGTCGCGCTATCAAACCAATAACTTCGCCGCTGCGTAACAAAGCAGCATCGAAACGTAACTATATATATACCATAGTACTAGAATCAAGAAAACAATGCTGGCGCGTTAGGAATTTATTTACTTGTATTTAGTTTTACAGTAAATATGAAAAAAATTCGAGGGGTGGGTTATACTATTGTCGCGGAGTGTATGTGTTCTACAATTTTATACAAAATATCTGATTATGCTCACTTAACCCATGCTTTTGGTTTTTACTCATTGATTAATATTCTATTAATTTTGTTAATTGACATCAATTATTTTTAAATGAAAATTTATCTTTTAGCGGTCTAGAAAAGTTTTTTTCTGGTAATGAATTTCATAAATATTTTCTCTGCAGAAAGTTTAATTGTGTAATATTATTGTTACAAAAAACATTTTATACATTTTTATTAGAAACTTGAAATGGCTTTTTTAAATTTGTTATGAAGACATAATTGTTTTAAAATATGAATTTAATTATAAGAAAAAATTTTTTTTCAATTTCTACAAGTAGCATTTTTTGATAAATTTTTTCTATAATAATTGATTTGTTAAAATATCCCAAAATTATAATAAATATTTGTAAATTTAAATTCAAGATAAAATTATTAAATTATTTATTAGTAATTTAACATCAAAATCTATCGTTTCAGCTAATGAAAATTTATTTTAGTCTACACGGAAAATAGTAAAATGTAAAATTCGCTCGGAATCCGGCTAATTTTTATAGTTTCAAACAGTACAGCGGACATCGGGGTGGCACAAATGTAAATATTACAAAACTTAATGTAGAAAGTGTAAATGTCACAATTTATAGTTTAATATCGAAAATGTAATTAGTAGCTGTCACTATAGTAAATAACGATTCTCTCATCTTAAAAAATTACAGTTTCAAACAGTAAAAATTGTCGTTTCAATATATAGTCTGTACTATGACGAGAAGGGGGAGGTGTCACACTCGAAGAATTCAACATTTGAAACAGTAAAAATTCTTTCAACTCTTAAAATATATATTTTACGTCCAAGCAAGTCAATAATTATAGTTTGATTTTTAGCGTTGCGTTTAAAATTTACCATTTTACTTTGTAAATATTGACGTTGCTTGTATAGAAATTTAGTAACTGTACTTTTTATTTTTTACATATCATGCGATCATTTTTTAGATACGAAATGATAAATATCATAGTCAAAATTCTTAATTATTATACTTTAACATTTTGGACTTTCACATAGCGAATATTACTGTTTAATACAGTATTTTTTTCCATGTATAACTCCGTACTGAATATTTTTCGGAGTTCACCTCACTAAAAAGAAACTTCAAATTTACTCCATACCCATATTGCTCTATTTCTTTACTCCAGTACTCCAAATTCACTGGCGAATTTTACAGTGTAGTGTTTATAAAACTCCAAATATCCAAACTAAAGTAACCTTTGGCAAAAGAAGAGAATGTAATTCAACACTGAAGTTCTAACTTAGAGTACGAAAACGCATGTTGGGCTTCAACAAATAAACAATACTGTTATAGTGCTCTAATATATACACAGCTGTACAGCTCAGAGTAAAATATATATATATATATATATATGTACAATTGTGAGTGAGTAAAAATGAAAACCGTGGAAAAACGCTAGTAGAAAGTAGAATAGAAAGAGATATTTTTCATTGGGAGTCTGGACTAGCACACAGCAGTACCTGCTGCGGCTTGTGTGCTTTCAACTGTTATTTCAACGAAAATTTCACCACCGTACGGCCCGTATCCTCACCAGAGACCATATACTGTTGTCACTACTCTATATATATACAGCGATAGTACACAGAGTAAAGTAGTGTGCAGGGTGCAGAGTCGGGTATCCAACCAACGATATTGCTGCAATTTTTGCCACGAAACCCTTACTCAAGAATAAACGATCGGGAAAAAAACTAAAGGGGTTTTTATGTACATATATACCCACCATGACTGGTCCGGGTCCTACCTACGTAGACGTACCACACACATAAACCTTAAAAATACTTAACTCATATTATACTTTATTTTTATTTTTATTTTTATTGCAATTGCAATTGAGAGCATTTAGTGTGATCGTTAAATCTACGTTTCGTAGGTTTATATATAAACTTAAATTTATTTTTATTTACCCTCAGTGAGGTTTTGTTTTTGCTCTTTTTTTTTTATTTTCTATTTAATTATTTAAAAAGTGCTGCTAATAATTATAAAAATTTTTTTTTATGTCTTAAATTAAGTATTTTCTTTACTTTAAAATAAAAAATGTGTTTATTTTTTTGAGTAAATAAAAACTGTAATTTTAATTAAGCTTTTTAAAAAATCATCATGAAAAATTCAAAGCATTGTAAATAAAAATTATTATTATTATAAAATTATTCAAGACTACGCGGGTAAAATAATTGCAGGCTCAGAGGCAGGAAAATTAAACACATTTTAATTAAGAAAAATATTATTTAAAAGCAATTAACCCAAAAGCTTAGATAATTATCACTTGATATGTTTTAAAAGTTTGATCTTTACGTGTAATCACTTGGAGTAATGAGAAGGAATTAATAATATAACTTACGACTACGACTATGAATATGACAGTGTACTAACTTCAGCTTCCCGTATAACAGTAAGTAGTAAGTAGTAAAGAGAAGTATATAGACCGAGGTCTATATACGTGGATATGAATATAATTATGTGCATATAGGAGAAACACATAGGAGGATTGTAACTAGCTCTTTCGCGGATTATAATTAAAACAGTCTGTGTATAAGTGATATCATATAATGAATGATCGATCGGTTTAATGTGTTCATTACCATCAAGACGACTATTCTCGGGATTTTCTTTATCAATTTAATTTATGTGTGTAATTAAATTTCGTATTCATGTTTATAATCACTAAGAACTAATTTCTTCTATAAGGAAGGGGAAGGGGCATCTCAAAAATTTAGTAAAAATTTTTTTTCTTATACATAGCTTCTATAATAATAAAGACCCCATTAGTGGCACCTTTAACCCCTATTAGTGGCACTTTTTTTTTTCAATTAAAAAATGTTCTACTTGTGGAATAAAAATTAAAAATTGTTTTGATCTAAAGGTCTTAAAGATTAGAAATAATATATTTATTATTGAAATTAATTGAATAAGTACCAAAATCAAAGAAAGTGTTAGTAATGGGGTCTTTTACCCTAATTAATAACTCGAAATTTTTATTTTTTTTTTAATCAAAAAGTTGACAAAAAATATGTGAAATTCGGGCTTTTTTGTTCTTAAGTCTGTCAAAAATTCAATTTTAAAAATTTTTTTTTAATCGTAATTCACTCGGTGAATTTAAGTATATAGATAAAAACCCCGTCGGGTTTTTTTGTTTCAAATAAGGAATCAGCTGATATGGAGGAAGTGAGCGTCAATTTTTTTCGAGGCGAGTGTCTTCAGACCACTATAACTTTAATTCTACTGAATGTTTTTACCGAAAAATTTAACTGTATACTCTTGAAATGTGTATCAATAAACGGTAAAAAGTTCAAAGTTTTATCTCTTCATTAGTCTTTACAAAAAAAATCCTAAAAAATGTTCTGAGAAATTTTCTTAGAAAAATATTTTTTTAAGAAAAAAAAAGTTTTTTTTTCTGCTTCATCTTTCAATAATGATTTTCTTAGTAAACAAAAATTCTTTTGGGTCAAGATAATTTTTTTTATCAGTGTACAGCAATAATTAGATCATACATGAGCAAATTAGGACATATAAAAAATTATACACGGTCAAATAAGAAATTTAAGGAGATTTTTTCACGGAAAGAAAAAATTTTTGTAAAAAATTTATTAATATTTAAAAACCTACCCTCATTTTTTTTTATCCACTGAGATATTAATAGCTTAATACTTATAATTCACTGAGATATTGATAGCCAACGGGAAGATCCGTTTAAAAAAAAACAAAGTTGGAAAAATTCCAATAAAAATCAGTTTTTATCGGAACTAAAAAAAACTTTAGAGCTTAATATTCAATCAGAAACTGAATTAAATTAATCATGCGTAATTAAATTTAATAACCATGAGCAAATTCTCCTATACTTCCGATAAAAAAGTACAAACTTCTTTTGTTCCTGACTCGCTTCTTGCGTCGTTAATTATTCATTCATTCACTCATTCATGATTAATTCATACGTTCAATTAAGTTGAGATTAGCATCCACACCCACAATTTATAAAATTATCCCCGAAAAAATTTTTAATAGATGAATTGTTAAAATCATTAGCAGTGTAAATGCTAAAATACTCATCTTTTATATTTGTGATTGTGATTATATTATTCAAAATAACCGTTTTTATGTTTATAATATACAAAAGTTGATAAAGCCGGAGATTATCCCGATTTTACGCCGTTTCTTCGATATTGAAAGCTAAAAACAGTGTAATAGTCGAACGTTATAGTTATAGTTATTGATAAATATATAAATAATAAAAGTATTGGGAAAAAAATAACAAGGGTGACGGTTCCTAGGAATAACAGATAGTAGAAATATTCAAATATTTCATACAGAGATGGAATTTTTTTCATTAAATATGTACGGAAATATTTTATGTGACTCTGAATATTAACTTCATTTTTTATCTTTGTAGGTGCTGTTTTTTTTTTTCCACTTCCATACTTTTATAGTAAGAAATAATATATGAAACACTTAACGAAATTTGATTTTTTTTTTATTTCCAGAATAATATTTTAAACTTTTTGTCACTCGGGTGTTATAAGATTCCATTTGTATTTTTTTTTCATATTCATTTATCCGAGGCGTTGCTTTTATTAAAATAAATTTTATAAAAATGTAAGTTAAATTTTTTCATACTTTTTTTGTATATTATTTTTAATCAAACGAGGTGGTTTTATAAATGCAATCTGGTGTTCTGTACACTTGGGATTATAAGTTTGAATATTAAATTCTTGTATTTTTTTACAAGATATTTAGATAATGTTAAAACTCGAACATATTGCATATTTTAGGTATGATAATGCTTTGGTTTTTTTTACACTAATGTAAATATTGCTATAAAATTTCTCTCATACGTCGATAAAGAAGTTTCACTTCAAAAATTAAATTTATAAATTGTATTAATTTTCGACACTTTTATTATTATTTTAATTACAATTAAATTCCTAATATATCTTCCTTTTTTCCTCCCACTAAGCCTCGTAAATCTAAAGCTTTATATTAGTATAAATATAAACGAGATTTAAAAATTAGTTTGCCAAAAAAGTTTCACTTCTGACATATGTATTTTGTACGCACGTACTTTTGCACGCCTTATAAGCGAAGCGTTGAGGTTGTTCTCTACTCTCGACATTTCAAAAAAAGCAGTTTTCTCGAAACTGAAATTGATTTTTGTTATTTATATCGCACTTACAGGTTAATATGAGTATACACTTATATCAAGTCAAATAATTTTTCAGACACATAAAATATATTTCAATAACAATTTTTTTGTTTAACATAGTAAATAATAACATTAAACATAATCTTTTCTTAAATAACATGAGCGTTCAATTCACTGTCGTTAAATTATTATTTATAAAAAACTAATATATGACTGGATTTTTTTGTATATCTATCTATATATTATATTATAGTATTTTTTTTCCTCACTTTAGAGTTATGGCACCACTAAACCATAGCAGTTTTCTGTTTTTTATTATTTTGATTTTTATCTTATATTTTTTTTATTAATAAATTTTAATGTGAAAAATGAGATTACGAGGCGTGCAGTTTTGGATTTTCCAAACTTTTTTTTTTGCTATTTTATTTTTGTCAAGTATGTAATTTGGATAATTTATGAAGTAGTAGAGAAACAGAAATCAGAGAAGTTGATTAATCCTATTACCAGAATCAACACACCGTCACAGTGTCACATCATTAATCAGCGAAACGTATAGTAGTAGCTATTGCTTTGATCTTGGAACTTTCGGTTGAAAGCTGAAATGCCCCAGAGCCCGTGTATGCATACTGATGTGCCTCCCCAGAGAGACACATGAGAGACGATGGATGCCCGATGGTTGAGCTTGATACATAACAATATAACAGCGAGCTCGCACACTCAGATATGCATAACTCTGCTGCATACATACCCACGTTTTAACATCGAATGATGTACATCGTATAGTACTGTATGTTATACCGTA
This sequence comes from Cotesia congregata, assembly GCA_905319865.3. NCBI lineage: Eukaryota > Metazoa > Arthropoda > Insecta > Hymenoptera > Braconidae > Cotesia > Cotesia congregata. The sequence goes on from CAJNRD030001120.1 coordinate 15,859,407, forward strand.
ACTTGTCATACGCAGCTCGTCACACTTAATGTCACTTCTCGTTAATTACATTCACGAATTTAATATTAATATTAATATAAGGTACACATTATCATGCTGTCATTTATGGAATATACAATCTACCGCTGCCTCCGACGTAGTTTATATTCCTATTGTTTAATTAATCTGACAGGGTAAGCGTTTATTTAATTATACAGCTACGTAGAATTGAGAAGAAAAAAAGTTTGGTCTTGGGTGTTCATTCTATGAAGAGATAATATTGTAAATAAATAAATAAAAACTTTATAAAAAATATATAATAAATTTAGAAAATTAAAATTCAATATTTTTAATTCTAATATAAATATTAATATCGTCATTAATAAATTACTAGCAAGTTATTATCACACAAATTGCTCATTTGAAATTTATAAAAATTCATTCATCTAGTTTTAAATAAATGAGGAAAAATGTAATATGGTTGATCAAAGGATAGAAAATTGGGAATAATTTATAATTGAAATATGTCAATTGTAAAGAAACAAAATAATAGGGTAGAAGTATCGTTTGTGGCCATTTATTGTTCAAATAAACGATAGAAATGAATTTATATTAATAAACCATTACTAACTCAATTTGTTTTAATATAATATAAATTTTTTAAAACTCAACAAAAATATGTTTATAATATTATAATTTTTTATAAACTAATTCAAATGTTAACTGGCCAAAAACAGTACTTCTACTCTATTGAGTTGAAATTTTTAGTACAATTTCATATAACGATTAAAAAAATCAAACTTTAAAAATTGAATTTTTTGAAGTTATAGTGTTAGCTGTTCTATATAAATTTTTGGCTTTAAGATCATGAGTAGTTCAAAAACAATCATTTTATATACAGAAAAAATAAATTTTTTGCGCCAAGAAAATTTTAAGGAAAATAAAAGTTATTTTGAAGCCAGAAGAAATTTTCTTGGGTCAAAAAAATTTTCTTAGCTTAAGAAATTTTGACTCTAGTCAAGAATTTTTTTTCAGTGTACAAAAATTTACATTATCTTTTATCAAAAAGTTGATGTGACGTTTTCATTGTTGTCACTTTTTGTTGCTATGGTGGCTACTTTGGCAACATGCCGTTATCACGGCAACGATTAAATAATAATGAGTAAAATTTGTAAAAATATTGATTAAATTAATTATTTATAATAAACATTGCGACAGAAGCGCGTTTGATTTTCTAGTTTTATAAGTTTCAAAAACGATTAAATGTGACAAAATCAAAAATCTGATTTTTTGGCAATTAGCCAAAAATTTGAAAAAGAATATACATATTTTAATGTTACTCATATCGACTTTTACAAAGAATTGATTTTGGAATTGTTAAGCTAGAGCTTAGCATAACACCTGCGTTCAAGAAAAAAATTTATCTTTTCACAAAAGCGCTTGAGGTTTATTTTATCGATAAAAAAAAAAAGCATTATACCGAATCGGAAAAGTATAAGTATATTTAATGGTACTGTAAAACGAACTCAGCATTCAGCAACGAGTTCTTGTGGTTGAGCTTCACTACTGAGAAGATCTCTTGTCTCTTTAAAATGAAGGGGGTATGAAGACGTCGACAGGATGGAAAGTAAGTGGTAGTAAGAGGCAGAAATGAGTTGAGTTGAGTTGAGTTGAGGGTAGTCGTGGAAACGCGAGATATGAAATACAGACGTTGAACGGGGTGAAGGTGTGTACTTTAGTCCAAATGAGGGTTAATGAGCCACCAGCGAATTCTCTGGTCCGCCGCAGTATTTTATCGTTTGCATTGCACTCTGTTCAGAGTTGGTGGCTTTGGAATCAGAGAGAGTTTCTATTGCACTGGGAAGAAAGCGCCTCGAGCAAGACTTTACGAGGCAGCCGTTGAGAATTAACTTTGCTGTATATAAATATATACATGGTTTGAGTGGCTGATGATCCACCCGGAACGAAATAACCGATGATTATCTCCCGAGAGTGGACGATCCTACATGCTAATTTGGGCAACTATCTCCATGCTTAAATTAGTACCCGGTTAGGTCTATGTGCTCTATTTAGCGCTGCTGGGTGATAGTACATCGCAAGCATATTTCACTTATACAATACATGTGTGTGTATCAGACTGTGGGTTGATATGTGGATGCACCTTGTCCCATTCCCAGATGGTTAATTAGACGAAACATTGCTTAAAATATTACGAGATACTGATTCGCTTGGATTATATCGAATCCAGGACGAGCTTTGATGTTTCTTATTTGCTTTCAGACGATCTCCGATTTAATTTTATCTTGATTTATCGGAAGATAATTTGCTTCGTTAAAAATTTTTTTTGATCGTAGTCCACTCGGTGTATTTAAATATACAGATTAAAATCCCGCCGGGTTTGTTTGTCTTCAGACCACTTTAACTTTAATTCTACTGAATGTTTTTAGCTAAAAATTTAACTGTATACTCTTGAAATATGTATAAATAAATGATAAAAATTTCAAAGTTCTATCTCTTCATTGGACTTTACAAAAAAATCCCAAAAATGCTCAAAAATCAGAGTATCAAACCAGAAAACCTATTTAAAAATTTTTTTCATTAAAATAAATATTCTAATAGGATATTTACTTAAATTTGTAAAACATTTCTATTCTAGAGTCAAAAAACTGAATTTAGATTAGCTTAAATCGATTGTATTGTTTTTTTATAGCAATTAAATTAATTTTTTCAACTTAGGTTCGAGTGTCCAAAAATTAAATTATGAGTGCAAGATAACTTTATTCAAACTACACCAATTCGATTTGGCGTTTTTGGTGGGCAAAACAAGTCACAGCTGTCGTTAATAAATTAAGCTTTCTTTTAAAGACTGCTTGCAATAAAAAAAACTATATTTTTGGAATATAATATCGACGGTCTAATTAGCAATTTGTCTAACTCCTTATTTTATTAAAGGGTAATTTTTTAACATTTTGACACAGCAATAGTCCAATTATAAATTATTTAGATGATCCAAACCAAAATATTATACCTCTATTAGATATTAATGATATTAAATGGTTTTTTAGAGTGATATTCAGATTCTCTAAAATGGAGTTAGACAATTTGCTAATTAGAACGTCGATATGGTAAAATTTGAAGTAAATTCTCTCATAATGACAAATACAATTCTAAATCATTTTTAATCTTCTTGAAATCGCTAAAGTTTACTACAAAGTAGATTTGTAAATAATTTTAAATTAAAAAAAAATGAACTACCGATTTATATACAGTCGAATCTCGTTATGAATCCTATAAGTGCCTCTCTTATATTAACGCGAGTCTGGTGAAAAAAATAAATAGGACTCATAACGAGACTCAATTGTATAATGGTATTTTCTGAATCTTGTTAATTAATTAAGACGTAAAATTAATTCTATAAAAAGTTTTGAATTCTTTCAGAATCATCATTTATACAATTATATCTTAGATTTCTTCAGAAACCATAAATTTCCATGGCATACATTCGGCTATCGGTCTATGTCATGTGAATGAATTTCGCAAATAATGCGTGGATTTAATTTGATGTGATTGATGGTATAGTGTGGCAAAAACATGAAGCATGATTAATGAAAAAATGATAAATCACTTTTTATTTCCTACACAAATCGATAAAATATCCGGTGAGTAGAACAATGTCAAAAATAATAAATTGACAATGGTTTAATTAATACCCGGAAACGTTTTCATCCAAAAATACTCCATTTATAGAAAACTATCAATTAATTTCAATATAATGTATGAATTAACTAATTTTTCTGTTTTAATAATATGATCCAAAAACAGTTCGATTGTAAACATAGTAAAAAATTCATTAAAATGTTGAATAAATAATTTGTTTTTACATCAAAAGGATTTCAACCATTTTATCAGTTTTTTAATGCCGTTTATATAACATTCGAGCAAACATGAATAAATGAAAGAAACAATAATTATCGCTGGATAAAAAAATCAGTGTACCATCATAATAACGGTATTAATAACTTTTAACTTCCATTGGTGTAGAGCAATTTAATTTATCAAAATTTTATCATCAATTGGAGTGGTTTATTCAAAAGCTGAATTATTCGTTGCTGGATAAATTGATATGCCCAGTACATTATTTGTTAATAAATTAACTATCGAGTACCCATTCAATTCATGTTAATATTGGTTGTACATCAATTCACAATAATTTGATTAATAATAATTAATAAATAGAACGAAACTTTTTTGCGATAGTAAATTTTATTATCAATTTTTACTTCTTTTTATTTAACGAAGTAATGAAAACAACTTCAAAGTTTTGTACTTCAAAAAAAGAAATAATTTGAACAATTATTAGATATTTTTTGTTTTAATCAATATATCTTTACTAATAAATGGAGAATCTTCACTTATAAGACCTGCAATTTCTTTAACTGAAATTTTCAATGCTCATTACAAATTTTTTTTTTCATATCAATTATTATTCACTAGAATTTAACTTACGCGCGCAAGCGCGCACCTCATATTTATTGTCATGATATATTTATGTGTCGTTTACGTATATTATATTCACTTTCAACCAATCAGAATGAGAATATTTATTTTCGACCAATCACATCACGAATAAGTTGGTTTTACATACATTTCATCTCAATTTTATTATGGGATTTTTGTAAGAAAGACACGGAAATGTTATAATGATTGCACATTAAAAGTTACAATGAATATTAGCTAGAATAATTACATGGATAAAAGGTACATGTCAATTCGATAGAATTGGGTATTTGTCCAAGTCAAAACAATACTCTAATTAAATATCAAGTCTAGAACTAAAAATGCAATTTTATAACAGCTAGTTTACAATAAATTGTTTGCACAGCGAGAAATTTTTATTAATGATAAAATAAGCGACAATGTAATATCGTACTTTTCAACCGTAAATAAATATTTTCAAAACAAAAAAAAAGTATCACAGAAAAATACACATTATCGATAGAGTTTTTTGTTAATTATCAAGAACTAAAAAAAATTTCTTTGATAACGTCCATAAGGTATAAATTAATCGAGACGTTTGGTTATTTTTGTTCCTCTTTCTGTCTACACTATCGAGCTAGCCATTGTCGTTTTACGAGGCTTTAATCCCTCGAGGCCAAAGGGTGGACGATGGGAATGCCGGGCACGATTGTTTTTTCCCTTTCCATTTTCTCTTTATTTTCTTGTATCGTCTTTTTATTTGTTTTTATTTCTATTCTTTTAGCAGTACTAAATAGAAATATCTCGAGAGTATTGCGCTTTGCCCGGAGCATAATTCAACGTATCTCCACCGCGATAAATATGCTTGAATTGTTTTTTCAAACTCTCTAAAGAACGAGACTAAATGAGTCAAAAAGAATGAACTGAATAATGAAAAACAGGAAGGCTCTCTAATAAGGAGGGAAGTTAAGAAGGAAATAAATGAATAGAGAAGTTGAGGTTACTGATTGTTCTTTTATTTTTTTTTCTTCCCTCTTTTTGTTCTTTTCTTCCTTGAATGACCCAGGGCAGTGTCGTCGGCAGTTTAAAGGCCCCAAATAAAATTATAAGGCTGTAATGGTTTAGTTAGTAAAGGTCCAACTGGACAGAAATGCAGGAAACGTAGAAGCAGAATAGTAAAGTCCGGGAGGAAGGGGGCGGCAGGAACAAGTAAAGCTACTGAAATACCAATGGAGAAGACTTAATTGCCCGATAATTGCTACTGTCTGCACTTGTTCAAAGCCATATAAATGTATATACATATATTTGGATATATACAGCTCAGCTGGATGTACATATGTACTATATTCACTCCTGTTCGCGGGCTAGACTATGACAATCGAATACCAAGATTGGAACTACACCAAATGACACAGACGTGGCCAGAATACTACTAAAGTGTTTTGGCATAAACACCAATCTCGATAAAATATCAAAAAATAAACGGACATTCACGTCACTAACTTTTCAAAATTTTATCTTTGATTTTAAGTTTTATTTTATTCAGTATCAAAAATTTGTCATCAAGGTTAATTCAGTAACTGACAATTTAAAAATTTTTCTTATTAAGAAAAAGTTTGCGCACCAAAATAATAAAAAATTTAATTTATAAATTGAGAATACTTGATTATAAATATTTTTAAGAAAAAATAATTGAAATTAAGGTTTAAAAGTTATAAAAAATGTAGCAGCACTAAAAAAAAATTTTGCAGTTACTGTGTTTTAAAATTGGGCAGCCGAATTATTTTGAAGCGATTAAATTTAAATAAAATTGTGTTAATTTTGGAGAATATGTTTTATTTGACAATATTATGGGTAATTTAGATGGAAATCACAGATCACTGTATATTATGGAGTAGATTAATGTAATTATATTTTGGCATGGCAGTATTTTAGTGGTGACAGTTAATTGAGAGTTATGAGTGATACATTATTACAAAATATTGCGAAATAACGATCTGTTAGTGTACTAAATCATTTTGGTTCTCCACAAAATGTTTATTTCATGTATCTTTATTTGTATTCTATCGATTTCTGTCAACTTTTCAGAGTTATTTTGATACTGGGCTTGAGTTTAAATTTATGTGGATTTTTTGGTAAATTAATTTTTAAACTTTGGATTATTTAATTTATTTTTATGACAGCTTAACCATAAATTAAAATACTATCATAAAAAATCGTGAGGTTTCTTATTTTAGCTTGATATTCAAAATACTAAAAAATCGAGCGTACTTTGCGCGCTTTTATCAAAATGTTTATTATTGACAATTTAATTAATCTATATTTTGACAAATTTTAATCATTAAGTTTAATTGTAATTTAAACCAAAAGTTATTTTGAAGCAAAAAGAAATTTTCTTGGCTCAAGAAACTTTGACTTTATTCAAGAAATTTTCAATCTTCCTTAATATTTTTTTAAGCCAAGAAAATTTATCCTCCAGTCAAGAATTTTTTTTTTTTTTCAGTGTGGTTACCATAGCAACGAAAAGCGACAATAAAAACGTCACATTAATTTTTTAATAAAGGATTTTGGGATTGTTAATTATGTTGATTAATTTTATATTAAATTGAGTATTATAAAATACATGAATGTATTAAGTCAAATTAATAATTAAATTTTTAATTTTATTTTAAATAAATGAAAAGATAAGCAATTTATTCCTTTAATTAAAGAGGTAAAATTAAGGAAGTCAAATCATACATTACAAAAAACATTTACTGAGCAATTAATTCATACAAAATTTATCCTTAAAAAATAATTAAGCTTTCTATTAAAAATAAATAACTAGAATCAATTTTTCTATTTTATTAAAGACGCAATTAACTCAAGTGGAAAAAGTAATAAAGCAGTCTTATAAAAATAAAAAATAAAATCAAGCCTCAAGATGAAGATGGCTTTCTGGTATAATAGCGACTGAAGCTTATTAATAACGGCGACAAATTAAATACGGATTAATTAAAGCTTGAAAAACATGAAGATGATTATAAAGCATAATAATTAGTTGCAATTGGCATAGTCGATGCAAATAACCTGGTTACAAGTGTAGAATAATCGTAATTACGTTACGATTCGTTGAGCCGGTGAAAATAATTAGATTCCCCTTACAAGTGGGATAGAAGGAAACTCGACTCGAGAGGAAGAAAGTAGAGTGCGGATGGGGTCGACGAGAGCAAAAAGACTAAGATTGTGGCAAAAGGAAAATAAAGAAAAATATCGAAAAAGGTGTGTAGTGCAAGAGAGGGTGGCTTAGGGAGTTTAAATTAATTTTATCGCTTTAATGAGTTCGCTTTTCCAGATCTCAGGCCACCTGGAGCCGCCCTCTCGCAGTTGGTGCAGCCGAGAATTTTTTTCTTCAATTAATAACGCTGCAGAACCTTCAGCAAGTGGCTGCTTTTTCTGCAAAGTTCTATCTGAAGTTCCCGGATTAATTTTATAATTATTACAAAATTTATTCATCACTCAGTCTTTATAAAATCAATGTTAATTATTTATCATGTTGTTACTTTTAAAGAACAAGAGTTAAAAGAAGAATTGATGATTATTTTAAAATTATTGATATTTATATTTAGATTTCATAAAAAACTTTTAATTGGTATATTTTTACGACGTAAGATGTGATGTATATTACAAAACTTATTTTTATGGCTTTTAGATAAATATAGATCGAAATATATATAGAGCAGCAAGAGAAAGTTTTAGTTTGAAATGGATTTTAAGCTTCTCTCGAGTTTATCGAAACCGCATTGAAAACTTTACTTTCAACGAGTATACAAACTCACTTCCTCAATTGCCTTTTTTATGTCTAGTATTTTAGTAATACTGTTATGTTCTTGCTCCATAACCAGAACATCTATTAATAAATCGATATTGCCTAATGCTATTAATTTTCTAATACTAACCGCAGACCAATGAAATTCATTGCTATTCAATACGCGAGTACATTCAAGTTTGCAAGTTCATTTAATTATGAACCAATTTGAAGTAAATAGTTTGAATATTGCAAATATTTATTTTTGTTGCGCTCGTACTGATTTAATTATTTAAGAGCTTAAGTTGCGGAGAAGCTACTAATTATTTTAACTATATTCTTGAGCATTTTAAGAATTTATAAAAAAATTTCTATGAACTTTTTTTATCCGTCTTAAATTTTTTTACACTGATAGAAGAATCTGGTCATAGTTAAAAATATTTATTAATATTTAACAAATCATTTATTAGAGACCATTTAAAATGATTTGTTTGTATTTAATAAATCTGATATTTATTTATTAAATATTAATAAATCTTTTTAAATACTAAGAAATATTTGTTAAGGACTAAAAAGTGGTCTCTAATAAATAATCTATTAAATATTAACAAATATTTTAACTAGAAACAAATCCTTCTATAAGTGTAGAAAAATTTCAATTAAAATTATATTTTTAGCTTCAATTTTTTTTATACCATTTATTTTTTTTTTTTCATTTTTATAATAGATTTAATAAAAATACAAATAATTTTATTTTAATTATTTTTTATTCATTAAGAAATTATTCGATAATAAATCAAGTTTAAAAAATTAAAATTTGTATTAATATTAAAAAAAAAATTTTTCTTCATTTTTAGACTAAGTGCAAATTTTATTCGCCCGAAAAAATATAGATTTTTTTTTTTTAATTAAATTTATTTTGTTAAATTTTTACGAGAAAAACATTCAAAAGTAAAAAAAAAAAGATTATAATAAATTAAATAATTTAATTTTTAATTGACTTAAAAAAAAAAAAATTACAATTCCCGAACTTCATGAATGAATCACTTAATTTCACTAAAAATTAGCATTCGTTAATAAACCTCGTTAATAATATAATTAAACTACCAAGAGATAAGATAATAACGTTAATTAAAACATTAGCATCAGAAATAGAGAACCTCGACTGGATTCCGTTTAAAAAAAATTCAATTAAGTAACAGAATAAATTAAAAACCTCGAAATTAATAAATCTTAAATTTATCATAATGACATTCAATTTACCGGCAATACTCGTAACTTCTCGAATCTTGATAAAACGGTAACCCCTGGCGTACTGGAATCTCCACAATCTGCTGATTATTTAAGTATTCAAGCCCCGAATAGAATGAAAAAAAAAAAAAAAAAAAATCTAAATTACCATTTTAACTCGACCTGAAAATAACAAATTAAAATCTTTATCGTTGAATGAGCTTTAAAAATGTACATATCAATTGTTCTTCAGTTTCAATTATATTTAAAACATTTAGTCGCTTCCAGTGGGTGCGCACCGGTCGCCTCACGACTAAGCCCGCGCCTCTATTCTCATAAATGTAGCACACGGTGTGTTTAACTCTAGTTATATCTCACTAATTGGAGGAGTTAAAATGTTTAACATTCAAGTTAAACCAACCAGAGTTTCCAGCTTACTGCTCGCTTCGATTATCTGAACCAGCAGCAATCAATTTTTATTTCATTCTTTCTCTCTTCCTCGATTTAATTTAATAATATTTCATTTTCTTATTCGTCTATAATTACTGTTAAAAATTAAAATCAAAAATTTTCTAAATAGATAATTTATTTAGCAATTGAACAAATTTTTATTTTTAATTTAACAAATTTAAATATTACAAAACTTAATGTAAAATATAATTAAATTTAGTTTAAAAAAAAAATATGAATGTAAAAATTACATATTTTATCTGTAAATTTTACAAAGTTTTTTTACGTGGTTGGTTTTGTAACCAAACCAACGATATGATGAAGAATAATAGACTAAACCGCACAAGTAAACACTGATAAAATTAACAATAACAATTGAGTGCTCTCGAATTATGAGCGGCAATAACAGACTAATTTAAAGCGCAAGCAAAAATTAAAGTGTCTAATTAGTTAGCACAGTATACAAAGAGAATATTGTAGGTTCTACACTGTAAATCTTGTAGCCTCAGGCGAAATACGCCGGCAGTACGCTTTTCTCATCTCCTCTTTCGGTTCTGCCTGTGTACAAGTTTGTGTATATCTATACGAATATACACCTTTACTCAACTTTCTGTACAATATATCTCTTTGCATCCAAAGACAAAAGGTGTCTTAATTGCTGACGACTATCTCGGGTCGAGTCACCCTTATATTTCATAAGAAATTAGTTGTGTTGCAAAGAAATAAACGAGAATTAATTAATATAATCAAGGAATAACTTTTTTTATATTTTAAAAAGAATACAGGGAAGTGCATTTAAAACTAAGAGAAAGTATTAATTGTCATTTATTATTTTATTTTGATAAATTTAAAGGGTGTGAATTATTTACTGATAGTTTATTTTTGTACAAAAAATCATTGAACATTTTTTAATTTTCAATAATTTTTTTCTTTAAAATATGGACGATCATCGAAAAATTTTGACTGTAAATTTTTTGAGTTAAAATTTACCAAAAAAAATTTTTACCTAAAAGAAAATTTTTATCACTGAAAAAAAAAAAAAAATAATAATAATAACTCAAGAGAAAAATTTTTAAATTAATTCAAATTTCTCGGTTAAAAAAATTTTCCACTTCAATCAAAACGATGAAGCTCTTCGTAATAATTTTTTTGGTTCATACATTTTAAAAAAATGATATTTCATATCTTTTAGTAAAAATTCAAAGCTGATAATGAATTTTCAATTGAGACTGAAATTTAAATTAATCTGGGAATTTTTTTTTATTTTTGTAACAAATGAATTACTATAAAATTAATTATGAAAACTTTTTCAAGAACTAGAGCAAAAATTTTCTGAATAATAGCTTTTAAAATTAAAATAGAAAAAAATAGTTTCTAAAAATGAAATCATTTGCATTAAACACTACAATAAATAAGACTGTAAGTGAATAACGTAAAAAATAACGTGTTCATCGCAGCTAAATCCACATGGGATTCATCGTAGGTATTTCCGCAGCGAGGCATAGTGTTATGTTAAAGTTATGGTTATGACAAAAAATCCGTAGAAAAAAAGAGGTGAAAAATAATTTCGTAGGTGATACATCACAAAAGTATGTAATTTTCGTGGATGACTACTGTAGGTATACGGCGCAGAAAAGGCTGAAATGAAATTTAGCAGAAAAAAGCAAGAGAAATGCCGAGAATAAATTGTGCTTTTTACCTGAGCTTTTAATACACGTTGCACTGACGTCGCGTCACAAATTTACTTTTACTTTTATTCTTTCTGTTTCGAGCTCTTTATCATCTTTATCACATATTTTTATTTTTATTTCATTATTATTTTTATTCTGACGCTACACTCCTAGAAACAATAATAATAAAGGCATTATATTTTATTAATGGTAGAAAAAGACAAGATAGCGGCTTCTTTGAATAAATTACAAAGCGCTGTCACGACCAATTTTAATATTTGCCGTCTACTCCATAATCTTTTAAAGAAACTGATGGGAAATTCGATAAAACAAAAAAAAAACTATAATCATTCGATTAAAACTTTTTTAGATTTATTCTTTAAATTTTTTACAGTTATTAAATTTTTTTATAAAAAAATAGTACAGTGCAAAGTCAAGTTTAGACGTTGATTCAGACAGTAAAGAAAAGATAAATAAAGAATGGTCTAAAGAAATTTTTGAGTTTCCGACGTCTGACTCGAGTGTACTTAGACTACCAGGAATGCGGCTGACACTTGTCTGACTTATACCACTTACCTTTTATTTATATTGCAATTTAAATCTTTGAATTTTTTCTTTTCTACTAAAATAACTGACAATTTAAACAATTGACTATATTAATTAATTTTACTTGAAAAACTCGGATTAAGAACAATTTTTTAATATTTTAAATTATCAATGAAATTTTTTTATTGTTTGGTAATTGTATGATTCTTTATTTTACTTTAAAAAAATTTTGTAATTACACACAAATCGATAACTTACACTGAAAAAAATTTTACTTCAATGTATTAATTTTTTTTTATGTTAATTTAATATTTTTCTGTGTTAATTTAACACAATAAATGTTAAATTTACACATAAAAGTGTTAAATATTTAACACAAAATTTTTTGACGCAAAATTTTTTACTATGTACAAAAAAACGTGTTTTTAAACAATAACAATAATAAATCAAACAGAAAAAAAAATTAATGCTTTATTATATTAATTATCGTTGGTCCTGATTATGAAATTATGATCATAATTATAATTGGGATTATGGTGAACTGAAAATAGAGGTATAAGAAAAAAAAAAACAATAAATCAAATGACAATGAATGAAAATTTAGCCAATCGATATTACGGCGGTCGTAGGTCTCTATTATTGAAGCGATAAAGCGGTTGACGCAAAATTGCAGAATTATGGACCGCGGCCGACAGTATTGTCGCATTATCAGAGGCGCGGGCAGTGTGCCCGGAGCCAAAGCCTCCAACCTTTATGGATTCACACAATTGTCGCGATTCGGGTCCGCTAATGACAGTTAAATATTTCCCGCTATCTCTGCGCTGTTAATATTTTTTTCTATTATTTATACATTTTTTTTACCATATAATATTAAAAAAATTCCATTCCGGGGATTAAATTAAATTTCGAAAATATTCAATCACGCAAATTTCAATCAACTTGGATATTTCAAAGCTTTATATTTTTTATTTATTTCATATTCTCTGGTATTTCAAAATTTTTATATAATTCAATTAAAATAATACAGAAGAAATTTTTTTTTGAATTGAGAAGAATAGTTGATGTTGAATTGATAGAGAATGTAAATAAATAAATTAATAAATTCAATATTTGATGGCCTAGTGTTGCAGAATACTAATAATTATTATTATTGTTATTATTATTATTATTATTATTATTATTGATATTAATAATAATGACGAAAGAATAAACAGTAATTAACAAAATTATCAGCAATCACGCTTAAATGATGATATTACAGAATAATGTAGATTCAAGTGTATAAACAAGACCGTATGCCGAGCGATCAATAAGTGAAAGCAAATAGTAATAATGCGTGCATATATATCATTATATACATATATATATATATATATATATACACTGGGTGAAAATTCCATATGCCCGCGGTGATAACCAGCCGAAATTATACCAATTCCAGAGCACTCTATGGTACTCAATATTGACTTGTGCATTTAAAATGCTAGTCCGAAATTAACACAATAGAGGATAGAAGAGGACGGAGAAAGAGGTCGGACGAGCTACTGTCGGGACTTTGGGAGTTTAAATGGGTTGTATATGTTATATATAACTATATATACATATGGGTGTATTTGTTTGTATGTGTGCCCGAGAGATAAAGACAGACGCGACCACATACGAGGCCACATAGTTTGATCAAACTGTATAGTAACCCATCGTGTATTGGCAATACCAACTAAACTGAACGTTACGTTTGCTGGTTCAACATCAAGTCGCAATTGACTTGTACACGTTAATTCAGTCCGATTTCGAGCTAATATCTCTCCAGGAATTCAAATTTTGGATCGCTGTGTTTGTTTTACGATATGAGGCATGTAAATAATTTTGGACTTTTTTGAACCAATTAGCTTTGAAGAAAAAAAATTTAACGCTATTTGGGCTTATGGTAATTTGATTATTCATCTGTTTGTTTCAATTGAATATAAGGTATGTTTTAACGGATATTAAGCTAAATATTAACTGCTGAATTGCAGCTTATTTGATAGTTTAGGTACGGAATAGTAATCATGTCAGTGGTATTGCTAGAACTAAACTACGCTATGACTGCCAATATCACAGATCATGGTCTATTACTGCAGATACAACTATCTACTGCTGTGCCCATAAGTACTACGCACTAATAAGGTTATTCAACTCAGAAGTTAGGCAAGCATACGATCCAATTTTGACTGATTGTGAAGGCACACATATCTGCTGTGTTTACGGATATCAATCATGCATGGTTTGCAGTATAATTAAATTATAGTTCAATAAAGTAAAAAATGTAGTTCATTAGCAACCCTAACTAAAGAGTAGGAAATAATCTATGTACATAAAAATGAATAGCTGTGCATTAGTCTCGCTAAAACTCAAAAATGACTGGACCGATTTCAACAATTTTCTTTTTTTTTTGTTCGCTATAGTTCAGGGATATTTTCGAAAGAATAAAATTTTTGGAAAACTCGAAAGTTCAGTTAAGGAAATATCAGATTTAAAATTTTTAATCGTCTATCTTCTGTATATATGGACAAAAAATTTCATAAATTCAGTGTTCATTTTTTGGGATTTTGATTTTCAGGCGATAATGAGAAGCGAGTTTAATTTAATAACTTGACAAAATTCTAACCGCACTTCATACAGCCAGTATTTAATCTTTATTGAAGTAGATTAGAGTTTAAAGATTGATAATCGCTGATCGAAAGGTGTAATAAAATATATTGTAAGTGATACGAAGTTCACCGAGTCAGCTAGTTTTTAATAATTTTGAAAATAAACATGCACAGTGTTAATGCTTTTTTATTCGTCTTCTCATTTCGGCTCACTAATTTTTCAGCGAATTGGGAATTGGTCAATTAGGACATGACATTTTGCGCTAGGAAATCAACCTGTTCTCGTCTGCTTTTCCATTTTTTTTACAATCGTACAAGTTACAAAACTAATTATTATTATTATTGCACTTTTCAGATTATTTTACCAAAAAAGTGCCGTAGCTTTAAATATTATTCCCGTAAAATTTTTAACTTCACAAAATCCATTTGTTCTATGGCGCAATTACAGCAAAAAAGTCCAGAGCTTACACGGGATTGTTTTATAAAAAATAAATGAACAAACATATGCAATCCATCAGAACGGAGAAACGAGTCATAAAAGCTTTTCCACACAACCTTTAGTTTATATAAAATTCATCAAACGACGCAATATGCGAGGATAGATAATCATTAAAAATGAACGTTCTTGGAAAACGTTGCAGCAATACAAGCTTTGTGCCAAATATTCTTCCATCCCAGAAAATTGTATGAAATTTTTGAAAGTCTCAATTTCCTTATTTTCTAATTTCATTTTTTTCCATTATCATAATAACAAGCAACAGCCAATAGATCGTTCAAAGCTGGTGAATTCTCCAAGCAACAACTTATTTCCAACCCACTAAAATTTATTGACAGTTAAACGTAAGCGATCTTCCTCCAGAAACTCTTATTTGGCGTCTCTTCGTTAAGTGGTAAATCTTGTCTTCGATAGGGTCCGACTGCGAAGAAGTGGCCCTGGTGTGAGTGACTAAAGTTGATAGCGGTTAGTGCTTTGCAGAAACTGAATAGACTGAGAGGGACTTTGAAACTTTGACGGTACACAATCTCGATCGAATTCCAGGAGCCGCAAAATCTAGTATAGTTCTGGCATATACCCACCAAACTCGTCGTAAATGTACAGCGACATACATCTTTGCTTTCCTCTTCCTCTTCTATCCTCAACATAGATATCCTGACTCGCCAACTATAACTGTATAATATACAAACACTAATACATACATTCGCATGAATAAGGAGGATGCGACAGAGTGAGCAGTAGGAGGAACACAGTAACGGGCAAACTATTGAGGGTAAGGGACAGAACCCGTAGATGCAACGCAAAGGGACGACACCGTGGTAGATACATAATGCAAACAGTTTGGGCCATACCATCCTCTTCCTCTTCCTCATCCACCCAGTCACAAGTTTAACTTAGTTTGCTTCCCAGGTTGGGGTAATTGCATTTACTCTGACGTCGCTACACGGACGTGTGTCCATGTAGGTATCCTAGTATGTAGAATCCATGCATGCATCCACCTTCTCTCTTACTATCTAGTTTCCTTCTTTGTTCTGCCACGGTTCGCTGCTTACGCAGGAGACTATGATCGTACTAGGCACAGAAACTAGGTAGAGTATCCTTGAAACGGTCCAAGATTTCTAAAACTCTGTTCATGGTCCGAGTTAAGCTTCGATGCTGACATCGATGAAGCAGAGGGTAATATGAAGAAATGAAGGATGCAAAAATGACTGAAAGTTTGTTTTAGTTTGAGAAATACGTCTTTGAGAAAGTTTTCAACTGGTGTGAGGTGAGTTTCATATCTCGCTCATTGGTACATTGTGATTTCCAAGAAAGTTCACGAGTACGAATCTAGAATTCATGATTTGGTGAATACGCTTGCGAAGGATGATATTTCTGCATGTGACTAGGGTAACAATCGCAAATGTGCTGCATTAGATTGAGTCCTATTGTAGTATGTTATTAAGTATGTTACTCGACATCTTTGTTTCGGGTTCTTTGTATGCAAATTCGTCAGACACTCTGCTAATTATTAAACACGTTATAAATTTGTAGCAACTATGATTCGATTAGGGAAATTTGTTAACTCGGTTGTTTAATTAAGTGGTTGAATGAGAATAACTGTGTCAGCTTCGTTGATAGAAAGTAAGGAAAATTTTAATAATTTGAAGATACGAGTTTATAAAATTTACAACAATCCAAACGTACATAAGGAGTATATGCGCTCAACTATAAAACGGAACTTTTATTAACCTGTTAACATCTTTCGAATGGAATATACAAGAACTACGGAAGTTGTAAAGGGAACTTTGGTACTCTCACTTGCTTGGATAAAATGAAAATAAAAGTTTATATGCTGCAAATAGGCGATTAATGCTAATAAAAAGTCAACTGTCTCATAAAAACCCAATATAATTCAAATTATAATCATAATTATAAATATTTACTTAAACGAAGAAGCTGATGGTAATTAATGTCAAGACTTATTATATTTGAAATTTAATTATATCTACAAAGTATATCATTAACGGGTAATTTTCACCCTCACTTTCAGAAATATTAACGCAAATTTTCTACCTCGTATTTCTCAGAGAGTTTTACCAAGTCAAACATTTGCTCCCGCAAAGCCAATAAAACGTCATTTCTTCCTCCAAGTTACATAATTTACTATAAAAATATAAATATATACAGACGCTGATAATTATTTTTGGTAATTGGATGATATTTTGTGAAGTGAATAGATGAATCGTTTATTTGAGAAACTCCATAAGTCATATTTTTTTCGAAATCAAGTTTATTGCATTTTTCGGTTCTTTGAATTTCCCCTCACTTTTACCGGCACCAAAAAATATTAAATCCATGTTGAAGACCTAACCAATTGGTTGAATAAACATTCAATTTCGAAATTCCAAAAATAAATTTTTTTTTTTTTTTTTTTTTTCAAAATTTTTAAAAGATGATTTATTATACTTTTCGTTAATTGTAGTTCCAATATATAACATTATTATTATTCATCATTTTTTACTTAAGGGGTTTCTTAAATAAACGATTCAATTATTTTCGGTAATTGGATGATATATTTTGTGGACTGTATAGATGAATTAATCAATCAAAAGTTATTGTTAGCTTATTAAACGGACAATAAATTAATAATTGGGCGACGATCAGCGAGCATATATAGTAAAAAAGTGATAATGAGTTAACAGAGGTGTGAAATTGTGAAATTGGGCCAATACTATCTCAATAGATAAATGATGCGGTGTGTGCGCTGTCAATCCGAGAATAGAATACATGCAAGAGACAAGCTGGGTAATTTGACCTCCTTACGCATCATCACCGTTTGTCACTTGACAAAGGATCATCCACTATTCTCGGTACACACAATCAACCCCTTGCCGTTGAAAACAATTTCGACGAGCTCCTATTAAATTGTATCTGTACACTAACGATTATTTTTAATTAAAAACGATTTCATTAATCTGGTCTGAATTTTTAAATTTTTATTAAAAATTTATTAATAAAGGTATGATTAATGATCAAGCTAGTAATAGTTCAGCTGAAAAATGTCCATCAGATGAGAAAGAAAAAAAAACATTTATTCAGCTATATATCATGCTGAAAATATAAACAATAATTTATACGCGACAATGAGGATACATACACACTACATACGATTTCTTTATATGTTTTGTGCATATGTGTTGATTAGTCTCGGACAATACTTCCCACTGTGAATTTCCAGGAAAGTGTGTAAGTGTGTTGGTGAAAGAATGAAATGAATGCACATAGATCGAGGAAAAGAGAGAACGAACGAGTAGTTGTTAGCGAGGGATGAAAAGTAGAGAAACAAAACAATGAAAAGAGATGGCGACAGCCGGTTTAATTAAACGCATCGTCAGCCTTGTATTGCAAGAGTCTATGGTCCAAGCCATGGGAAACATGTAGATGCAAATGTAAATGTAGCTGTACCGCTCTTTCTCTCTACATGTGTGATTTGACGTGAGCTGCACGCATGACGTGTGCCCATATGCATTTTATTTACTGACAACGGCTCTCGTCATTGTTTCAGCTATTGTGCAACGGATGACGAGTCACGCGTGCTCATACCGCCCTACGAGTAAATAAAAAAGATGTGCCACGGCAAAACGGTAACGTTGAAATCGCTTACTAAGGATCTAGTTTTTCGCTAATTCTGTGATGATAGCGCATGAGCTTACGATGCAAAAGAGAATTTTTTATTTTTAAGGATAAAAAAATTTTTGTAAATATTTTGCAGCCACTAATAGATGACTAGCAACCTTGCAGTCACTATGTGACTGCCATGACTTGTGAAATATTCATAAATAAAATTTTGCTTTATTTAATAATGACTTTTGTTAAATGACACTGTACTTTTTTAACTATTGACGCTTTTAAAGATATAAGGTCATCCCGATGTTACACTCATCAAGAGCTTTCATTTGAGTACCCACATGCATTTTTGATATATTTTTCATATATACATATACATATATAAATATATGAAAAATTGATGTGGGTACTCAAATGAAAGATCTCAATGAGTGTAATGTCGGGATGAGCTTATATCTTTAAAAATGTCAATATTTCGCAAGATACACGGTCATTTCTTAATTATTGACATTTTTAAAGATATAAGGTCATCCCGATGTTACACTCATCAATGGCTTTCATTTGAGTACCCACATGCATTTTTGATATATTTTTCATATATACATATTTACATATACATATATAAATATATAAAATATATGAAAAATTGATGTGGGTACTCAAATGAAAGGTCTCGATGAGTGTAACATCGGGATGAGCTTAGATATAGATTAAATTTGAAAATTTACGATTTTATTCATACTGTTACATTTACAAAATTTTATTTTGATAGAAATGAGTTATGATAAAAATATTTATAATATTGTCATAAAGAGCATCCTCTTTGAGGCGTGCAATATTAGTATCCGTATCAATGAATATTTGGTGACAATATTTTGATATGGTATTTATCCGCCATGTTTGTAGATAGTGAAATAGTTTTCTATAACATATCTATGTACATTTGATACATGATATTATTTAAATAAATACACTTTGAGATACGTGTTATTTATTTACTCGTTTGATGTTCAAATGTAACTGATACGCCCGTAAATAAACATGCAGCGTTTATTTATATAGAAAATGGTAAACACTCAATAACGCTTTTTGTAGAATCAATATTTCATTTTAACATTGATGTGTGTTAATTATTTGTGTTATGCTTGTGATAAATATTAGCATTAAAAAGGTATGTGGCATCACGTATGGTTTTCTAAAAAAGGAAAAATTACACTTGCATTAATTACATCGATTAACCCTCAAAAAGAGATATCTTTCAAGGACCGATATCTCGAAATCTGAAAATAGTTCAAGTAATAAAAAAACGAGTCATTCCATTGAATTGCTTTGCTGAAAGCTCAAAAAAACTAAATTATCTATCCAGTTTTACTCTTGAAAATTTATTTCAAACAGAAGTAATGGTAGAAAAAAAAATTATAAACCGTATCATCAATTCACTCCGATAAAATGAAATCCAAAGAGAGTAAAAAAACCTCAACATTTATTTGATCTATTTTTCAGTTGCTTACTCAAATGGATTTAAAAGTTTGTCGAGCGAAAAAAAACTATATTCAACACGATTACGTCCATATGTGTTTATTTGACCCAATAAGTTGACAATTTTATTTAGTCCCTGGCGCCCACTGACCCAAAGCCATCTATAAATTTCAATTTGCAATTTTTCTGTATCATCTGACGATAATTTTCTTTATTCATTCTACAAAACTCAAAAAATAAAATTCAATTAGTCACTACTTCAACTATTGAAATCAAGCAAGCCTCTACTTACAATTTGTGACATTATTTCTGGCAGCTGAATGTTTGCTAAAAAACGTCTCTTCAAACAGAAACATACTGAGTTTATTTATATTTCCGGGGAAAAAATAAAAAAAAATCGTATTTAGGAAAATACCTAACACTTTTTACGGCTTTTTTCAATGAATGGGAAAAGTACATCCAGGAAAAACGTGAATAAACAGAGCCTGCCGTTGTGTGTTGTTGTAACCAATGAATAGAAGAAACCGGAGAGAAAATGTGAAAATAGTTCTGGGCTTAACAAAAATTGAATAAAAAGGGAAAATAAATAGATGGCAAAGGTAAATAAAATAATGCAGACAAAAAAATGTTGCGCTTTAGAAGCGAGGTTACGCAAAAAAGGTTTGACGGTGTCAGGCAAATGCGATTGTAAAAACCGCGTAAAAAAGTTAAATAGAGATGAAAAAAAAATAAATAGCAAAAGGCGTGGACGAAAATCCAGCTTGAAAAGGTGGGAATGAAATTTTAAAAATACAAGTCACTCTTTATCTCGATTATTCCTTTTTTTGGGCGCCAGTATATTCCAACGTTCCACCTTTCTGCAGTCAAGTCCCGATTCCTTTAACAACTCTGCTAGCCCATTTACCCTTTGGAGAACGTCCTTTTTCTCCTGATCGGCGCAGCTACCCCCTAACTCTGCTCGGACTGGGGAAATTTATTCGTCTGCACAGCCCCTTAAATCACGGTGCGTCCTCACCACCCCTTGTGCTGGGCCTTTACTCACTTATGTATACCTATATACACGGTGGAGAGCTCGAAAAGGGAACAGCAGTGCATATTTTATTTTCAAAGCTGCCCGCATTGACAATTTGCAGTGGCGTTATGGAAATGCGCCGTCACGTACGAGCCGAGTTAAAGGTGAAAAAAGTTGACACTCTATGTAGACTATATACTAGTGTCTGTGTCTGTACCTGTGTGTGTGTGTGTGTGTGTGGATGTAAAAAAAGAGAAAAAAAATTTATGAAGAAAGGGAGGTAGGGAGAGTCGATGAAAAGAGAAATGAAAGAGGGTAGTGTTGTTCAGAGATGAAGTTTTGTCTTGTTGATTCTGCTGCGGGAGCTATTGTTGCGTATTGCTATTGCTGTGTAACATGTGCATATGATTTTGCGAACAGTGACTTTTCACCTCGCGAAATCACTGAGGCACTTCCGTTCTCAGCTCTGATGAGTTGTGACAACTCGCATCACTCGACTTTTATTATGTTTTATTTTTTTTTCTCATATTGCAATTTGTATTGTTCATTTTTCCGAACTCCTACGAAATTATTTTTGTTCCGTCAGCTATTGTTTTTAAATCTTAATTTTTTTGCATTCTAAGAAATCGATGGTTTTTTAATCAGAATTATTTTTATTTTTGGGAGTTTGGCATTAAGGTGGTTCTTTCCCAACCTATAGTTTATGAAACTGCTGTCTTTTTCATTCACTAATGTCAACTCTCTTACGGGCTATTTATTTATGTATTTTTTCTTATATCAAGACCCAACAGCTCAACGCCATTAACAGGGTCACTTTATACAATGCTCAGATACAAAATAGCGACTATGATCTACAAATTATCCTAGTTTTATATAAATTGAAATATAACACAGTAGGAGACAGTGATTTTTATTGCCATACACTTGTAAATTACTTATAACTTATTATACTACAAAAACATTTCATAGAAAAGAAACAATAAATTCTTACTTAGTAATAACTATCGCTGCGTAGTGATACCAGTATGGATGCAAGAGAGTTCATCGATAGCGGTTGATTATAACCTAGTAGATCTAATAAGCAATCATCATTACACAATAGACGATTACAAATAGTTGTAAGTCTGTACAATGGCGAAGCTTGAAGAGCTTTGCTCACTTACTTCCACATATGAATTTATTTGTTTATTACTTTACTAGTTTCTCAAAAACTATGTGGTAGGGAATTCCAGAATTTTTTAGGGTAATTATACATGTATTAATTAAGGTTGTTCGGACACTAATGCACTTTTGAAGATCGGAAGCTAATTTTTTGATATGTTATAAATTGTTATCTCATACGTCTAAATTAATTTTTTGGAATAAATCTGACGTAGGGTTATCGTTTAATAAATTATTAAAAAATTGAAATTTGCCATGTAGCTTATAGAGACTATTGGCGAATTGCACATATAAACTTAATACTTAAAAATAAGTAAACCACGTGGTTCAGCGCAGTTTGGCAACGTTGCACAGAATAGAACGCGCCAATTTTGAATTTTAATAATTCCTGTGTATTTTTATGGGTTATGTTTGTCGACTCAACATTATACAGCGAGATAAATATAAACAGCGATGTTGCCAAGTCCAAGTTTTGAGAAAAAATACTTGAGTCAAACGTTGACTGTTTATTGTTTTTGTTAATTAAATTATTTAATTAATCTAATTAATAATAATGTTGGGTAACGGTTAAATTATAGTAATGAATTTTTATATTCAAATTTTTAATTTTAATAAAAAAAAAATTTAGATTCTATTATGACTTACGGGGTACTGTCCGTGCAACGTTAATCTAAGTAATATTAATTTGCTGTGAAATTCTTAAAATTTTTATCAATCCAACAATAATAAAACTTCGCAGTTTTCTCACTCTTTTCCCATACCGCCTGTGTAAAAATGTCATTTTCAATTGCAATTATCTTCAATTAGGAGTGGTAAATTGTGTCCAAATTTTAACATGTGCATTATGCATTTAATTACTTATATTATAAATTTGGAAGGTATCTTGAAATTTTGCTCGCATGACTTAACTACTTTAATAATTTTTAGTATCAATACAATAGAGATTGAATTGAACAATTGTTTTTTTGTATAAAAAAATATACCGAGTGTTTCTGTGCAATATTTGATCAAATCACTTAACAAAAAATTTTTTCGTAACTTTATTTATTTAAACGTTCAAATAAAAGTTTCAGATTGTCGATGAAAAATATTACATGAATCAATATTGAGCTTGAATATGTAACCAAGCCCGGTGTATGGCACATATTTAAAGAAAAAAAAAATCCTTTGCACAAAGTTATCCATAGTAAAGATAATATTTATCTAGCCAAAAGCGACAAAGGACTTTTTATTTGATCGAAGTTACGAATTCAGAAAGCAAACTCTTTAAGCAGCTCTTCGGATAGTTAACTCCCTTGGGATTGTCTCGCCTTGTTGGACATAACAATTGCAATTAATCTCTTAGTCTCTGCTACCATCATTTTAATTTTTAAGCAGGCTCGGTATTATTCCAAGATCTTTAATTATAAATCGGGAAAGAATAAAGGGTTGTTAATTATTTTTACTGCCGGCGTCGTTAAAAATACCTTTTTAATATTGAACTTTCATTCACAGCGTGTTGATGTTAAATCAGAAACAGAACTAATCAATAATCAGTGAGCTTTTATTATTTACCGGTACTTTAAACTCGCTGTTAATTAATTTTTTAACATTTTTTAATCACTTGTCAAATTATTTCCATTAAAATTTCGACAAGATGTTAATGGTGTTTTTTATGGTAAAACGAACAATTATCGGTTTTATCGTTAAGAAAACGTTATAAATTTACAATTATTCTTATTTAAATAAAGTTTTTAGTTAATTATTATTCTTTAATGAAATTGCACTGTCAAAATAAAAAAAAAAAGCTAATTAACTGCAAAGTTTATCGAAACGTAAATAATTGGTGTTATCTGAATCAAATCACGAGATTAGTGATCGCCGGGTATGTAAACTTGTGGTCGATAATTCAATTGTCGATCAACTTTATTATAATACCTAACTTTCGAACCTGTACCACTGGTATGGTAGTTTACGATAAATTCACGATGTAATCATATATTTATATCACTCGATACTCAAGGATTATTGAGTCAATTTAATTGACTAGATTTAACTAACGCGGCAACACATTTAATCTAATTATAAATTCGTTAATCTCCTTTTTATCATTATTATTAAAATAAAAAAATTAATCAATATGTCGAGGTTAGATCGAAAAAGCATATATAAAAATATACGATTTAAACTTAAATAAATTTTAAATGTTTTTATTGATTAAATTTGGAAAAAGCGTTTGAACCATCAGTATACGATTCGTTCGATTTCCTCATTTTGCGTTCGAACGTCAGAGAAATGTAATGGAGCGCAGGGATGAGGATGGGGATAAGGGTAGTAAGAGAGAAATGTGCCAGGAGAGAGCTTTCAAGCAAGGCCATAAATCGAAGGGCGGAAGAACGAAAAGCTTCCAACAACTAACGCGCCGAGTCCTGCGGTTAAGCACTCTCTTTCTCTTTCTCTGATTATATTCTTACTATTTGTTTTCATGTTTTTATTCACTCTAGTTTATTCTATCTCAGCCTTTTATGTTTGCTTTAATATATTTTTCACGAGACAAAACGCATTGAAGAAGTAGATACTACATACAACCCGAATTTAAATTCTATTTCCCTCTATACTACATCACCGCGGTAGTAAACCTTCATTCGATTCATTTTTAACCCAACAAATCCGTTGGATCTTTATTATTCGATGCGCTTTTTTATTTCATGCAATCAAAGGAAACTTCAATGAAAGAAACCACTTAGTTTGATTAAATTTAGAGGTTTATTTCTGAAACATTAACCTCAGTTCAAAAGTTATTATAGTAATTACACAACATGATTGATGATTCTTACTATCAGTGCAGCTGATATCAGTTTCATTGATTTTGTATTTTGATTTTAATGGGGCTGAAACCTCAATTCCAATTAATTACAAGCTTATGTTCATTGATTATTCTATTCAGTTTCACTCATTGTAATACGGAATTATACTCGATAACTATTATGAATTTATTGTCTGTTCTTTCTAAACCAACTATAAAATGCTTTAATAGAATAAAAATATTAAATTATACTATTGACGTTGCACTATGTGATTGCCGTGACTTGTGAACTATGAATAAATAAAATTTTGCTTTATCAAATAATGGCTTTGTTAAATTGCACTGTACTTTTTTAACTATTATATTGATGTTTTTAAAGATATAAGCTCATCCTGAAGTTACACTCATCAAGAGCTTTCATTTGAGTACCCACATGCACTTTTGATATATTTTTCATATATTCATATATATAAATATATAAAATATATAAAAAATTGATGTGGGTACTCAAATGAAAGGTCTTGATGAGTGTAACATCGGAATGAGCTTATATCTTTAAAAATGTCAATAGTTCACAAGATAAAAGGTTATTTCTTCACGAAATACAAGGTCATTGCTTAATTATTGACATTTTTAAAGATATAAGCTCATCCCAATGTTACACTCATCAAAAGCTTTCATTTGAGTACCCACATGCACTTTTGATATATTTTTCATATATACATATATATATAAATATATAAAATATATATGAAAAGTTGATGTGGGTACTCAAATGAAAGGTCTTAATGAGTGTAACATCGGGATGAGCTTATATCTTTAAAAATGTCAATAGTTCACTAGATAAAAGGTCATTTCTTAATTATGCATCTAGAAATAGAGCATTTTCAAATGCAGCCTAAATACTTATAATAAATTGACTATTGGTGAGAATGATATGAAACTATGAAAAGGCACAACTCCGGGTCAATACTTTTCCAACGATACCAAATTTAACCATGAAAACCCATTTTATCATATAAATACACTGGCCACAAAATTTTGCTTATTCACTTAATAATATAGATTTTAAAAAAAATTGTATAAAAAAATTATGATTGACACTTTTTTAGCGATGAAGCCATCAGTTTGTTTAATAAAAGAGAGTTTGTTTTGAATTTTTCATGAAAAATAAATAGGGCAGATTGAAAGCCGCTTAACAAGAAGTAAATCCTTCGGAATAATGGTCAATTAAAATGTAAATATAAATAAAAATGATAACGAGTTGTGAGACAAAATATAAATATATATAGAAAAGTTTATAAGCAATCTTTTGATGACACTGAATAAATATAAATAGAAGGAAATGAGAAACAATTAAATAGGATGTACTTCTTTTGAGCTGACATTTTTAAGAAGATTACAAACAATTACTAAAGCTTATAGATGGAGCAAGTTAACGACGTTTTAGACCAACCAAGTGGTAGGAAGATTTTATGAAAGCTTTTCCGCTGCAAATAATGAGGCGCGATAGAGTAAACTCATCTTTGCCCGACTATCAGACTTAATATCTTTTTTATTTTATTTTCTATACACGCCTTACACTATTCCGAGCAGTAAATAAATAAATCTACGCGCTCCCGGTTGATATTTTTATAGCGAGGCATTATCATTCATTATGTTACGGTGAAATACTGGTATCATTAAACAAATTTCATTTTCATTTTCTTTTAATTAAATTTTTAAGCAAAACACTTAATTTATGTACATTGTCATGGATAAATTAAAGCCAGTTTTTCCTTCGTTGGATTTTTAATATTTTATCTAAATCATCGTGAAATTGGAAAATTTATGATACATCTTTAAAATTAAAATTTTAAATATATAACTAGTAATTGAAAAAAAATTATATTAAATTAATTTTATTTTTACAAATGTTGAATTGATGGTTGGATAAGAAATAATAATAAATAAAAAGATAAAGTAAAATTATTACATTAATTAGCAAGTTTATAAGATAAGTAAAGCGTCCATTGTCGAAATATTTGGTTTTATTAATGGCGCAATGCAATTATCTTCGCACGTGACTTACTCTTTTATGAGTGTAATTTAGTATTTTTTAATGAACTTTAATGAGAGCTTAGTAACTTAATAACTGCGCATTATTTAAATGGGGTCTATAAATACCTTCTACAATCCTATTTACACGAAGGATTAAAACTGTAATTATTATAAAAAACTATAAATTAAATATTATTGGAAGTTATCGTACAGAAAATTGTCTTTCAATAAATTTTTAAAAGAACAATTTATCGTTTATCAATACGTCGAAAATTTTTTTTTTATGAAAGAAATGATATTTTACACGATATTTATTCAGCACTAAGTTAAAATACGGCAACTGTAATAATGAGTTGAATTTCATCAATATTTATTGCAGTACAGGATAGTGGCCAGAAAATGGAAACTAGAGCAGAAGATAAACGATCCAATTAAGAAGAAAAATATTACTGTCATAAATTTACCGAAACTTTTGTCAAATATTTAAGCGTTAAATATATACATTGAATTATTATCAATTTAAAACTTTGGGTATGCAACCTATTTAAAAAATAATAAACTAAAACCGTAAGTATCTGTGAATGCTAAATATTCTGCTTTACATTTATTCCCAAATAGACATCAGTAAATAAAAATCTCTCGGCTTATAAATTTCCTTTAAGAAACTTTGAAAGTAATACTTTATGCAAACATCACCATCCAAGCATTATTCCTCAGAAACACAATAAATAAACATATTTCGTAGAAACAATAGCTCAAAGATGGCTCTCGAGTAAGTATACCCGCAATTTTCCAACTAAGCGATAAACTCTTTTATCATCCTCAAGACATACTTAAAGCAAATATATGTTGAACACACGTCCAAAGCATTTTATAAACGCTCATACAATGACTTGACATATAAATCCAGACGTTTATTTCCATCGCTTCAAGTTCACTTTTTTCCTGTTACGCCTTTTGCATTCACTCACCACCCAGTCGAGGTGTCTCGGGAGTCCCGAGAATTCTTAACCGAGAAGAAATAAGACGCGCGCCACATCTAGTGGTAAAACGAATCAGCGTACCCTCAGGGGGCAACTCTAAACTCGTTTACTTTATTCATTTTTTTTTTTTTTATATAATACTACATCTAGATACAGACATACTTTCGTTCCTGCTTTACAAATGACGAAAATGGATATAAATTGTCACGGTTGATATCGATGAGCCTGTAAATCACCGATAAATTTTTCATATTGTCTAAAGAGAAGAAGTATTCACTTTTGCAAGTTATAAGTGAAAAAGTTTGGCTAATCGAAATATTCATACCTTATGCACATATAAAAAGTTTGCATGATTATCTGAGTATAAAAATTCTATCAAATTGTTTTGAAAGCCCGCCTTTACTTGCACGAAACTTTACATTCTTGTAGAAGTATACAACCATGCCATCTAGTGGTGATTTCGAACAATAGTCAAAAAACTCTAAGTATTTTAAATGAATATATTTGCGGTTTATAAACTAATCATTTATCTTAGTAAGTGTATTTTAAAATTATTTATATGTTTACTAAATGACACTGAAGTTAGCAGACGTCTAAAAATTTTTGATTTTTTTTTTTAATTAAATTACAACTAAAAAGATATTTTTTAAAAATTGCACTTATAGTTTTTCAAGTTTTTAACAAGTGATATTTTTTTTTTAATTGTTTAATTGAAATTTTTTGGATAAAAAATTTTCTAAAAATTTTGAAATGTCAGCTAACTTTATTTTCATTTTACTAAACACTTATTAGCTACTGAGCGTGCCGATCTCTAAATGTGCATTCTGCATTATTTTGACCAAGTGCAATTTAGTTATTTGTTATTCTGTACAATAAGATATAAGACTAAAAGTAGACTATTTGTTTCAGCATTATTCATTATTAATCTTGATTAATTAATTAATATTACTATGATAAAATTAGCGTTGAGAGACCTATTAATATTAATACTGTTTGATAACAGGTTATGGGCACTTTAACCTTGACATTATATTGATTTGAACCTAATTTCTAAGGTATTATGTATGCTCTGTATATGCTTCTGGCCGTTAGAGGACTAGATCATACGGCCTTTTTCAATAAATTACAATTACAATTATGACTTTTAGATACATAAAATAAAACAAAACCAAAAACTTGATTTGTAAACGAGAGCAGAGCTTTTTTTGGCGCTCAAAACACGAAAATGTTGTTGTAAAAAGTTTCAAATGAAAAATATACGCGGATGAAATGAATAAAGTATATAAATGTGCTGAATTCTTTATCTAGGGTTATGTAAATCATATTTCGAAAGCATATTCACACATTTATTCTCTTTCAGTAGGTTTGCTTGGAGTGGTCCTAGAGGAGGTAAAGAGGAATCTCGATATATAATACTAAAATTCCATTAACCTCGTTTTCACTACTCCCAAGCGTCGAAAATAAAATTCCTGTCCAAAATAATGTATTTGGATATCGCAGAATACACCTACCTGCCAACCGTCCAAACCTAACCTATATATCTGCAGCACATGCATGCATTTGAAAATACGGATGTGTTTTGCAGACGAGGATTTTAACTCAATCTATAAGCAGATTTCGTGTGCGCTACGTTTCCTTTATATCTGTATAATATAAGTAATATAATATAGATGGAATAATTTTATTCTGTTTATCCTGTGACATTTCTGCGCAGTGCGTTCCGATGAAATTTATCGTCCCGTCGTACATAGATATATGGTATTACCATGTATAACGTGAATGCAGTCTGAAATGTTTATGCTATCGACTAGCAAAATAATATTGAAAAAAATAGGTATCGACTCACGGCGACGACTACCGAGCAAACCTTATTCCCGAGAAAAATATCACCAATGTTTTTGTACAGAGATGAGTAAACGATTTCTGATTTTTTTTTATTTTCATTAAAATTTTTATTTTTATTATTATTATTATTTCATTCCATAATATTACTTTTATCCATTTCTTCTTTTATACTTTTTATCTTCCTGTCTGCGACGTTCGCCGTTTCCACGCAAACATATTCACACTCGCAATGTATTTTAACGATAAATATAGAGGAAAGTAAAAATAATATAAAATGTTGTGTTATGTAGATTCGAATATATTTACGAACATACCAAAAATATACTTTTTCAATACATGCGAAATGAAGTCGATGTGTAAAATATGTTTGAACGATATCAATCTCTACTGCAAATGTTTTCAGTAAAGTTAAAATTTTTTTTTCTACACTGAAAAAAAAAATTCTTGACTAGAGTGTAAATTTTCTTGGCTCAAGAAAATATTAAGGAAGGTTGAAAATTTCTTGAATGAAGTTAAAGTTTCTTGAGTCAAGTAAATTTTCTTGAGCCAAGAAAATTTTTTCTTGCTCTAAAATAATTTTCGTTTTCCTTAAAATTTTCTTGGCGCAAGAAATTTGTTTTTTGTGTGTATAAATCATTATTTATCAGGCAATATTTATAAAATAATTTTGCATTAACACAAAACAATTACTAAAATAAAAAGAAATTTTTTCTCGCTTAGAGTAACTACTCTAGTAGTTAGTATCGGCAAGCTTTTTAATGCGGTACTAAACGGTAAGGATGATGTAAGATGAACCCACATGATAATCGATCACGCCTATTTCACGTTTGAGGTTTGAAGGGTGCAAAAATGTTTATAGGGCATGCTGAGGGCTGACTAAAGCCTATCTAGTCAATCCTCTACATAAATAATTTTTTTTTTCCTTAACTTCTTTTCATTTCATACGACATTTTTACGTCTTTCGCGACATAAACTTTTTTTGCTTGCTGATTCAACGAGCCGTCGAGCGACAAATGCTCGAGGCTACGATTTGTACCAGCGATTTTTGAATTTATTTCGGGTAACACCCGAGGATAACGCAAAACCCATATTTTTTTGATAACATGTCCCTTTAAGCGATATTCACATAAATATTTCCAAAGTATTTTCCTCTTCAATGGTCTGTCAAACTTTTATCTTAAACATGTACATATGTACACTGAAAGCTTACACAAAAATCAAATAAAAATAAAGATAAATTTTTCCATCCTTATGCAACTGCAACAGTGACTCGAGCTCTGATTTAAAAACAATGCTGCGAAAAAAAATTTTTATTTTTTCCGAGAGCTAAAAAAATGTCTAGTTACACATGCAGCGATTACATGAAAGAGAATCAAGTAGACTTTGGTATAATTTTTTTTTTCACGGTCTCGTGGATTTTCCGATGCATCTCAGGTCGCTCGCGTGTGTACACTCTTCATCGTTTGACTCCCACGTCTCTTTTGCTCTGCATTTGCTCAGTTTGAAAGCGATTACAGTGGTAGCGAAAGCTCCATACCACTTCAGTCTACAATAATGCACGCTATAAGCTATTTCACCCTATACTAAACCCAATACTCGATTCCGAACGGTTAAAAGAGCTTTTCAGAGGTCCTTTAGTCCGATTACACACATCCTAAAATTTAGATCCATATGATCTATTATATATATATATATATATATATGATTTCAAACAATTATCAATTTTTCTAATCGACCGATTCGATGTTACAATTCAATGAATTCTAAACTTGGAACTCTTTTAGATTTACTCGATGTCAATTAGCTTGAGTGCAGCCTGCATATTCACTTTTCAGGTTACAAACAGAATAACAAATAGTTCATTCAATTTTTTCATTCTTTGATCAGTTTTTTAAATATTGAAAAAAACTGCATTAATATAATTGTAAAATCCAAAATTTTAATTGCTATAAATTTTTCTAACGACATTAATATCTAAATAATGACTGCAATGTTAATGTTTGTACACTGACCAATTGCGTAACGCTTTATTTGTAGCTTGTACAATAGGTATGTTTTGTTTGCATGTGATATGTACAATGTATACGAATGCAAACAAGTATATTGGTACGCAAATCATTACTAAGCAAGAGACATAATCACGTAAAATTATACCTCACTGTATTTTCTTTAATTATTCCCACGTATTATTATCAAATCATCTATTGTAAATAATAACGTAATTACATACAATCACCGTATTTATATAAGTATTTATGGTCGGATTTATTGGCGCGTTATTTTACCAGATTAGCTCACGTTTCGTGAATAAATATACATTTTACTATGTTTATTCTGTTTACTTTTTATATTTTATATTATATAAAACTTTTATTTATTTATCGTTATCGGATTCATATCAATAGTTTGGTTGAGTGACCATTATTGAAAACAAAATTCATCCATTTGTTCTATTTTCAAAGAGAAAATTAAGCATAAAACAATTTTGAATTCAAATAAATTTTAAATTTTACAAAGCTTATAAAAATAAATTGAAAAATTAATCAACGGATTTTTAATACATAAAGACGTACGGTTTATAAATGTAGATATACTATCATCGTTATTTTGTTGGTAAAAAGCTTTTAAAAATTTGTTTAATGAAACAACTATATTACATAATAGCTCTACTGGCTTTTCCGCGTTATATTAAATAATAAAAAATCACCATAAAACTTTTTGACGCTTTTTTTATCATCTTGCATAAGCGCGGAAGTAAAGCTATGAAACAGAACAAAAATATTTTAATGAAAAACAGAAGAAGAGGTGTTAGAGAAAAATGTTAGCTAAAATTTGTTTAACTAACAACGAAACAGAGTATGATTAAAAATTTACCCGAGCAGATTTTGAATGCAATATATCGTCTCTAAGACTATTTCTCACTTTCTTTATTGCATTCTTGAACTTTTTTGTGCTTTATCTTGTTTTATTTCCTGCACACTTCCACCGGTACGAAGCCCGAGCTCTCAGAAAGACACTTGGAATCCAAAGAGGCCGCCAAGCTCTAACTTCACTTTTTTTTTAACATTTTTTTTTTTTTTATTTAGAATTGGACGAGTTGCAAGAGTTTTCGTTTCGCTCGTGATCCGTTTCATTTGAAAAGATGATGGAAAATGCAGGAGATCCGTTTTCGTAAAATGGATCCAAACTCAGTATACATGTTTTTCATTTTAAATTTAAACTTGAATCCATTTTATTCTAAATAGGATTTTAAATTATTCCTTAATGTGTTTTCAGGAATTTCATTAAGTTGACAGTAAAATTTACTTTTTTTAAAAATTCTCTACAATAAACTTTTTTATCTTAAATATTATATTCACAATTTCAAGTTATTTTTATATATTTAATATATATATATTATAAATTTTTCATAATTAAGCTTCAATACTTCATTTCATAAATTCCATATCAAACCCTGAACTATTTATATCAAACAATGTAACCCAATTACCAACAAAGGATTTATTATCACAATTCATAGTAAATAATTGTTCCTCAATTAATATTCAATTAATCCTTATTCATTTCACTAATTGATATAAATTAAACTCGTTTCAATTAAAACAGCCACCTATATTCAATTAGTCACATACCTCAAACCAGTAAAAAAATGAATATGCAATCCTGCGTATTTAAATTCCACGGCAAATGAACAAATATTATATCATCAATTTTAATTTCTCAATTTATAATTCTGAAAAACAAACAACTCTATTGAATCAACAAGATACATAACTGAATTTCGTATCGTAGTTGTTTGCTCATTGTTTTCTGCCGGTACACAAAACAACCATCTATATTTATTGGTGAGCGAAGTTATACTGCACTGATTCATCAAGTTTCCTAGTGGGCCATCCGCCATTATATACATATATACATCACATACTGTAGCTATATTCTCATATTCATATTATATCTTCATCTATATCTGTATATCTGCGTGTACAGTGGAGCGTATGTACCACGAAACTTCGAACGACCAAGTGATATTCACATGTACATAGCATTGTGCAATACAATGTGTAACTGTAACTTTACGATCGTTGAACTCAATAAAAATAAATTTTGTTTTAAATTTAAAACAACCCGTAGAAACACTAAATTAAACAATTAAGCTAAACAAAAAATATATATTGAAACTTTGATGATAAAAAAGAATCATAATTTAGTTGAAGAATTATTTTTTACATAGTTTTACAGATAAATATATTTATTTGACCTTAGAGCCAAAACTCCCTCAAGGCCATCAATAAGCAATACATTTTTTATACAAGTATACGCAGCATTAAAATATAATTACAATAATAGTTTTTTTAAATTAATAATGTAATAACAATAAAGTAAGGTTTTTAAGATAATTAATGAATTTATAAACAGTTTAAACAGAAATTATAGTTAAATTAATTGAATTTAATAATACAGAAAAACAAAAATTTGGAAACTTTTCTTTGATCTTCATAATTTAAATAAGCCAAAATCTTAAAATAAAGTTTCGTTAAAAAAATTGATGAATTGTTATCAACACATTATCTAAATTGTGTAATTTTTATTTTAATTGTAATTATATAATCGTTATTTAATCTCAAACATAATTTTTCTCGTTTGATTAATCAGTTATCTTTATCACTTGACTATTTCCTAGCTCGTGTTGTTTATCACTGCCTAAGTTTAGACAACAGTTCTCGACTTATTAAACTTCTCGTAATCAGGTCATTTGCGTATAAAGTTTATGCTTTGAATCTGACATTTATGTAGACTGAATTATCATAGCAATGGCATTTGAGCAACTAAACTCTGTCATTAGACACTTTTGTCTTGAAAGTTTTCGTTAATATATTACTTAACACACCATTATGCGAGCTTGCATAATTTTTAATCATCTTATCGTTTAGTTCAATTAACTTAAGAGAAGAATACTTACGATCCGAGATTAAAAACAAGCTTAAAGTCTGTGGTATTTTTCTGGTAATTACACAATGATTTCTACGCGTCCTTGCTTCTAAATACTATTTTGTATTAGAATATAGCATCATTTTAACACCATGCAATTTCAGAACCATGATCAATATTTTTCTTCCACTATATTCAAATTTTACTCTGCATTAAAATTAGTGAACTTTGTCATTAAACTGCCGTATATTTAAAAATATTTCGCCCTTCAAAAATGATGTATGCATTCATAAATATTAAAATAAAAATAAAAATAAATTATGCCGATACACCATCGATTTCATAATTATTTCACCAGCAGATTTCTCCCCGTTCTCGTCTCTCTACATTGTTTATAGCCAAAAAGAGCGCGAGCATAAAGTCAGCTGCAGAACTTAACCATATTCATTTTAATAAATTTTTTTCCTTTTAATTTTTTCAGTTATGTAAGCGACCTTTATCTTTCTTTCCTCTATTCTCACAGTTCCATTGTCCAGGTTCTTGTCCCCGTAATTTAGCCGTATATATCGAGGAGGAAAAAAAATTAAAAGAGAAAGAAAGGTCGGGCTGTTTAAAAAAAGTACGCAACGGGTTTGTGCCCCAATGAAGTAGCCTCTTTAAAGAATGAATAAAAAAGCATTTTTACTTTTTCATTTAGAGAAATGTAATTAACTTCGAGTCAAATGAAGAACTTATGACTTTGTATCCCTTTGTGTTATCAGCGTTACGTATTTCAACGTTTGTTATTCAGA
Source organism: Cotesia congregata (assembly GCA_905319865.3). Lineage (NCBI taxonomy): Eukaryota > Metazoa > Arthropoda > Insecta > Hymenoptera > Braconidae > Cotesia > Cotesia congregata. The sequence goes on from CAJNRD030001120.1 coordinate 15,895,305, forward strand.
AAGTAATATTTCGCTCTTGTTTATATTAAATTAATCTTAATTACTAGATTAAAACTTCATGCTTACTCATCTTCTTGATGAACTATAAACTTTAAACAAAGAGCACGTTTTACACAAGGCATAAAAATCTATTATGGCAAACCAAATGTTCTTCACAGTTACATAATATAATTTTAAGAACCGACGTCAAGTAGAGCAGAAAAGGGGAAAAAATGATACTGCTTTATACCATAAAAACCACAATGGGTGATTTTGATGTTGACACCTGATTCGCTGTTTTGCTGTTATATCTTTCTATAATACTATCTTTCTGATATATAAAGTACGGTAAATTCAACAGAAGAAAAGATGGATACAGATATAACACAAAGGTGAAAGCCATAAAATCTGTCAGTGTATAAACATTTATCTTTTTATGCGATTTACATTTGAATTTATTTCATTTTTCCTACATCTTTAGTAGTTATAAAATCCAATTTAATTTTGATCGGCATAAGCAATTTCTGGTCAATAAACGTCATTTTCTTCTACAATCCTTTCTCAGAAGGTTACCATGATACATTCGTTAAATATGCGTATCTATTCTTTTACCCTGAGTCTTGAATCAGGGCCACGATTCATTATTGGTTAAAATTTAGGCGCGCGCGTAGCGCGCTATTCAAATTTCTAGTAGAATTTAAGAAGCAAACTATCCTTAGCTTCCTCAGATGCCCAAATGTATAAAGCCAACAAACACCTTGTGTATATAGCAAATAAGTTAAATCTTTACTTAACCTAGATCGTGGACAGTAGTGAGGCATAATAAAAAAAAAGTGTTTAATAAACAACAAACACTATCTCTATTGTGAGATAGAATAACTCGGAATTTAAGATGAAATAAATAACAAGACAATAACAGGCACTTTGTGCTCGGAAAAGTTTCCGGGTAGACTAGACCGAGTTAATTAACATAACGAAATGAGTTTTCGAGGAGTGCATAGTAGTGCCGGTGTAGTGTTGTCGGATGAACCTCTAGGCGAGGACTAGAAGACATTGGAGATGCACCGGGCGAGTGCCATAAGAATAGTCTAGTCGTGTCGTTCTGTATTATATAGAGGGTAAACGAGGTCTTTAGACCACCGGGATTTGCAATGCTACGGAAAATATGCTTCGTTGGCTACATTGCAATCCTGGTAGCAGCAGTGGTAACTCCGCTGTACTATATCCCACTATCTGAACAAATAATCCTGATAAACTTTACAACACACTCAGCTAAACCACTCGGAAGAACATTGATTGCTTAATTCTATTAACATAAAAGCTGTTTTCTATCAAACTGTTTTATCTAAATTGAAAAAATTAAATCTTCGGAAATATAATTATAGAAAGTTCATCAATAAATCCTCTCTCAGCAAATTATTTTTCGATATAATCCTCTGTTCTTGACTGCAATTTAAAATGAAAAGTTTCATTTAAACTTTTACTAAACGATAAATATTTCAACATTGCAAATCTTTGAATTCAATTTCAACAGTAACTTAATACAATCATTTAATTTAAATATAAAAAATGTAGGTCCTTGTCGACAATAAATACTTTTATAAATTACTTGACAATAAAAATGAAGACGTGTAATTAAATTTGATTTCCAACCGACAAAGTTATAAAAAATTAATTTTAAAAGGGACTAGACAGTTAGTTAATTTTAATTCCTTTTGAAGAAATCAGATGAGACGTACTTTAATAATCAAGTCTCGTTGAAAGGTAAAATCCAGAAAGCACAGTTCGTTGAGCGGACTTTATCCGTTGGATTTTAAACGTTCCCCCAGACAAGTTAATCTGCAAACGAATACCAAAGAAGGGAGTAGATTGCTATGTACAGTTTTTGAGAAAGATTTTGAGGTTAAAGCTCAACTATATAAAATACAAGATTACGCTTAAACCACATAGTAAATCCACCATTGCTAAGTCACTAGTCATGCCTTTCAATATTTTTTCCACGCCTCTAGCGTAAAAGCTTTAAATGCGTCACTTTTACCAAATTCGCTCGTCTAAAAAATTTTTGATCCATGCCAAATTTATTCAAGCGATTATTATTTAATTTTTTAGAATTATTATCCTTGTTAATTATAACTAACGTGCAGGATCGTGGAATTTTTGACTTTTAAAATATTTTGTTATTTTAATACTATTTTGCAAAGTATATCCATTCGAAGAAAAAGTATTAGTCTTCAGTAATTCCATTAAACTTTATATCTCTTCTAAGTCTTTCACTCTTCTCCTCTTTTCCACTTTCTTTAGTACTATCATAAAGAATAAAATAGTAGAACCAAACTGCTTACAAAAGTGCGGCCATTTCATCAAGCTTGACGACACGCTTCATTTAATAGCCAAGTCTTGACGAACGCAAAGAAAAACTTTATTCTTTTTCTTATCCATGTATTTTGTACTTAAAAATTTTGTCCTTTTAATTTTACCCTCAGTCATTTTACAATAGACTCACAAACTTTTGTGTCGCAGTAGCAAGAATACTGGTATTCCAAAAGAATTTTTCCCGTTAACTTTTTTATTTTACTCCTCGGATATTCCTTCGGATATGGAAGCATAAAAAGTTGTATAGTGTTTCGTAAGGATGTAAAGCATTTAAGAACAAGATTTTAATCATAACTTTGCTAAATATTCTCATTTTGATAAACTTTGTCCACGAATATATAGATATGTATAGAAGCAAATGAGTATTTAAGTGGTTGTGCTTGTGCTGAAATTTTCACTATACCAAGTGCTTGAATCAACGTCTTAACCGAAACTCCGTTGAAGCAGCAGGCCTCTACTAAGATTTGTAGGTCGTGCTAAAGTTTTCGAGATCAAGTTGTAGAGGCGTAGTTTAGTTGAGGAAAAAATAAACTATCACGGTTTTCGAACATCAATTGACTTCAATTTAAGTTATAATTTAATTTTAAAACTTTTTATTACAATTTCACTTTTTTTTCGAGCATCATCATCGGTATTTCTACTGGAAATTTCGATCACCCGAAATATTATGATTAAAAGTAATAGCCTCTATTGTAAGCAATATCAAATTGTTATTAAACATGATTCAAATAAAATGTGGTGAATTATAATTACACATTCAATTACATTTGTTGAATATGAAAGTAATTCATTAATTTTACACTAAATTACTACAGTTTGTATTGAAATTTTCTTGTCAATGCAATTAAAAATTAATTAAAATTGAAAATGTTTGAAGAACGTAAAAATCAAGGATAAGCTTTGTTCATCGAAATATCAAAGCGTTAGTTTTACCGAATTGACAGGTAGTTTAAGCAATGAAATTATTGTTCTGTATTTAAATTTCCCTCTGCGGTTCGAATAGTCGATGTTGCAGTTAATAGAGAGAATCATATTAAATTTATATTCAATCATGGTAATGTTTATTACCTTGTTTCAATTAATGATCTAAAGCATTTGATTTGGTTATAATTGCAATGATTATGAAGTGGAAACATCAATTACATTACAGAAACATAATTTTCAATTTAGTTTTCATGCTGTCTGTCGAACGTTAAAAGCTTTTTTTGTTTATCTTTGACCTATATTTGATGTTTTGTTAATTTACATCAATCTTCCGCTCTTAATACTCCAATGAAGTTATAGTAATATAGAAATCTCTTAATTGAAATGTTAATTTTAGAATTTATTTAATACAAACAAAAATTAGTTACTATATTCTAAAGGACACAAAAAATATGATTACAAATATTTTATTTTTTTGTTTCAAATTTCAGAATATCTCGACCCTGAATTCTCTATTAAAAATGAAATAAATTGTGTAATTATATATATGTTAAAATAATGAACCATTTTTTTTTTAAATATTAAATTCAAGTGTTTCGTTAATGATTTCTATAGAATTCAGTTTATTCGAGTTAATATTTTTTCAATAAATGAACGAGTTCGCTAGTTTTAAAATAGTATTAATTAAAAAAAAAAAAAAAAAGCTCTTATATCGTAAAAATTTATCCAGCGTAATGAATAAAAAGTAAATTCTTTTTGATGGTATGGAGATAAAATGAAATCAACCATTAGTTGAATCCGTGATTTTGAAATGGTTAATTAACAAACAAAAAATTAGGTAAATTAAAATTCTGTATAGAGCAGTGACTTGATACATTGATATTCAAAGTTGTCGGAGCATAACTAGCGAGCTATTGAGTAATTTTGCCGATTCAAAACACGATCCGAACGAGGTGCATTGTTTCCATCCACCATTCTAGTATTTATAGTATGATAGTAGCATGCATGCATGTGTGTATGAGACATGACTATAATAAAGTAAATGAGAACAAAAGTGAGACAGAAAGTCGAAACCCCGAAGTTGGGTAAAACGGGAAGTGATTGGGATTATTCGAGTTCGTTGCGAATCGCAGCTAATTCAGCCGGCCGAGAAAACACGTGTCAGAGGGTCCAAACGAGTTAGGTGAATCTCGCAATCAGCAAAGTGCTCACATCTTTCCCTCCGTCCCTCCTTCACTTGTGCTCTTCTTTTTTACTTCCTCTTTAATTTCTGTCAGTTTATACATGTCTCTCTAGGTCGTACAATTTAATTTACTCTCTTTGTTGAAATATTTTTCTCTCTTTCATTCAGCGCTTGTGTTTTACTGTATGGCACTCATCAGTTGGTCCTAGATTTTTTGAGCCACACACGTCTATCATAATTTTTAAAATCCCCACGCTTGACCTTTCAAACGAACTTTCCGTACTATTCAACTTTTCAATTGCTCACCGCATGCCGCTGACATTAACATCAGACCAATTAACCGAATTTAGTTTTTAACATAAAAGTCAAATGTTTTAATTAGGAAATAAAATGTAATAAAATAAAACGTTAAATTCGTGTTTAAAACTTTATTCTTGTCAAAAAACAACATGGATAAATTTTTTCTAAGCAAGTGACTTTTATGTTTTAATAATTATTCTTTGAAACGACAAAAAAATTATGCATAATTAATTAAAAAAAAGTTATAGATGACTTAGATGCTTATAATTATTACACCCTAATTTTTTCGCGATAAAAATCTCCACTTACCTTTGAAGAGTAGTAGGAGTAGCAGGAAAATTATTTGATGCATGATGAAGAATTAAATCTACATCAAAAGTTTATTGAAACTTTTAAAACTTAAAGTAATAATTTAGTAAACAAATTTCGATCACAATATTATTCGAAAAAAATGATAAAATTCCGTGAAATTGTCATTAAAAAACAAATAATTTATTTATTTAATGAAATCCACAAGTTACGAAAACTTTTCGCGGCACAAATAAGCCTCGAAGCAGATATAAATTTAAGGGTTGAAGTTGCGCGGGCGAAGTCTCGCCTCGAACTGCGTCTGACTCGCGCTTGCTCTACTGTGTTTCGACGGCTACTGAATGTACCTTTGCGGGGGATATATACCGAGCAAACAATATCATCCCTCCTCTGGTGCTCACTACTTTTGTATACAGCTTTGGTATCCGCAATAATGCACCTCTGGTAAATAATTCACTAGGATTGCAAGCTCAAAAAAAATACTATCTAACAATAAATTCATGCCATAAATAAGTAATTATATACATTAAAAACATAGATTCCCGGATTTCTTTTTTTTCTTTTTTTTCTTAGTTTCGTATTTGATAAGAGTATATATTTGGTCCCAAAAAAATTTTTTTGATTTGACATAATATGCTCATTTGTAATTGTAGCAAAATTCCTAATATATATCCTCATATGGCCTGACATGTCCTGATATAGGAATTATTTAGATCAAAACATATCAGGTCACATATGTTCATACCAAAAAATTATCTATGCACACATCAGGCCATACATGGCCATGTCAAATAATTTTTTCACGAATCATAAAAAGAAAGAATAAATTAATAAAATCGTATATATTCCTAAGATGAAACTTTCATTTTTTCAGCCAAATTTGATTAATAACAAATTAGCAAAGTTTTTACGCTTGCTTTTAAACTTTAATACTCTTCTCATTTCTCAGTTGTTTAATTTTTTTTTCTTTCAATTTATTCACGTTATCAAATCATATCAAGATAACTTTTTATAGGTCATACTGTTCACTTTTGTTGGATCTACCTACATTGTGAAAAATATCAAGTTCAACTCGTTCTTTTGAAATATTGTGTTTTTTTTTTTCTATACTGTTAATTAATTTTCACACACCAGCAATCTGGCATTTTTTTAACTCAACAAATTCATATTACATCTTTGCACTTTAAAAAGTTGTTATTAATACTTTCTCTACGATCCTATTATAATTCAACAAAACTTTTAATATACACCAAATAAATTCACATCTAAGTGAGTTAAATTCGAAATTAATTAAAAAACTTATTTAAATTAGGAACCGGTATTATTTTTATGAAACAAATTATAACTTATTGATAACTCATGAGTTGTGACGCCTTGAGTAATGTTCATGAATTAAGCTCTATCCTTATCTTTGTCTTTTTTAATTTGTCACTGTCAATGTCCGAAACTTGAACCCCGGATTATCGGCAGCTCATTATGTAAATCCTGGACGTGTTGCTGGCAATCAAAAACATCGGATAAATTGGAATCTTGTGCGACAAAATCCATCACGTCAACGAATTTTTAATAATCATTTTCTGAAATATATTAGTAAAATGAAAAACAAATTTTACCGCGTATACGACAAAGTGTATGATTAAGAAATGAAAACTTTGCTTAAATATTTACTTTTATTCAAATTTATCACCCAACTTAAATCGTTAAAATAAACAGAAAAAAGTAGAAATTGAAAAAGTCGAAATAAAAACAGTAATACACAAGATTATAAAAGTTAAAAAACCGTATGATCAAGAAATAAAACTGCTGGGGTTACCAGAAATAATTTAAAGAAAAATGTTGGCAGTATTGAACTCCTTTACTAGTTTTATGTATTTTAAAGTTTCCTGGCAACATTGAAGTCCCGATGTTTCGCGAAAGTTTTATATTATCTTCCCTATATTCCAAGGGGTATGCCGTGTCTACTGCACCGTCAATAAACGCCTAACTTTTTTTGTTTACCCACAGATTTAATAATATACAACTCAGATTTTCACTGTGCCATTTTTATTCATTTTTTAACTCATCAGATCTATAACTTATTCGAACAATTATAAAGTATTCATAGTTATAATTTAATCAACATTTCTCGTGAACATTTATTACATTTGTTCAGATTTCTAATTGATGAATTATGTTACTGAAATATCATTAGTAATTTATTATCATTAAATTTTTCACACAATTGATTCTCTATTTAATTTATAATGAATCAAAAGATAAACATCAAGTTGGAATTAAATTGTCTTTATAGCCACTATTTCTTGTTTGGAGGCGGGAAACAGTTTCGTAAACTGCACCTACAAAGTTTGCCCTTCTCTTCATCCGTCGTTGTCTCCCACGAGCAGCCCAATATACACCCTGACGTCCTAACCCCTTTGCCTACAATTGAGCCAACTTGAGTGGCATGATTAGATACAAACTACTGCTACTAACTCCATATCAAGTTAACCCTATTATTTCGGCAAATGTGGTTCCACAACCTGTTTTAGATATTAAGCTGGAAATTATTTCAACTTGTGTTGCGTAATTGATAATCGATGTCGTCCATCGAACTGTGTAATATTCAGTAAATTTACTCTTCTTCTCATTCGATTACTTTCGTTTCGTAGTTCTTGATAGATAGTAAGTCATGTCCCAATATATTCAATGCTGAGATGTTTTTATAATTCATCTACCATCTTCATGTTAGTGAAAGTAAGAACTGAAATAGTTAAATTCATCTAAATATGTTATGAAATGAGGTCCTACATTGAGTATTTTATAGTTATTACTCTTAACTGTTCATTTTCTTATCTTCGAAATGGGTACTTTACCGCTAAGTTTCCTCAATCGTAAAGCAGCTATTTACTTAACTTTACTTAAGTCCTTAAAAACCAAAAAAAGTTTGACAAATCCAAATGAGCATGCCTTGAGCGTTTATGTTATTTGTCACGTATGTATGCGTGTATATAATAAAGTTGATCAATTCATTCATATACTTTTGTGAAAACGTATTCTATTATCAACGGCCATATCACGAATCAGTTTTCATCAGGGCCCATTAGCTCAGATGGTTAGAGCGTCGTGCTAATAACGCGAAGGTCGCGGGTTCGATCCCCCCATGGGCCAGTTTTTTTTATGAAATGTATTAATGGAGTTTATCCTTTTTTTTCTCCACTAATTAAATGAAAAATGAATATATATTATGTAAAATGTACAACCAAAAAAAACAATCGTAAGATGTAACGATGAAAACAAAAAAAAATTATGTCACTGCAATGTGACGCCAGGACTGACCATATTGTGTTTATGAAACTAGAATTTTTAACGGCGCGCATTCGCGCGCCCCCTATCGGAATTCTAGAATGAATTTATCCTCTTCGATTTATATCGATATATTGATATGTTCACGTACCAGGAGATTGACCAATAGTAACTGAGGAGGGTTTATATTCTACCAATAAGGAATCAGGTTCCATTTTTTCGACTATTGACTAACTTCAAACTGTCATGTATTTTTATTGTAGGGATTAAGACTGTAAGATAAGCTATTTGTTTGTTTAAGCATTATAATGTTTTTAAAAATATAATTAATTCAGAACAGAAATACATACACTTTTTTTTTAATTTAGAAACAAACAAAAAATATCGCTCGAACAGGGACTTGAACCCTGGACCCTCAGATTAAAAGTCTGATGCTCTACCGACTGAGCTATCCGAGCATGAAGGATGCAAATTTCTATGATTTACAAAAACCTAAAGTTCCACGGAAACAGCTTTTAGAGATATGACAACTATCGTTATGATATTATGCATCAAAAAACTCTACCGTTACACAAAATTTCATCGCTTGTATCCAACATGTCGTTCACCTAATAAATCACGTTTCAATTATATACAGACGTAATGTATAGACATGTTATCCGCAAGGTTGTATAATTATATATCCAACCGCAAATAACACTTATCATCTACAAAATATTATACCTGCTGTGACAACCATGGTTAAAGTAGATGTCTAAGATAGCGGATGATGTAAATTCAACGTTTCTATAATATAGCCTAGAGTCTGTATCGAAATACTATTACACAATTTCAACTTTGTTGCTTTTCTAAATCGATTGATGACACGACCTAAAAAGTTATTCTAATAATAATAAGTTCAACCCAATCATTTTTTTAGTCATCTCAATTATTTTTAAACGACACGTTGTAAATAATGGAAATAAGCATCGATTTTTCATTCGATAATACTACTACAAACTTTTTCAATGTCTACTTAGTTTGAAAATCGATATTCCAGAAGAAAAAGTCGTTTTCTCAAATTATGTGAGTATTATGAATGAAAGATAGCACTCAGTAGCTTTCTCTAACCCTTAACAATATTTATTCATCGTACAAACAATCACAAAAAACAAGCTTCATAAGCCTTCAAATCAACTGCAGCTTAAAAATACTATTTTCACACATTGATATAAAAAAAATTCAAAAAATATCGCTCGAACAGGGACTTGAACCCTGGACCCTCAGATTAAAAGTCTGATGCTCTACCGACTGAGCTATCCGAGCCATGCAGGGTTAAAAAGCTATATTTTATTTAAACTAAGGACAACTCTTCAATCTAGTTTTAATTTAATTGTCTTTTTAATCCGTTTATTCGCATAATAAATATCTTATTAAGATTCCTCAAAGTTTCTGTACTATTGATCAGTTCTATTAACTATAACTGAAAACTTACAGTTATAGTTTATAAAACCATCGCTTACCAGTTCTTGTTATCGTAAAAACATATGATACTCGGATGAATAACAGCTTGAAACACCGTGTACTGTAGACTTTTTTTTGTCAACTCCAACAATTGACCTTTTTTTCATTCCGATTTCATATTCCTTTTTATTATATAATTAAGAAGGCTCATAAATTATATATTTACAAGTACTTCTTAAGTACATTGTTCCTCTTTACATTCAGCTTTATTCTTTAATCCTTTAAACTTTTCAGAATTTTTACATATTTTTTAATAACTAAAACATATCTCAAGACTATTTTATCTTCTTCCATTTATCAAATACATTATTTCATGTACTTAAGCCCTCATACCTTACACGCTGTAATTAACAAATTGTAACCTTGAACTTTACTAATAGAATTTATTACACTAACATTACGAAACACTCAACATTTACAAGTAAAATTATTTTTAAAAAATTGCATTTATTACTTTTTTTTCCAACTTTTAAATATGGAATTTTTTTTAATTTTTCTTATGATAATTGATTTGTTAAAAAAAATCCTGTAAATTATCCAACTTTATTCGATTTCAGGATTGTTATAATAACGCTGTATTTAAAATTCACGATTCTACACTGTTCTTCAAAGTTTTAAAGTATATTAAGAGTTTTTGCTGTAAAATTCTGTAAAAATTGATGTAAAATGTTTAATCATGTAATATTTTATTTACATTAATATATCAACATCAATATTATCCAAGTTATTATTTTTTTTTATCGAAAATAAGGCTTTGGTTAAACCAATGCAGCCAACTTTTACAAAATTTTCATCACGTATCAACAATACGCTTATATGATACTAAAAATCATTAACGAACATCTAAAAATTCTTGAAATTTTTATAAAAAATCATTTATTGTAAAAAGAATATTTTAAAAAAAATTCGCACTTTTAATTTTTAAAAATTTCTTCATGTAGAATTTTTTTGTTAAATATTTTCCATTATAATTTAATTGTTATAAGGATCTAAAAACTTTTTTTGCTCGACGGGCAGAAAGCGTCAACTTTCGGCCCGCTGCGCTAAACGAAGTTGCCCCTTTCTGCCTTCGTCGAGCAAAAAAATAGTATACACTCCACGGGAAGTAAATAAGAAAGCCTCAGACCACATGTTTGTTGACCTCGGCTTCGCCTCGGCCAACAATTACATGTGGTCTGAGACATTTCTTACTTTACTTCCCTAGGTGTGTAATATACTATTTAGGTCTGTTAAATTCAGTATCATTACGCTGAATATATATCCAAGTTATTCTTTTTTTTTTTTTTTTTTAGGTATAAGGCGTTGGTGTAAACCAATATAGCCAATCCAAGTTATTCTTTTTTTTTTTTTTTTTTTTTTTTTTTTTATTAAAAAAGGAATATAAAATATAAGGCGTTGGTTTAACCAATGTAGCCAAATCCAAGTTATTCAGCTTCTTCTGAATAGTGTCGCCATCTGACGATCATTACAGAAAAATATCTCAACCGAGTTTCTTCTTTATCGACTAACCCATATCAGGTGTTAGTAAGATCTCGACTCAAAGTAATGTATCAATATAACAAACGATGATAGATTTCTCATAACGAGACCTCTCTTTGTCTCTCCTTTCAATTCACTATATCAAACAAGCACCGACGCGCTTTATTCGTTTAATTTCAATTGAATGGAAATTCGATCCTTCATATAAACAAATTCAACGCTTCTTTGTCTCGTGCATAATTTTTTAAACGACACTAAGAATTAATAATTAACACTCGCTTGTTAAAAAATAATTAATTAAACAAAAATTAACACTTGTTACATTCTACTGTGCTTAAACGACTACGCAGTCATTTTTTTAAATACTTACTGTTTGTTTATTTGCAACTAACTTTTACATGGTTTTTTAAATATCATTGTTATTATTATATTTTATCCAATAATTCACTAACTAATTTTCTTTTATTATTAAAATTATTAAACAATCACGCTGTTTAGAATATTAAAACAAAGTGCAGCCGCGCTTCGATCTTGCTTTTCTCACAGCCGACCCGACACTGTGAAAAGTGTGAAAAGAAGCGGTTACTGCGGGACCGCTAGTTGTGTGAAAATTAGTTGTTTCCCGATACATGTTGCCCTCTAAACTAATTTTTCTATTTACAAAATTTAATTAAGAAATAAAAGTTTGTAAGTTGTAAAAAATAAGTAGTGATAAATTTAGCAGATATTTAATAATTTTAAATATTTTTTTTTACAAATAAATTATGGCAAAAAAAAATATAAAAAAAATTGACATGTAGAAATTAAAGAAAATGCAATTTTTTAAAAATTTTTTTGTTAAAAAAAATTAAAAAATTCTCTAGTGACTGCTAACTTTAATGTCTTAAAAAATAAAAGTTTGTAAAGCTAATGATTTTATTTAACAGTGAATACAGATATAAAATAAAAAAATTTTGTGATATTTTCTGAATAATTTTACTTAGAAAATAAAATATTCTACTATACTATTGCATAAATAGATTTGTCAGGTCGATTGTTTTATAATTATTTCAATTAACTTGAATCAATGACATTGAAAATAGTGTATGATAATTTCATGATCTGAAAAATAAAGATATAATTCTCTCAGTGAAAATTAATAACAAAAATTCTATGCAAATATTGTTTTTTATTCTTAAAAGAAAAATTTTGATTGTGAGATAGACAAGATTATATTTTAAGTTCAAAATAATTTATGTAAATTTTATGGTGACACGACAAAATCTCCCCGACAAAATCTAATTTTAAATAATTTTTAATAATAATATTATTATTCCTGACAGTTGTGATGGTATTTTTCGTGTAAATATACACAAAAAATCATGATAAAAGGGCACAACGAGATTTTGAAGCGTATTTTGTTCGGGGAGATTTCGTGGTACAACCAAATTTTATGAAACTGAAATCAGTAGACAGCTGATGATTTAAAAAAATTTTTTGAATTAAAAAAATAATATAAAAAAAAAATTTAATTTCGTTTTTTGGAATTTTTTTCATTGAAACAACGGCTTAAAAATTGTTAGCTATTTATTGATTTTAGTGTTATTAAAATTTATAAATATGAAAAAAATATATACTAACTTTTTTGAAGGAATCTAATGATAAATCAACAAAATATCCACTGACGAAAATGACATCTTTAACAGTGTTTGACATAATTATCGTGAGCAATTTTTGAATTTCGACATCAACAATATACCAATTAGTTGAAAAAATCTTATGACGAAGATTTTCAAACTGTTGATGTGAATTAATGCATATATGAAAATTATAACAAATAAATAATGATTAAAATATTTTTTTAAATAAAAAAATTTTTTTTTAATTTAAAAATTTAAAAATTAAAAAACTATATTGTTAATGAAGTGTCTATTTTTAAATTTAAACAAAAAATTATTTAAATAAAGAATAAAAATTTAACTATTTTTATTATAAAAGAAAAAAATTTTTTTAAGCAAATAAAATTAGTAAAATAAATAATTTTACCTCAAGAGTAATTTGATGTGCAGAAGCGCACTGTCCGAATTGTTGAACGCATTTAAGAATAAAATAAAAGGCATTGACTACAAGTGAAATATCAAAGCCAGATCGGCTTAACAATAATGTCAATGTACACATAACGAAAGAATTAATAACATAATGAATAAAAACAGTTTCTGCAAATAGTCTATTAGCTGATTTAAATAAACTAAAAATAATAAAACAAAATAAATAAATTTTATTATATATTGTCAATTAACAAAATCATAAAAAGTTTCAAAAATAAATATAACTCAACTGTAAAAGTGCTATATGACTTTCAACCCATCGAGCGATTAAATATTTCCCAGAATTTTCATTTGATTTTTTATCAATTGAATTGTCATTACCCTTTTCATCATCATTTTCTTGTAATTTTTCAATAATCACTTCAAAACGATATTGAAGTAGACGAATTTTAGCACAAATTTGCAGCATCATGCTTGGAAATAGTACTCCAAAAGTTGTATTTACAATTCCAATAGTTACAACAGTGTAAGATTGACTCGCAGCAGTTATCCAAAAAATTTTCGGCGCTGAGTAATTAAATGGCATTTTACTTCTGTAGGGCAATACTGTGGGCATACTTGTTTGAAAAGCATTGAAACCTGTGTACCATAGAGTAGATAAAAGACCTAACGTCAGGCAAACAAAATTGACAAGCCTGTAAAATAAATTTTCAAACTTGAATTTTTTAATTTATTAAAAATAATCATAATTTGTGATGCGTAAAAGAAACCCAGTTTTACCTAAAATAAATAACCCGATAAATAAAACATTAAAATTTTAAAACATATTAAGCTCTATTAATTAATTTCATACCTATTGATGTCATCGTATTTCTTTTGTATCAATATTTCGTCTTCATTCCTCAAATCAAATGGCTCGCTATGAAGATAAATATTAAAATTCAACAGCTCGTTTCGTTTTTTTACCAAACAATATATTTTAGCAAAATTTTCAATAGATTGAAGCATCAGAGTGATTATGTCTATAGACCCGAAAAAATCTAGATGTAAAAAATCAATATCCATCACTCCGGTTATAAAAAATAAATTATTCATCAATACGACGAAGAAAGTGTAGCAATTGTATAAAATTGCTTTCAAGCCCGTCCATTCAATTGGTCTCCAGAGCCCAACAGCCATGAAAAAATTCCAGTAAATAGTTAACAAAGCCATTTTGTTTGTGATTAGTTTTTAGTTCGAATACTAAAGTAATATTTGCAATGAATAAAATGTTTGAGCGGATTGTAAGTTTAAATCGAACAATAAACTTTCCACTGTTTCTTTTGTCAAGAAGACGCCAGAGTGTGTCTGGTACTCTAATCATCTAATCAACTATGCAAAATTGTCGTTAATATTATAATGACGGAAAATTGAAATTTGGTTGATTTATTAATGCCTTTAATCATTTTGATAGCAGATAATAACTGTCCACTTATTATAAATAAATTAAATTCTAGGGAAGAGAAATTTTGTTTCATATAATGTAAAGACGGTCGATATCGCTCGGTTGTAACAAAGTAACAGGCTTCAGTTGCTCACAGAACTTCAAAGAACTAGCATCTATATAATAACTTGACTTCACTATGGATTTGCTTAATGAAATTCAGGACTTTTGTTTTACTACATTCACTGAAGATTTTATTTTGAAAGAATTAATACGTGATTTGTTTCTTAGTATTGAACATTTTATGACTTGTGATAATAATTCACTAACTTTTATTTTGGAGAAATGGAAAATTATAAGTAAAAAATAAAATAGTTCGATTACAAATTGAAAAATCCAAAAAAATGGTAAGTTTGTTAATAAATTTTTATCAACATATAATTTTGTTTTAATTTCAGAATTACAAAAGAATCTAATTTTATTTCATTGTTTGAAGCATTTTTATAATGATACGAGATAATACGAAGGATATTAATGTAAGTTAAAGTACTTAACTTCCAAATAAAAATTTGTTTTACTACCTACGAATAAAAGATGATTTTTTACAATGAATTTAATATTGAAATGCAAGAAAAATTATTGAAGAAGATATATGAAACTGAAGTTAGTCGACATCTGTCATTTTTGTGATTTTTACAACAAATAAATTACTAAAAAGAAAAAGTTTTTCAAAAAATTACAATAAATTTTTAACAGATCTAAAAGTGGAACTTTTTACAAAATTATTTTTATAATAATTTATTTTTTGAAAAAAATCATCATGTCAGCTAACTTCAGCATGATGAAGATATTAAATATTTTTTTTATATTTAAAGATTTAGAAAACACTTAATAAATTTTTAAAATACGGTAAGTAAATACTTTTCCATTACATTTTCGCGCTCTTTAAATTTTATGATAATTAAACTGATATTTAATAATTTTTGTATAAATAATAAAACACAATATTTAAAAAAATTAAACTTGTAGTTTTATTAATTTTTTACATAAGAATATTCTTCCTTTTTGTTATAAAAATTAATTAAAAAAAATATTTTATAACATTAAAATTAGCAGTCACTTGACAATTTTTTATTTTTTTATAACAAACAAATTATTTAAAAAAAATTGCATTTTTAATTTTTTAAAATTTCTACATGTTAATTTTTTCTTCCAATTTTTTTTGCTATAATTTATTTGTTAAAAAAATTTTAAAAATTAATAAATGTCTGCAAAATAAATTTCCATAAATATTTTAAGAAATGGCGGGAATTAAATTTGAATTTAAAAATCGCGGGATTTTCAAAATAAAAATCTCATTATCCATCAAGCTCTCAATAGCTAAGACCAACACAAGATGTCGCTAGTAGTGATACTAAGAGCTGAAATGACAACACGGTTGCAAGAGCAGACGAGCCGAAGCACAGAGCACGGCAGTAGAGAATAAACGATCGGCAAACGGGTACGTAAAACGTGAAACCTCGTCGTCAGTCTACATAACATCAACGTCTAATCTATATACATAAAACATAAAACTAGGAAGCTTGAAGCCTCCAGCAACTCCAGTAATATCGAGTTGAGTGTCTTAGTCTTTCAGCCGTCAGACTAGTTACTCAGTACTGAGTACTCAGTATATACCCAGTCTAGGAAAAGAACAAGTGCTGGAACATAGACAGCAATATATTTATATATACACATAACAAGTAATACATAAAAGTTGACCCTTCTGTCGCTTTTGCACAGTCACCATCGCCGCTGCTCAGTGCTACATGAAATTAAATGTGCATAACACTAGACCAGAACCAGAGCCAGTATTATCGCCAATTATCATCCTCATCGCATTCAATCACATCCTATATATCTTATTACCCAAGTACAGCTGAATAAATTAAATAACAGTCAGTGGTGCAGTGCGGTGCAATATTCCAATAACATTATAATATAATGTTTTAGTGTTATTATAATCACGTGAATTTAATTATACACTAGTAATTTATTTATCTGCTCGTAAAATTTATTTTAATAATCATTTATCATTTACTTTAATATTAACTATTAATATTAAAATCACTTTATTTTATTTTATGAATATGGATTATGTTTAATCCCGGTGTTTTATATTTTAGATTACCATATATATATTCTGAATGACAGACAATAGAATACAGTACAACGGTACCTAGACCAAGACTTCCCGGGCGTAGACCATAATATTTCAAATAAAAAATTATAGTTATTACTTTTATATATAGTTAGTTAGTTAGTTGATAAAAAAAAAAAACGTGATTTTAATAATAATTTATGATATTGCTGAGGATGATCTGATTGCTCATCATGACTGTAGATTTTGCTGATTATTTTTGGGTAAGTTTTTTATTTTTTTTGTGATATTAAAATGTTTTTTTTTTTTTTTAAATTGTTAGTTTTATTTTTATTTTAAAAATTACTGTCAGGTGTTTGATCTTTTCAGTAACATTTTTACAAAATTAAAATTAGCACTCGCAATTTTATAATTTTGTTTAACAAAAAAATTTCTTCCGAAAAATTAATTTGAAAAAATTGCATTTTTAATTTTTTAAAATTTCTACATGTCAATTTTTTTTTCTAATTTATTTTGCACTAATTTATTTCTTTAAAAAATTTTAAAATTTAGTAAATATCTGCTACTTTAATAAATATAAAGATGATACTAAAGTTAGCCGACGTTTTTGATTTTTTAATCATTAAATTAGAACAAAAAAATATTTTTAAAAAATTGCACTTACAGTTTTTTACAAATGAAATTTGTTTTCTTTTTTTTTTGTAAGTAATCATTTTTTCAATAAAAAAATTTTTGTTTTTTTTTTTTTAAAAAATTATTACAAAAAAATTTTTTCATTTGTTAAAAACTTCAAAAACTATAAATGTAATTTTTAAAAAATATTTTTTCGTTATAATTTAATAAATTAAGCAAAATAAAAAAATCAAAAATGTTGGCTAACTTTATTATTATCTTTAATTTTAATAATATTTTAAATTGAAACATAAAATAACAGACTATTTTCTGTTTTTATAAAAAAGTCAATTATTAACACAGAAAAATAATTGACACTAATTAAAATTAACCTTTTTACAATACTGAACTAGCAGAATTAAAATGTTTTTTTTTTTTTTATATAAAAAATGCATTTTTTTTAATTGCGCAAAATTATATTATAAAATATCAAAAAAAGAAATAGTAAAATTTTTATTAGGCTAGATTTATTTATAAATTTTTGTTTCAATTTATTTAATGATTAATTAATAATTAAAATAATCAACTATTTAAATCTGACGTCGGATGTGTTGTATAAATGATAAGAAAAATGAAAGTGATAAGTGAGTGAGGTTATTATAAGAATGTCGTAGATAAAAAGACAATCGAATAGTAAAAATGAATTGATATAAAGGTGCTATGTATGTAAATAAATGTAAATGTTAATTTAAAATTAATTTAATGTAAAAAACCTGTATATTTTTTAACGTAGGCTATTTAATAAGTATCAAGTGTATTTTATATACATATTATATATTATATTACATTACATTACGTTATATTAGGCATTTTATATTGGGTTGGACGTAAACGATAAAAGAGACAAAATATTTGTGAAGTAGAAGAGGAAAAAGGATAAGGATAGTTAGTGTCCTTCGACGCTTTTGTTTATTTCTCTTTCTCAACCCAAACTGTCGGCTTATCCTTTTTCTTCACGATCTTTCACCTTCTCTTTTTCTCACGTATTTTATTTTTTGCGGTCTCTCTTATGCTTGCTACTCAAGTCGGGTGTTATGAGATACAAAAAGAGGCGCGAGAGAGCAAGAGAGAGAAAATGAATAAATACGTTACATCTTTCAGACCGTTACTACTTACTACTGAATAATATTGACTATACATATAGTAAGCGTTTTTGTTACATGTACATATACGTACAAATCTTGTAAAATTATTCAAAATTTCAAAATATTATGTTTTATTTTTATTTCTAAGTTACTGGAGATTTTAATCCATTCAAAAATTTGGGATTATATTTTAATAATATTTTTTTTTAAGTTATTAAGTTTTTTACGATGTAACTTTAAATTTTTTAGTGACATTAAATTTAGTACACTTAAACATTATTTAATTTTTTTTAAAACAAATTTGTTTTTAGAGAAAATTTAGCGTCATTGCAAACATCTTGACTTGAATTTGTGCCTTTTCAAGGTTTCATATAATTCTCACCGACAGTCAATTTATTACGATAAGTACTTAGGCTGCATTCAAAAATTCTCGATCTCTAGATACATGATTAAGAAATGACGTTTTATCTTGTGAACTATTGACATTTGCAAAGATATAAGCTCATCTCGATGTTACATTCATCAAGACCTTTCATTTGAATACCCACATCAATTTTTTCATATATTTATATATATTATATATATATGTATATATAAAAAATATATCAAAATGCATATGGGTACTCAAATGAAAGCTCTTGATGAGTGTAACATCGGGATAAGCTTATATCTTTAAAAATGTCGATAGTTAAGAACGTACAGTGCAATTTAACATAATTAAGAAATGACCTTGTATTTTGTGAACTATTGACATTTTTAAAGATATAAGCTCATCCCGATGTTACATTCACCAAGACCTTTCATTTGAATACCCACATCAATTTTTTCATATATTTATATATATTATATATATGTATATATATATATAAAATATATCAAAATGCATGTGGGTACTCAAATGAAAGCTCTTGATGAGTGTAACATCTGGATGAGCTTATATCTTAAAAAACGTCAATAATTAAGAAAGTACATTGCAATTCAACAAAATTCATAGTGACTGCAAGGTTGCTAGTTTTCATAATTTGTTATTGTAAAAAGGAAACATTAGTTTATTAGATCTAAAATTTTTAATGTTAAAAAAAGAAATAAATTATTGAAATTTGTACTTAAGAAATATTCTAAATGCTTGTGTGCTATTTTACAATATTTGAATTTGCAAAAAATTATAAACTAAACTTTTTAATTGAGAAAATTTTAATGTCAATTAAAAAAATTAATTGTTTAAAATGTATATATAAGATAAATTAAATATTCATATATACTGATACAAATAATTTAGTTTATTATTAAAAAAATTAATAAAATAAAAAACAAATATTATGTTTGCAAAAAGAAAAAATAAAGAAAATTTTTGATTAAAAAATTACAATGTTAAATTAAAGGAAGTAGAAATGTACTTAACATTACAGATCTTTTTGTTTAAACATCCTTTCGTTATGAGCGAGTGCGTACTTACTTTGAATATATTCAAATAATGAATAAAACACATAACAGTGATACGTACGGTTGAGCAAACATTTTCATATATCTATTAAAATATTTAAGTATTTGTTTTTAATTTATCACGTGTAATCAGAGATACACGAGGACTGATAAAAATTGTATGCATATAATACAAGTATATATTTCATCGTACTGAAGAGGAAAAATGTTTTATATTATATTTGAAATAGCTATGCATACTTATATTTATAAATAAAATTGATACTTATTAATTAATAGTTGAAATTTACAAATGATTGTTAATTAAGGTTTTTTATTAAACAAAATAAATATTTTATTTAGTTCACTTGATACTGGGTGCTTTAAGCCAGGCGTTAATATCCATAAAACAAAGACCATTTGCATGGCTTAGAGCTCTTGCTTTTTTACAGGTGCACTGAGTGTAAAATTTAAAGTAGAGGGAAAAAGTTAAGAGTAATAAAGAGTAATGGGTAATGATAAAATACCATAGTAACATTTTAGTGATATACTTTTTATTATAATTTATACATACTTTCTGGTGAAAATACTTTTAAGAAATTTCAATGAAGTCATTTAGAAAATTTGTTATTTAAATACCTTTTTATAAATTGATA
Organism: Cotesia congregata; assembly: GCA_905319865.3. Classification (NCBI taxonomy): domain Eukaryota; kingdom Metazoa; phylum Arthropoda; class Insecta; order Hymenoptera; family Braconidae; genus Cotesia; species Cotesia congregata. The sequence goes on from CAJNRD030001120.1 coordinate 15,916,062, forward strand.
CTTTAATTCATTTTTGAAAAATTTATTACATAACCGATTTCAAAGTACTCTATAATATACAAAAGAAAATTAAAAATGTACTTGTAAAATTTATTTCGTGCACTGAAAAAAAAGTTTTTTTCCACCCATAATACAAAATATTTTTATCCGTTTTTTTATTTCCAATGTACGTTTCTGGTATTTTTATATTATTTAATAAAAAAAACTGGTATTTTTTGTTTGTTTACATCATTGAAAAGTTGTCCTGGCTATAATTTATTGAAAAATTACTTAGATGTATTACAATTGATATCATAATCTGGATCCTTGGGTACGAAAAAAGTTGCTCGAATGGAATTTACATAATTAAAAATTAAATTTTTCAATGATTTAATCAATAATTAATTTAATTTTTTTTTAATTGAATTATTATGATTAATTAAATTTTCTTAAATTTATTCATAATTAATTTGATTTTTCTTAATTTAATTATAATTGATAAATTAATAATTATTAATTTATTAACTATAATAAAAAAGATCCACAGTATTATAAACACATCAATTGCATTTGTGTTAAATCAATTTAAATTAGCCATGTTTTTATTTTGGTATTTTGCTGAAGAATCACTATACTTTTTAGGAAAAAAAATTCTTTACAGGAGGGAAAAATTTTCTGGGTGGAAAAAACTTTTTTTTCAGTACGCCAATATTTTACCTTAATATTTACAAAAAAAATTTTTATTGATAATTCATTTTTTTTTATTTTATTCATGTCTATTCTGATGAATAAATATTACTTTAAAATATTTGTTTTAAATTTGAATTACTAAGCTTGATAAAACATCAGAAAAAACATTGAATATTAAAAACTTTTCTGAATAATTCATTAAATAATATTTTCATTCAATTATTTTAATAAAACTTTTCAAACATTTGAGAAAAAAATCCAAGTATAAAAACAAAATTAAATTTGTAAAAAATTTTATCAAAAATTTATTGAAGTATATTTTAATAAAAACCATTTTCAAATGTTTAGTGTATATAGTATATATGCTAAACACTTTCTTACATAAGTATTTAAATAGCCAATAGCTGTATACTATCTAAAAAAATATGTTTATGTATTTAAATTTAAATTACTACCCAGCATCGAATATACTAGATCAGCCTGTACATACACATAAAAAACAATGACGAGATTAATGAGAATCTATTGTCGTTAATATCATAATTTGCGAACAAGTGGGTACATATTTAAAAGCATAATATATGGAGAGAAAAAAAGATTGATGATAAAAGATACTCATACCCGCACAAGCACATGCGAATTATATATATTATATGTATGCAGACATATGAAGTACACAAAGAAATAATTTGTAGGCCGATCAATGTTAAAAAGCTAAATGGCTTTAATATATTTCAAGTTTCTCATCAACTTGTCATTTATGCTACAAATAACTCAAGCGTTTGTAAAAAAAATAAACCTTATTTTTTTTTCAGATAATTGGATAATTATATTTCGTTTTTGTAAATTATTTTCTCGAGTACCAGGCTTTACCTTGAAGTTTATTTTTTTATCATATCAGCAAGCTTCAATTTAGAACCTGTCGAATAAATGAGGCAAATTCAACCGGTAATAATTGATTATTTGTGCTTCCTTAGTTTGAATTCAAAAAAGAAAAAATTATTGAAATTACTTGCTATTTTTTGGTCTATGATAATGATGATGATGATGATGATGAGGATGAAGAAAAAGAAAATCTATGAAAACCGGTTGAACAAGTTGACCTTCTATTGGTCTGGAAAGAAAAACCACCAGGTTGACGAGAAGAGCACATAGCAGTACAAAGTCACATTTCGAGTTAATATTATTATGAGTTTTTACCCGATACAATAGGAAGTAAGGATAAGGGTAAGACCTGTAAATCATGGATAAAAGGATTGACTATAATGTTAAATAAAAGGGAAAAAGGTAAAAGAGCGTGTGGAAAGAAAAGAAATAAACAAAAAAATTAAAGTCAGTTGAAAGAAATTTATACCCATGAGGCTACTTGCTTACTTATTACATATAAAATACTGCCTACTATATACTGTACTCCGACAATGTGTGTGCTATGTGACTACTCAACGTCGTCTGGATGCTTGTCTCTTGAATTCTTTATCAATCATACCCCGTGATATTATGTGTATATATGTATACCTTGTGCGTCACAGACTGCTTTATAATAGAGTTGTATTGTACAATTGTCTTTTTTATTAGATGAAATTTTTATTTTTAACTTTAATTATTTGCTCGGATAATATTATTTCTGGTTTTAATATTTTGTCTTTATTTATCGAGATTATTGTTTTTTATTTTTAATAATTACTTTAATTATACTCAATTATCCGGTCGATTTAATAATTATGTCATTCTAATAATATTATTATTGTTATTTACTCTAAATAGAAATTATAAATGCGTAATTCTAGCAATTAATAATATTACTCTTGCAAAAAAAATTATAATTTTTTTAATAATTTGATTAAATTTAAAAAATTCTCAGATGTTAATTTCAGTATTATAAAAAACAAAATAATTTTTCTAACTTTAAAAAAAAAATATAATAACATGATTTTTCAGAAAAAAAAATTACTCATTAAAAACATTTTTTTATCTTCCATTTTTCTGATAAATAATTCATTCACTTTTTATTTATTCATAAAAACAAACTCATTCATATTTCAAATGAAAAAAAAATAAAATTTATGATTTAAATTTTTATTTACGGAGTTATAATCAAACATTATGACCTCCAAAATTTTTCTCAAACAATTCATACGCCTACTAAAATTACTACTCTTAATATCCCTTTAATTAAATCTATTTAATATTAATATAAATATTAAATTAGGTAAATATTTGTAAGTGGGGTCAACTATTTTAATTTTCATTTTTTTTAACGAAATTTCTATTTGATTTTATTGATAAATTTTTTTTTAAATACATAAAAAAATAAACAATTAAAAAAAAAGTTCAACTTTTTTTTTAAATTGTTCGTTTTTTTTTTTCTATGTATTTAAAAAAAAAATACATCAAAAAAAGATAAAATAGAAATTTTATCCAAAAACATGAATGCAAAAATTTTTTCCAACTTTTAAAGGCAAAAATGTTATCGAAATTTTTATTTTTTCCTTTCACGACATTTTTTATCATAAATTCGCCGTAAAAACAAGCAGAATAAAAAAAATTAAAAAATGTTTATTTTTCACCTAATTATGGGCTAAAATTTGGTCGACCTCACTTGTAAATAATTACCTTAATTATTTTGTGCAATATAATTATTACACTTAGTGATAATTCTAGAGCTTCGTTTAAAAAAATCGTGCCAATTTCTGAGATAAAAAACAATCTCCGATAAATAAAGCAAAAAGAAAAAATGAATAATTGATTTTTGTTACAGGGTGAAAAGAATAATGGATTCGACGTGTTGTATCATAATATGAAGCATGGTGTGGTGGCAAGTAAAGAGCTTGCGGATTTTCTGCGAGAGCGCTCGGCGATCGAGGAGAATAACTACAAGTTATTGAGCAAAGTTGCCAAACAAGCGAGCAATAGCAGCAGCATACAGGGAACATTTGCGCCAGTATGGGCAGCCTTGCGTGGAGCTGCAGAAAAATTGGCGAGTCTGCATCTGCAGATGGCCCAGCGGGTGTCGGAGCTGATAAAAGATGTTTCCAAGTACGCCGATGAGCTCCACAAAAGACACAAAGCTGTAAGTATTTGTAAACTCGTAAACATCCATTGATATTTAAATATCTCTTAAAACACAGTTCCTGGCTTCAAGATAAATCTCTCCGCTTATCGTACACACGCTTATCAGTATACGCCCACTTGGTAGAGTACTTTATAGAATAAATAAAAAAAAATACCATGAAAAGTTTCAACTGTCGTTAAAAAAAATGAATTGTGTGTGTATATAATATATATATATATATAACGAGATGATGGATTTCAGGTGAAAGAGGAAGAGTCGTCGACCCTCGAGGTCGTTCAGAATATCCAGAGTATCACGGTGACACTACAAAAAGCTAAGGACATGTGTCAGCAAAAAGGGCTCGAATTGGAGAAGTTGCGAAAGGATAATGCTAGCCAGCGGGAACTTGAAAAAGCTGAGGCTAAGTTTAAAAAAGCTCAAGATGATTATAAAGTTCTTGTAGATAAATATACCATTGTTAGAAATGACTTTGAAACTAAAATGTCTCAAGCCTGCAGGGTAATTTTATTTTTATTATTATTATTATTTATCTTTTTTAAGTATATGCATAAGATAAAATTACCGGAGTTAGATATGTCACATACAGTTTTGTTATAGTAATATTTTTTTAATTTTGATAAAAATGTCATAAATACTCTGATAATATTCAAAAATAATTTATCTGTATTGATACTTGTATCAGTATCAATATTTCTCATATGTCAAAAAAATGTTGAAATTATTGATAAATATGGTGACTAGTTTTTCTTATTCAAATTATTTAGATTAGTTTTTTGAAAAAAAAAAAAAAAAAATAATATTTATTGATGTACGAAAAAATTATTTGTTACAAACAGAGATTTCAAGATGTTGAAGAAACACATTTACGTCAAATGAAAGAATTTTTAAACACATACGCTGATGTTCTTCAAGCAAATCACGAGCAAGTTGGTCAAGTTCACATTGACTTTAAACGGCAGTGTTTAGATATGACGGTAGACAAACTATTGGAACAATTTGTCCAATCTAAATACACAGGATTTGAACGACCAGGTAATTATACTGAAATAATGATAATAATATAATCCATGATATATAGAGGGAAAAATTTTTGCCAAAATTTTAAAATAAATGATTTAAATGTTAGAACTCATGGAGAAAATATTGATCCTACAAAAATAGTTATAGAACAAAATTTGTGGAAAATTTAATTTTCGATAGAAAAATATCTTATAATTTTTTTAACCCTTTAGAGTCAGAGGATCTTGAAACGTCTTCGCGTGAGAGTAGTGGGGAGAGCGCAAATCCATAGTAAGACCCAAGAGTGGGGTTTCAAGGTCAGACTCTAAAGGGTTAAACTACTAATATTTTTACTGTAATTCCAAAATTAAGATTCACTAGCAACCTTGCGGTCACTACGTCACTGCCGTGACTTGTGAACTATGAATATATAAAATTTTGCTTTATTCAATAATGACTTTAGTTAAATTGCACTGTACTTTCTTAAATATTGATGTTTTTAACGATATCAGCTCATCTCGATATTACATTCATCAAGAGCTTTCATTTGAGTACCCATATGCATTTTTGATATATTTTTCATATTATATATATATATATATATATATATATATATATATATATATAGAGTGTAACATTGGGATGAGCTTATATCTTTAAAAATGTCAATCGTTCACGAGATACAAGGTCATTGCTTAATTATTGACATTTTTAAAGATATAAGCTCATCCCGATGTTATATTCATCAAGAGCTTTCATTTGAGTACCCACATGCATTTTTATATATTTTTCATATATACATATATATAATACATATAAATATATGAAAAATTGATGTGAGTACTCAAATGAAAGGTCTTGATGAGTGTAACATCGGGATGAGCTTATATCTTTAAAAATGTCAATAGTTAACGAGATAAAAGGTCATTTCTTAATTACGTATCTAAAGATAAAGCATTTTCGAATGCAGCCTATATTAAATACACTGGCCACAAAATTTTGCTTATTCTCTTAATAATATGGATGATGAATAATTCAAATTTTTGCTGGTTATTCTAATTTTGAAATTACGGCTTTCTTATTGGTTCTAAGAAAAAATTTTTTTTGCTCGACGGGCAGAAAGCGTCAAATTTCGGCCCGCTGCGCTAAACGAAATTGCCACTTTCTGCCTTCGTCGAGCAAAAAAATAGCATACACTCCTCGGGAAGTAAATAAGAAAGCCTCAGATCACATGTTTGTTGACCTCGGCTTCGCCTCGGCCAACAATTACATGTGATCTGAGACATTTCTTACTTTACTTCCCTCGGTGTGTAATATACTATTTTAGAAAATTGAATGTTGAACAACTTTTATAAAAAAAATTTTTAATATGACTTAATTTTAAAAAATTTGACATAATTGATTATCAATTGTTATTTTGAAATTGAGGCAAAAATCCTGGCTCCAATGATGTATAATAAAATAATTATGAATTAATTAGGAGTGGTAGAATACGACGAGGTGATGACGAGCCTTGCTGAGATGGCGAATTCAACCCACCAACCGGAGAGCGGCAGTGCTGGTGGAAGCATCGGAAGTGGTGGCGTAACTGCCGATACCACGGGAACAACAGCAGCGATAAAGGAGCCTCCGAGCTCCAAAAGCACCAACGGGGAAACAGGCGTTGCTGGTAACAAACAAAACAACAACACAACTAAGAAAAACCAAATTCAGACGGCTAAGGTTGTGGTGGGTGATTATCACGGGGACATTGCTATAGATTATAATCACGACAAGGATATTAAAGATAATAATAAAAAGTACAAGATTAAGGATAAAAATACAGATAAAGACGCTCCAACCAAAGGCTCACGTCGTACCACCTCGCTTCTCAACCTGTTTATGTCCAACTCCCAGGGTAGGTCTATTACTACGAAACACGAAATTAAACACAATTATTATTTATCGCGCTACCCTCGCATTTGCCTCAACACAAATTTATTGTAAAAGCAGACAATTTTTATTCATCATTTAACATTATCGCTTGATACTTAACTTTAACATGGAATGCTTTTAATTTACTGATATATTTTTAACACTTGACCTTGTCATCGTCAAACATCTGGCTTAGAGATTAATACTTTTACTTGGAATTTACATTTTTTTGTGTTGAGGCAAAGTCTTTTATATTAAGGTGGTCGTTAAAAATTAAATTTTTACAAATGCGTTGTAAAATTTTTTTTATAGTAAAAAAAATAAAAACGCAAAATTAATTTTTATCAACTATCTTAATATAAATTAAAATTACATATATATTTAATGGTTTTTGTAAAACAAAATGAGACTGATGTGATTTCAGCACATAGCTGGAATTATTTTAAAAATAGTCCACGCAAAACAAGTAAATTTAATTCGTTAATTTATACTAGCAATCTTGCACTATGTGACTGCCGTGACTTGTGAAATATAAAAAATGAAAATTTTGCTTTATTAAATAATGATTTTCGTTAAATTGCACTGTACTTTTTTAAATATTGACATTTTTTAAGGTATAAACTCATCCTGATGTTACACTCGTCAAAAGCTTTCATTTGAGTACCCACATCAATTTTTCATATATTTATATATATTATATATATGTATATATGAAAAATATAACAAAATGCATGTGGGTACTCAAATGAAAACTCTTGA
>CAJNRD030001120.1:15930820-15944715 GCA_905319865.3 Cotesia congregata
ATATATAAAATATATGAAAAGTTGATGTGGGTACTCAAATGAAAGGTCTCGATGAGTGTAACATCAGGATGAGCTTATATCTATAAAAATGTCAATAGATCACGAGATATGGGGTCATTTCTTAATTATGTATCTAGAAGTAGAGTATAATTTAATTCTCTTTATTTTTATATACTTGAAATACTCATAACATAACTATCGAATTATAAATAATTGTCATCATTAATTTAATTGATATTTATGTCCAAATAGAGATCCAACACACACAACAACAGAAACGACAATATTTGATTTCAATATGAGTGCCTTAACTACGTTATTACGTCGTCAAGCTGAACAAAATCCCACAGCGTCGTACTTCAATGTCGATATTCTTAAATATCAAATTAAGGCTAAAGAAGGCGCGGCATCATGTCCGTTTCAGATTGTTGCCTACTGGAAATGTGAACCGACACATACTGACTTGAAGGTACTATACAGAATTATTTAATAATCGTAAATCAATATCTTTTGCGAAATATTGCCCTCGTATATATGTTAAGTAGTTAATCTATCCACGTCCAATATATTAACGTTAAGTACTTAAGATTTTTAGGGCGTATTTGGGCCAAGGATCTATTGATTATCCGTTTAATTTACTTTAATACATTTTATATAAACTAATTTATAAATTTAATAAAATTTCGGAAAATAAATTTTTATTTAAAAATTAGTAAAAAAAAAAATAAAGACATGAAAGACGTATTAATATTTATTATTTCAGATTGACTACAAATACAACAGCCGTGCGATGGCATCCCCAAGCCCGCTACTAAATCTTCATGTAGCCGCACCGATCGACGGGGGATTCAAGAGTATGCACAGTAAACCCTCCGCCCAATGGCTACCAGACACAAATCGTCTGCTCTGGAAGTTCACCGAGCTTTCACAGCACAGCGAGTCTAATGGAGTGGGATCGTTAAAAGCTCGAGTTGAAATCGATCGCGGTCCCGGCACTCAAGGAACTATATTCACGCAATTTAATTGCGAAGGCACAACTCTGTCGGGAGTTGAATTCGAATTAGTTGGCCCAGGATATAGATTGAGTTTGGTCAAACGTCGATTTGTTTCCGGTAAGTTTAATTTTAACTCAACTAACTTATTAAATTTTAAACAATGTAATTTTATTTTTTTTTTTTTTTTTTTACTAAAAATTTAATTTTTTTTTTTTAATAAGAAAAATTTTATTGTCTGTAGGTTTTTAATGAAATTCTACTCTTGCAGTCGTTTTGTCGATCAATTTGTCCAGTATATTCCATAAAAATCTATTTATATTTTTATCCTTATTCTCGATGCATTTTTTTTGCATACAATCCTAGTAGATTTTTTTTCTATTCATTATTTATTTATTAATTTATTTTCTTTATATAAATCTCAACAGCCTAAGGGCCAATAATTTTTTTTATTATTATTTTGCTTTTTATATTTTATTTTAATGAATTTTATTGTGAAAAATAAGATTATGAGGCGTGTACTCTTAGAATTTCTAAACTTTTTTTTTTTACTAAGTAAAATTTAATTTTTTTTACTAAGTAAAATTTTATTTTTTTCATACAAAATAATAAATAAAATTTTTAAAAACAGGTAAATACATTTGCGATGGCGACTCAGATCCACGATCACGATACGCTGCGCCTCCTTCTGTTAGCAACTGACCCTCGCCTCAATGGACCCCAAGATCGGGTAATTCACCAATATAGTAACATGAGTAATAACTAATAAAAAATACCGATATTTATTATTTAAATATTTGCCTGTTTATTCACTGCCGATTAATAAAAGTTTGTTTTTTCGGTAATTGATTGATTAAAATAACGATTAAGAGATTAAGGCCATTGGATACCAAAGATAATCGGTTTGTTTAGGATCTAATTGGTCTCGTTGATTTAAAAATTAGTCGAAGGGCATTTTTATTATGAAAAACTAGGATCAAAAATAATTATTGATATTATCATTTAATATTAATTAAGATTTAATGTTTAACACCAAAGGCTAAAGCCGTGAATGTTGATTATAAGTCAACTATTACTATTATTATTATTGTCAATGAATATTATTGATAATTATGGTATATATTAAGTTAATGTAAATATCTTGATTACATTGAAAATTTGTTGTTTACGTAATTGTGAAGGACAACTTTTTTCCTTTTTTTTATATAATAAATCAATGGAAAAAAAATTAATATTTGAAATGAACTTTGGGTGCAGAATAATTAATTGATAATTTGTTATACGAAAATATCAAAAATGTTTTCAATTTATGAAATTTAATATTTTTTCTAAATTAATATTATTTTTATATCTAATTAGTATTTTTTAAAAAAAAATTGAAATATGTTTTTAAATGATATTTTAAAATTTAATATGTCAATTTCGACGTTTATAATAATTTTGGGATTAATAACATATCTACGTGATTGTCTTCAAAGTTTATTCTTAATTTATATCAAAATATAGTATTTTTTTATTTTAATTAAACAATTAATACTCCTATCTTAAAATTGACCGAATAATTAATTTTTAAAAATTTCTTAGCGTTAATTGGTGAATTGTGTTTTGTTTTTTTTTTGTATTTAAATTGACTGAGAGCACTCTGTGATACTCGAAGATCATAATTAAACTCTATAATTGATAAAAAAAATTATCATTTTTCCATTTCGTACAGTATTTACTGATAAAAATAAAAAATTACGTTTGAAATAATTTTTACCTTACAATTAAAATTATATAATAATTAAAATATTTGTCCAGCATAAATGTTTGTCTTTATAAGAAAATTAGCGAATTGATATTAAGCATGTTCGATTGTTATTTAAAAATGCGAAATTGAATTGATTAAATTTTTTAAATTTAATACAGAATCTGCATTATTAATAAATGATGACATGTAAATAAATAAATATAAACCGTGTACATTGTAAAAAAATAAAGTAATAATAATAACACACAGTGCGCCTGCATAATTAAAAATATAAGAAATAAGTAATAATAACTTAATGAAAAAATAAATTTTAAGTAAAAAAAAATGAATGCAATAAACGCATGTTACAATAGAAATATTGTGTAAAAAAAAAAACAAAATTACAAAACAATAATAGAATGTAATGGTTTGTGTTAATAAAGATCTTTATCTAGGATATTTTATATAAATGATTTGTTAATTATTTATGAATATGTTACATCTATTGAAGTTAAAACTGAGGTAGATATTTTTAAGCAGTTTTCCATAGTTTTAACCATTTAATTATTTTTCAATAATCAGATAAAAAAATAAGGTAAATATTTACAAGTGGGGTCATTTTAATTTTTATTTTTTTTCACAAAATTTCTAGTTAATTATTGATATATTTTTTTTTAATACATAAAAAAATGAACAATTAAAATAAAAGTTGATTATCACAATTTTAACAAATTTTTTAGAAAATTGTGATTCAACTTTTTTTTTTTTTTTTTTTTTTTCAATTGTTCGCTTTTTTATGAAAATTAATTTAGAAAATAGTTTATAATTTTAAGAATTTTTTTTTAACAAATAAATTATGGCAAAAAAAAAGTAGAAAAAAATTGACATGTAGAATTTTTTTTTTTTTTTTTTTTTAAATTTGTTTAAAGTCGCATAAACTACTAAGGTCCTGAGCGACTACGGTAGGGGGTACACTTTTGAGATTGGAACTCGTTTGTATTTCTTGGGCTGAGCAGAATAATATACACTTAAATATTGAAAATATTCATTTTTTTTTTTTTTTTTTTTTTTTAGAGAAATTTAAAAAAATTAGAAATGCAATTTTTTTAAAATAATTTTTTGTAAAAAATCTATTTGTTAAAAAAAATTAAAATGGTTGAGTGACTGCTAACTTTGATGTCATCGCTTTTTTATGTACTTTAAAAAAAAATATCGTGTTCCAGATACCATAAGGGCGTATACCGTTAAAAAAATCCCGGTGAAAAGCCATAAGGGCGTATAATAAAAATTCTAATATTTTTTTTAAGTCCAAAAAAATTTTTAGTTTGAAGAAAATTTTTTTTTTTTGCATTTTTGCTTATTTCACGAAAAAATACGTCGGTTCTAAAAAAAAAAATTTTTTTTATACATTCTTATGGCATCCGAGGTGAGTCCTGAGTCATAAAGGCGTATAAAAAATTTTTTTTTCGGAATCAACATGTTTTTGTATGAAACGTGCAGAAATGGAAAAAAAAATTTTCCTTCAAACTAAAAATTATTTTTGGACTTAAAAAAAAAAATAGGATTTTTATTATACACCCTTATGGTTCCCGGGTACCGTAAGGGTAATTTTTCAAGTAATTATGGCAGGAAATGAAGTTAACTCCACTTGTAAATAATTACCACAAATAAAAAGTTAAAAATGACTTTTTAGCTTCAAATTAATAAATAGTCTCATTTATTCTAAAAAAAAAAATCTGTATACTGGCCTTAAAAAATAAAATTCTAAATAAAAATCAACAACCAAAAAAATACTGCAAAAAAGAAGAAGTACAAGACTTAATGTCTAGAAATTTGTAATAAAAGTTTCAACAAATCATCTTCTTTAAATCGTTTGCTGAGTAAATTATCATAATTCAGAGGAATACTCATATTTTGAACACCATCACTCACAGGACCTTTCAATTTAACTCTGTCCAAAATAATCCAAGCTAGTTTCCTCTCCAGCTCGTCGTACCTCTTATCTAGCGTGAACCAAAGAGCAAGAGCGCATCTCTGGCCTCTGTGAACCCCTTTCACGCCATGTAAATTTTTCTCGTCTCCAGAAAACGCTACCATGCGCCCGCAGTACGGATCAACGACACTCTGAATGTTCATTGCCTTGGGATCCGCTGCGAAGATAAATTCTCCGCCTTCAAAGTCGTCGTTCAGGTAAACGATTGCAGAGTAATCTCGCCAGGTGTATGCAGGACTCTCGTGCAGACAGACGCCTTCTTTAATCGCCAGGCAGTTGTCTGCGTGGATATCGTGGCTGAATACTTGCTGGTTCACTGGCGAACCTGTTATTGAAATTATTAATTAGAAATTTTATTATTATACTAAGAAAATAAAATACTTTTAGTAAGAAAATTTTCTTTATACGAGAACATATTTATGTTCTTCAAAATTTTCAAGGTAAAATTTTGTCTAATTTTGTCTCAAAAATTAGTTGAATTAAAATAATTTTTACTTAATTCAAGTAAAGCTATTCTTTTTTTTTACCCATAATGTAACAAAAAATGTCTATAATAAAAAAAATAAATAATGATGCTTTTTGATGATATTGACATTTTTAAAGATGTAAGCTCATCACGATGTTACACTCATTAAGAGCTTTCATTTGAGTACCCACATGCATTTTTATATATTTTTCATATATACATATATATAATATATATAAATATATGAAAAATTGATGTGGGTATTCAAATGAAAGGTATTGATGATTGTAACATCGGGATGAGCTTATATCTTTAAAAATGTCAATAGTTCACAACACACAAGGTCATTTCTTAATTATTGACATTTTAAAAGATATAAGCTCATCCCGATGTTACACTCATCAAGAGCTTTCATTTGAGTACCCACATGCATTTTGATATATTTTTTATATATACATATATATAATATATATAAATATATGAAATATTGATGTGGGTACTCAAATGAAAGGTCTCGATGAGTATAATATCGGGATGAGCTTATATCTTTAAAAATGTCAATAGTTCACAAGATACAAGGTCATTTCTTAATTATGTATCTAGAGATTTTTTTCTTAAATTGTTAAATTGTTAAATTGATGGATAAATTAATGGAAAGGAAGAGTTTTAGGACCTGCATGGAAAAATTACCGGGGAGAGCTGAACGGCAGACCAGGTGAGTGTAAGTAAAGTACAGGTGTTGGTGAAGATTGAAATACCTTTCCACATGACTGCGAGCTTTTTCTGATGACTTTAGGAATAATTCTAAGTAGTCTGGAGTCAACAGACCGAAGTAAACCATCTGGATAAATATAAATAAATAAATTAATTAATTTCATATTTTTTAGATAACTTCTTCAGATTATTTAAAAATAATTATAATTAAAAAGAAGAATATAAATACCAAAGCTGCTCTTCCGACAGTAAGCCCTTCAAAGAGTTCGTACTTTGAATGCGGGCTTTTATTATTTTCATATCCATCGCCTACAACTGCAGCCATCTGTAAATGAAAAAAATTTTTTTTATCAGAAGAAAATTTAAGGTGAAAGATAATTTTTTTTAAAAATTCACCTGAGCTAATTTTATAAGTAAATTACACTGCAATTTAGTGACAAATCCATCAGCTAGATAACGAAATGTTCCATTAAGTTCTTTTTCATTAAAAACAACTCTAACGTTTTCTAACGAATCTAAAATTTGTGATTCCCGCCTTGCAGTTTCTTCTCGCTCGTACAGTAAAGACTGATTGTTAATTATCGCTTGTACTGCAGGTGAGTGACCCGGAGGCGGGTGGTCCATCAACTGAAAAATTAAATTCTATTTTAACTTTCATTCATTTATTATTAAATATCTTATCTCAATATTATTGTTATTTTTATGATTAATAATGTTGATTTAATTATTATTATTATTATTATTATCATTATAAAAATAGAGATTGCATTGAATCGCGTTGTATTGCGTGAACGTTGTCTCTAATAGAATTCTAGAGCTTTTATTTTCTTTAGACCAACGCGATGCATCACTGCATCTAAATTTTCATTCATTTAAATGCTTGTATATTTATATTTATTTATTCATTAATAATCTAGTTACTTTTTAATAAAAATTTATTTATTTATTTTTATTGCTGCTTTTATTATCATACATTTTACATATATAAAATTGAGTATTTTTTTTATGTATCTTCAAAAATTGATAATAAAAATAATTTTACAATATATAATTATTTTTATAATGATAAACAATTTTATTCATTTTTTTTTATTATTCATATTTTACCTTCTCCTCTTCTTGCTTTTTGTCTTTTTTTTTTTCGTTCAGTTTAATGTCGATTGCTGAAAATTCTTGAGAGATAAATGAAAGAATTCTTAATTCATATTCTTGGCGCTTAACATACTCAAAAGCTTCCTGAAAATAAAAAAATAAGAAAAAATTTTTAAGTAAAAAAATTATTTTTAAAAATTAATTTATTTTTAAATTAATTTATAATAAATATTATGACTTACTGGACGTGGTTCAAAATATTCTTCTTGAACTTTAGGCAAATTTTTGTAATATTCCTTGTTGTAATTCATAGTTTCATCTGCTGGGAAGAATAATAAATAACTTTCTACTGCTTGACAAGTTTTTTTAATGTTGCCCGCTAAAATAAAAGAAATATAAAGTTAATTATTATTATTATTAAAGTCACTTTACAACAACAATTTTAATTAATTATTTGAAGAAGCTGACGTAATAACTTGAAAAAATTGGATCAAATTAAATGAATTTTTTAGTGAAAAATTTAAATTACTAATATGACATTATAATAAATGAAATGAAAACCAGGCCAGAATAAAATAATATGCTAACAAATTACAAAGTGTAATTTGTAATAAAAACTAATAAGCAAATTGAAGTTTATATCATGACCTTGAATTACTCACTTTTGTAATAGGCGAATTGCAAGTAGTTATAGTGACTTGCTAGTAAATCTTTTTGATAATCTCCATTTATCCTGTTTAAAAATCTTGAACACCCACGCTTGCATTTTAAGCAATATGTAAAATGATCTGTTGATAAAAAAACTTCTTTTAGTCTCACAATAAAATAAAGGTACTAATGCGGTGGATTATGAACTATAAATAAATAAAATTTTGCTTTATTAAAAATAATAATTTTTGTTAAATTGCACTGCACTTTCTTGAATATTGACGTCTTTAAAGATATAAGCTCATCCCGATGATACACTCATCAAGACCTTTCATTTGAGTACCCACATGAATTTTGATATATTTTTCATATACATACATATATATAATATCTATAAAATATATAAATATATGAAAAATTGATGTGAGTACTTAAATGAAAGCTCTTGATGAGTGTAACATCGGGATGAGCTTATATCTTTAAGAATGTCAATGTTTTACAAAATACAAGGTCATTTCTTAATTATTCACATTTTTAAAGATATGAGCTCATCCCGATGTTCCACTCATTAAGGCCTTTCATTTGAGTACCCACATGCATTTTTTATATATTTTTCATATATACATATATATATATAATATATATAAATATATGAAAAATTGATGTGGGTACTTAAATGGAAGGTCTCGAAGAGTGTAATGTCAGGGTGAGCTTATATCTTTAAAAATGTCAATAGTTCACAAGATACAAGGTCATTTTTAAATTATTGACATTTTTAAAGATATAAGCTCATCCCGATGTTACACTTATCAAGATCTTTCATTTGAGTACCCACATGCATTTTGATATATTTTTCATATATTCATATATATAAATATATAAAATATATGAAAAATTGATGTGGGTACTCAAATGAAAGGTCTCGATGAGTATATTGTCGTGATGAGCTTATATCTTTAAAAATGTCAATATTTCACAAGATACAAGGTCATTTCTTAATTATGTATCTAGAGAATGATATGAAACCTTGAAAAGGTATAAATTCAAATCAAGACCTTTGCAATGACACTAAATTTCACTAAGAAAATCGATTTTATCATGTGACTATCCTGGACAAATTTAGCAATTAAACTCACTAGCAAATGAAGAAGTAAACTCAGGATGCCATCCTTGATCAAAAGGTCCTTCGCAATAAAACCTGCAATCTTCTTCGGCCTTCAAGTAAAATCTTAGCGATTTTTCAAGATTTTCTATCGCTTCTTCAAAGTATTCTTCCTCGTAAGCTTTCACTCCTTCGACGTAAAATTTTATAAACTCTGCAGCTTCAAGATTTGAAACTTCAGTTTCTTTAACTTCAGGAAGCGATAAATAATATCGAAGATTGTCTATACTCATTTTATGATCTGCATGCTGAGCTAGATAAGTAAAAACTGCGTTCGCTGCTTCCTGGTAGCGGCTTCTCTAAAAATAAATATATATATTAATTTAGTAAAATATTTTTTATTAATTTTGTAAGTCACCTTATCAAAAAATAGTCTATAAATAAAATTAAGTTTACAGTCGAGTTAAGTAATAAAAAAAAAAAGATTTATTTCTCAAACAATTGAGACTTTGATAAATGAAAAAAAACAACTTTTGTAATTACTCAAGTTCGATAAAAACAAAGATACTGTCAGAAAACCAAATCAGTATTTTTTTATCATAAAATACGAGACACTTCCCACAATGATGGGTCCAATGTCGGTTAAATATTAAATGAATGATGTTTTTTCCTTCGTCAACAAAATTTTAAAACTCTTTCCGGCTTTCTACATCCTTCATTTGGTCATCAAAAATTTATTCCATTTGAAACTTTACAACTAAAACTTAAATATAAATGTGTTTCATTAAAGCGCGCATCAGATAACTGTTTTCGTAATCATTTTTATTGTATCGCGGATTAACTAATTTTTTTCAAGTTATTTTTAAATTAAATAAGAAATTGAATTACTATCTCTTCATACGATTAAAAATTTAATAAGTATATTTTAAATGAAAAGTAAAAAAAATTTTTGGTAAATATTTACAAGTGTAAACTATTTTAATTTTCATTTTTTTTAACGAAATTTCAATTTTCATTTTTTGATCCTATTTTTTTTTTTTGAAAAATAATAAAAAAAGAAACAATCTAAAAAAAAAAAGTTATTACAATTTTAATAAATTTTTTAAAAAATTGTGATCAAGTTTTTGTTTTTTTTTTTCAATTGTTCATTTTTTTATGTACTTTTCCAAAAAATAAAATAGAAATTTTATCCAAAAATATGAAAGATTTTATTGATTTTTTTTTCAAATAATAAAAAAAGAAAAAGTTAATTATCACAATTTTAACAAATTTAAAAAAAAATTTATAATTTTTTTTAGAAAATTTTGATATTTAACTTTTTTATTTTTAATTGTTCGTTTTTTTTATATACTTAAAAAAAAAATATATCAAAAAACGATAAAATAGAAATTTTATCAAAAAAAAAATGAGAGATATTATTGATATATTTTTTTTTAAATAATAAAAAAATGAACAATTTATAAAAAAAAGTTAGCACAATTTTAACAAATTTTCAAAAAAATTTATAAATTTTCCAGAAAATTGTTATATTCAATTTTTTTTTTTTTTAATTGCTCGTTTTTTTATGAACTTTAAATTAAAAAAAAATATATTAAAAAAATCTATCGAAATCTTTACGATATGGCCAAAAATAGGTTTGACCCCACTTGTAAATAATTACCAAATTTTTTTTTCAGCCTGTTACAAAATAAAAAAATTTTTAAAAATAGTAAATAATAAAAATTAATTTATTTTGCTAAAATGTTGGGTAATTGAAGTATTTAGAGGTCAAGTGATACGAAGGGAGCGATAAAATTTAGACTTTCAAACTTCCGGACTATGAAATAAATAAAAATAAAATAAAAGGGTTAAACGCGGAAATGATTATTTTAAAACTTAAAAAATATTGTGTATAAATAAAACTAATGTTTAGCCCAGAACGGGCTTATGCTTTTCTGAAACAACATATCTCGTATGAAATTATCCGCGCGTGGATCGTAAACCTAAATCTTGCATCATTTATTTACCATTAAATGTTAAATATATAATATGTTATTCGTATTTGTACGCAAAAATAAAATACCGACTATTATTAAATTGTTTTATGGTGATGCTAATTTTAATGGGCAAGTTAGTCAATGTGCTCAAACAATGCGCTTGAATTAAATATTTAAAGTAATCATTTCTCACGGTCTGTAATAATTTCTAACAGTTATATACTTGTACATAATACTTAACTATAAAAATATGCTTTTCTACGCTGTTACGGTCTCAAGCTTATCAATTAAACGATTGCGATTAGCTATTAATGCCGTCACTACAATCCATAACTCATACTTTAACTTAATTTATAACACCATAATAAAAGAACATTTATTTCATTTTTTTCAGTTTTAATCTGAATTTTAAATATTTATTTTCTAAATTTTTTTGCATTTTTTTTATCGTAGAAGAAGCTATTAATAACTTCAAGGCTTTATCTACAAAAAATTAAATTAAACTAGTAGACCCACCAAAAATATTTATGTTTCAATTTATCACAATTCTATGAAATGTTTTTTATACTTATAAATATTTATTAAAAGAAATATTAAATATTTAACATTTAAAATTAAATATTTAAGATTTTTATTAAGATAAACGTCCTGTGTTTAGATCATAAAGACTGAAACTAAAATAAAAATATTTGTTTAAAGTTAGAAATCAACTTTAGGGTTCTTTATATAAATAAATAATTTCCGGGCTTTAAAACTATTTGAAACTTTAAATTTATTTTGGCAATAAAAATATTATTGAAGATAAATTTTTAAATGATTTTTGTTTTCTTCTTTTACCTGATAATAACAAATATGAAGATACTCATATGGCTTCAAGTCAATTATCTTCTGCTCAATACTCGCCGGCAAACGTTTGAGAGCCTGACTTCCTGCTACATCCCGATAATCCTGATTGCATCTCAAAAGACAGAGCGTTTCTCTGACTTTTTTTTCGTAGAAATGCAAATCTTCAATGTTTTCAAAAAATATTGGTGTAAAGTACGATACACTGTCCCGACATTTTTTCCGGCAATTAATTACCGCGTTTTTGTACTCTTTATATCTGGAAGAAGCGAATAAATTATTTGAAAAAAGAAATTTATAAAATAAATTATTTGAAGAAATATTGAAGAATTATTAAAAAAAAAAAAAAGACAAATATTAGAAAATAAATTATTAAAAAAAAAAATAACAAATATTAGAAAATAAATTATTAAAAAAAAAAAACAAATTTAGAAAATGAATTATTTGAAGAAGTATTGAATTATTAGAAAAAAAAGACAAATATTAGAAAATAAATTAGCTTAAAAAAAATAAATTATTTAAAAAAAAAACAAATTTAGAAAATGAATTATTTGAAGAAATATTGAATTATTAAAAAAAAAAAAACAATTATTAGAAAATAAATTATAGCTTAAAAAATAAATTATTTGAATAAATAAATTATTAAAAAAAAAATAACAAATATTAGAAAATAAATTATTTTAAAAAATAAACAAATTTAGAAAATGAATTATTTGAAGAAATATTGAATTATTAAAAAAAAAAAACAATTATTAGAAAATAAATTAGCTCAAAAAAAATAAATTATTGAAAAAAAGAATAACAAATATTAGAAAATAAATTAACTTAAAAAATAAATTATTTGAAGAAATAAGTTATTAAAAAAAAAAAAAATAACAAATATTAGAAAATAAATTATTTTTAAAAATAAATTATTCAAAAAAATAAAACTTATAAAATAAATTAATAAATTAAAAAAGAAGAAATACCTTTGAATAACAAGATTAAATTCCACTATACATTTTTCATAATTATCATCCAAATAACTTTGCACAGCACGCTCATAAGCTTCTTCCAGTTTAATTTCTCTAAAATCATCATTAGTTTCAGCAGCCTTCCACTCAGCTTCAACGATCACAGCATCACGTTCATCATCTTCTTGGTCATCATCGAAATTATGTCCCTCGTAATTGATATTACCATCATTAGATTTTAAATCAACATCATCATTATCTCCAGTGATTTCTTCCTCAACTTGTTCTTGATCTTCAGATTTTTTATAGAGAAGTTCATCTTCATCGACATCAATCTCGTTGTCAATTTTATCATCGGAGGCGATTGTTGCGGCAACAATAAATGACAACAGAATAAACACTAGTGGCCAACGCATTTTTTACTGCGGTCGCTGTCGCTGTAAAAATTTTATCCGGCTAACTGGTGATGGTGACTCTACCACTCGACTTTGACTATCAACTGCACTGTAGTATAACTTAGCTTTGGAGTTGGAAGTTGGAGGCTGCATGGACATATACATCGCACATGTGTCATGTGTACCAAGTTTAGTTGGGGATTTGCTTCAGTAGAAGTATTTCTATGTATATATATGTATTTATAGTGGTAGTGAATATTATATGGAGTACACACATGCAACATCGGGGACAAGAGTCAGCTTCACTCCTACACAGTTTGCGGTATTTGTGTGGACACATGGACAAGAGCGAGAAGCTTCAACGGACGGTAATAAGAAAAACAAGGAAGAAATCTGAGAGAATGAGAATTAAGCAGAGAATGAGAATAAGAAATTTTTTTTAAAGGATAAAAATTTATTTTAAAATTATGAATAACTAATATATGTTGATCATTTTTATTAGATAAAAAATAGATCCAAAAATATAATTTTTATAAAATAATGTCCTTTAAAAAAGACAAAAAAAATTTTTTCTCCGGAATAGTCTATTTATTATGATAACTATTTAGGCTGCAGTCGAAAATGCTCTATCTCTAGATACATAATTAAGAAATTACCTTGTATCTTGTGAACTACTGACATTTTTAAAGATATAAGCTCATCCCGACAATATACTCATCAAGACCTTTCATTTGAGTACCCACATCAATTTTTCATATATTTATATATATTATATATATGTAGATATGAAAAATATATAAAAATGCATGTGGGTACTCAAATGAAAGCTCTTGATGAGTGTAACATCGGAATGAGCTTATATATTTGAAAATGTCAATAATTAAGAAATTACCTTGTATCTTGTCAACTATTGACATTTTTAAAGATATAAGCTCATCCCGATGTTACACTCATCGAGACCTTTCATTTGAGTACCCACATCAATTTTTCAT
>CAJNRD030001120.1:15944806-15989395 GCA_905319865.3 Cotesia congregata
ACCTTGTATCTTGTGAACTATTGACATTTTTAAAGATATAAGCTCATCCCAATGTTACACTCATCGAAACCTTTCATTTGAGTACCCACACCAATTTTTCATATATTTTATGTATATTGTATATATGTATATATGAAAAATATATCAAAATACTTTAAGCCTGTGTGTCGTAATATCGAAACTTAAAACCATTTATTTTAAAATAAAAATAACAAATTAAAAATAATCTATACTAATATCATAATGAGGAAAAATTTGATTGTTTGTTTACATTAAATAGTCTCCAAAACTACTGAACCGATTTAAAAAAATTTTTCACCGTTTGGAAGCTACACTATCCCCGGCTGACATGGGCTATATTACATCATAATTAATTTAAACATTTTTGTTAAATACGCGTGCGAAGCCGGAGCGAACTGCTAGTAACCATTATCATTAGTTAAGTAAATACTTACAAAAGCCGCAATTTTTATCCACAAAAATCGAGTAACTAATGTAAAAAAATTACTTTTAAAAATCCAGCTGGTGCTATTTAATATTAAGGATATAAATAAATAAATTTATAATATAAAATTGTTGGTAATTGAATCTTAATGTTTTTATTTACCAATATGAATTATTTAAATCACAGAACTTATTGATCTATTATAGATAAAAGATAATACATTTCAATCAGATTATAAATCCGGTATATCAAGTGTATTAATGTATATCTGTAATATCAATTTAAAAAATAATAATTTTCAAATGATCGATACAATTACAAACTTTTACATTCACGTAATATTTTTTTTACTATACACATTTTAATTCGGTTTTTATATCTCATATTATTGCTAGTTTAGCAAACACACATCGTTCATTTTAGAGTCTATAAAAAAGACTAAGCAATTTTTGTTAATTATTTTTTTTATTTCTTCCGAATAACCCCCCGATCGATTGCCCTTTTTCTACTAATTATTTTCCAACTGTACCATTTTATAAAACGGAAAAAGTATACTTTCAATTTACAAAAGAGAAATGTAAGTGTATATTTAAGATATATTTTAATAAAAAAAAAAAATATATAATAAAGCCATACGCTTAATTTTTACTTTTATACGATTGATAATTAAAAAAAAAAATAAGTCACAACCTAAATTTAAATAAAAAAAGCTGATGTAAAAAAAAGCTTGCCTATTAATGGAAATAAATGATAATAATAATAATATCATTAGTGATAAAGAAAAAATAGCAAATAAATTAAAAATTTACCTAAGCTATTGATTTATTTATTGTACTTTATTAACTTTAAGATTTATATTTTTTGATCGGCGATTAAATGTGAATATACTACGACACTAGTCTTTTAATTCTAATTTAAATGTTTACAACACATAAACACGATAATTTTATGTTTTATAGCACGAAAAGTCTATAGCAAGCGAAAAAACTTTTTTTACCAATAGTATAAGACATTCAACGGTTTGTTTTATAAGTTAGCTTCAAGTTATAATAACTTCTCTCTCTAT
The DNA here is from genome assembly GCA_905319865.3 of Cotesia congregata. Taxonomy (NCBI): domain Eukaryota; kingdom Metazoa; phylum Arthropoda; class Insecta; order Hymenoptera; family Braconidae; genus Cotesia; species Cotesia congregata. The sequence goes on from CAJNRD030001120.1 coordinate 15,946,318, forward strand.
TTCTTCTTTTTCCATACTTGGATTAATTTAAATATAGCTTTTTAAATTCTTCTTTTGTATCTTGTACCGATTTTTTTGATTGCAGTTTAATACCACCTCACTTGGCACAATCCAAATAATATTTACAAAAAATATGACTGATAAAAAATTGACAATTTTAAAAACATTATGTTGACAAACTTAAACGTAATAATTAAACTTAACAATTTTTAATTAAAAAATTACAATAACTATTTAAAGCTAATTTTTTATTTTCAAACTTTTTCGTCCCTCAATCAAATTGTCAACATTTAATATTAATAATTAATATTATAACAAATTATTTTTTTTATCAAGAAATTAATACTTAACATAACAGTCATCCAACAATTTATTTTTTTAGATATAAAAATTTTAAGAGGAATCTAAAAAAATTAACTTGAGTTTTCATTAATTTTTTAAGGTATAAAAATTAATAATTATTTTTATATTGTGTCTTTTATCGCTCATGAAAAAAAATATAAAAAATATTTATTTCGAATTATATAGAAAATATATTTTAAATATATAAAAAATCTATAATTAATATATAAATATATAAAAAATATGTATAATAAATATATTTTTAATAACTAATTTTTGGCCGATTTTACTTTACTGGTTTATAGATAATTTAAATTTAATTTTTATTCATAGTTATAAGCTTCCAGAGTGAGCGATGCTTATATTATCTAAATATTTTATTCGATTGTTTTAAATATTAATACGATAATTATTATCAATCTATTTAGATTTATATTATCATTCATCATACATGATTATTAATTTTTATATATTTATATGTGACTTCAAATTGTAAAAAAAAAAGTAGCTCGTGCACATTAAGATTTTTACGCATTTAAATCTATGAAAATCAATTCCATTATTATTTATAAATTTTTTTCTCGTTAATTTGATAATATCGGCGATGAAATGGCAGCTTGACTGTTAGATTGTGTCAGAGATAAAATTTTTTTTTCAATAATTACATCTTAAAAGTTAATTCAAAAATTAGGATTTAAATTTCTAATTTAAACTTTTAAGATATGTTAATAATAGATAAAAAAAAAATGTTTCTCAGTGACACAGTCTATTGACAGTAATTAAGTCAAATAAATATAAAAAAAAAAAAAAAAATTACTGTATACTATAGTTCAAATAAAAATTATTTTTAGCCGATTTTTTTTTTTTGTAAAATTCAAACATGCTTGTCTATTGAAAAGACAACAATAATATTAAATTTAAAATGTGAATGAAAATGAGATCGATTAAATACTTAATATGACGATGTTTCAGTCGAGTGTACATAATTTATAAGAATTATCCTGGATATTAATATTTTTTATCAATATTATTAAATATTAATTGTTAATTTACATTATGACCAAAAAAGGAATGCGTATGCTGTGATGTATTTTAATTATCTGACACAAAAGCCTGACAAATAATTTTAATATTTTTTTTCCGCTATTTACACTTACAATCATCTATAATTTTAATTATTTACAATCGAAAGGGCGTTGGATTAAAATTATCTGATGACTTTCTATGAATTTATGTAAAGAAATAAAAGCAACTAACCAAATATGAATAAAAGTATGCTTTCGACTCAATACAATTTATTTGTATTACTATAAATAAATAACTGACAAAATAATAATAATAAATAAAAATAATTAACTTTACTTATTTTTTTTATCCTCAGCTGCACTAGTTTCCGGTTTAGAAGATCCGGAAGTCGACGAATCTGTACTGTCAACTTTGTATCTCTTTAAAATTTTACGCGTCTCTGGACTTGTTTCCATTTTACTTTTGTTGAATATTTTACACTCTATAATTTTAGGAGTCACCGCGTCGAATTCATTGCAAGCGGAAGTTGAAGCGGAAGTTGAAGTTGAAGTGGGATTTTTCAAGCATTGGTTCGCAGCTGAAGAAGCAGTAGACATTGATACTGAAGTTGAAGTAGATGAAGTGGTAGATATCGATGAAGTTGAAGATGACAAAGATGACATTGATGACAATGATGATTTGCCGCTCTCACTGACGCAAGGTATCACAGTCCTGACGGAATCTGAAGACGCGCTGCTCTCCGAGTTGGAGCTTATTTTACTATCATCATTTTTGTCCACCCCGGAAGTATTTTTATCACTCAAACACATTGAAGTGGACTCGCTGATGTCCTTGCAATAATCGTCGCTCTTGCATCCAGTTGGAGAGTCCTTTTCTTCGGCGATTCGCGGCAATTGAGTCCCTCCACAAGAGTTAGACAATCCGACACCACCCATGGCGATGTTTATAGACATGGGAATTGTGTGTGATATCTTCGAGTACTCGCTAGATTTTTCAACAGATTTTTTTATATCATTCTTATCATTGTCTTTGGACGCGTCGCTGTTATCGTCGCTGGATTCCGGGTGTGAAGTCTGAGCGATCGTCACTCTGGGAGTTACACGCACTACGCTGTTTGCCAAAGGAGATATTGAAGTTTTATTTTCCGCTGAACGTGGGTGTAGTCTGTCGGGACTCAAGGCGCGGCGCAGTAAAGGTGAGCCTGGCTCTGCTGACTTTGGACGGCCGTAACTTTTTTTGGAGCTCGCTGGAGTAGACAAAGAAGTTCCTATTATCCAAAATAATACGGGTAATTACATGGGTTTAAATATTTATCAGTGGTGGTATTAATTTAATTATTCTTTGGTTTAAATTTGGGAAAAGTAAAAAAATTCAATAAAATAAAATTAACAACCTTGCAGTCACTATGTGACTGCCGTGACTTGTGAACTATAAATAAATAAAATTTTTGCTTTATTAAATAATGACTTTTGTTAAATTGTACGATATTTTCTTTACTATTTTCATTTTTAAAGATATAAGCTCATCCCGATGTTACACTCATCAAGAGCTTTCATTTGAGTACCCACATGCATTTTTGATATATATTTCATATATACATATATATATAATATATATAAATATATGAAAAATTGATGTGGGTACTCAAATTGAAGGTTTCGATGAGTGTAATGTCGGAATGAGCTTATATCTTTAAAAATGTCAATAGTTCACAAAATACAAGGTCTTTTCCTAATTATTAGTGAGAATGATATGAAACCATGAAAAGGCACAACTCCAGGTCAAAACGTTTTTAACGATACCAAATTTAACCATAAAAACCCTTTTTATCATGTAAATACACTGGTCACAAAATTTTGCTCATTTTCTTAATAATATAATTTAAAAATTTTATAAAATAAAAATTTGATAATTTAAACTTTACCCAAAACTGATATGATCATTAATATTTTATTTACCTGGACTGTATGACTGTGTAGTGTTAGAACTGCCAGGCTGGTGTCCAGTAGGAAAGGCCAGAGGACTTGGACTTCTTGTAGGACTGGCAGGAATTGGCGAAGGACTGGGAGTTCTTGCCAACGGTGACAGTGGAATGTGACCGACAGACTTTCTGCGATTAGGCGAGTGTATATTTTTAGCAGCCGAGTGTAATTTGTGTTTCAACCCGTGTAGTGTACTTGGCCGCTGATAATGAGGCGATTGATTAGCAATCGTGCTGATACCAGCGCCTACAGAAGTACTTGAGCCCGGTGACGAAGACGAATTCGGGCTCGAGCAAGGGCTTGAGTTCCCTCCAGGTGAATGATAAGAATCCACGCTAGGACGGTTTGACGTCGATGAGGACGGAGTACATACAGACTTAGGTAGACCAGCAAAATATGCCGAGGACTCTTGTTGAGGCGGTAAAGACCGAGTGAACGACTGAAATGAACGGCTCGGTGTTACCATGGACGGAGAACATATTCCTGCGGCCATCTGTTTATTTTCAATTAAATAAAAATTAAAAATTAATTAATAATTATTAATAATTAGTACTAAAAATTTATAAATTCAAAGTTGTTAATTTAAGTTAAGGTTAAGTACCCAGTACTTAAACAGACTCTTCAAATCGTTGTAATAAAAAATCCGTAAATTTATTATGAGTAATATGCGCATATTACAATTATCAAATGATACAGTAATTGATTTCTGTAAGTTTTTTCAATTATAAAACAAAATAATTATATTTTTGTTAACTTAAAATTTGACATGTCGAGAATAGCCGATAGGTGTTATTTTTTTTTATGAAAAAGGTACTAAATTGTAAATCAAACAATCAGTAAAAAAAAACGGTATATCATTTTAGGTAAAAAAATTGTACCACCCAATGAAATAGTCTTTTCTAAATAATACATATTTTTTGCAAAGACATAAACTATAATTTTTAATTAAAATTTTAGCGTCTAACTATACCTCCCAATTTTCAAAGCGGTACGCAGAATTTGAACAAGCTGGGGCCGTATAATTTTAAACAGCACTCTAATCTCTAATAGTTTTATAAACTCGTTATCAAGTTTGTGATTTGTATTAATTACTGCAAATTAAATGAGTTTTGTAGCTAAAAATTAGTGTAGTTAAAAATTATTGAACGTTTTGAATTAATTTTTTTTATTTATAATTGAAAATTTGCTTTATCATTCATAAAAATTGTATTTGAACTAATAATTACATCTTTATGTATTAAAAGTTGGTTTAAATACGTTTTACTTTAAAACCTGTTCAACTACTGGGTAGTTTACCTTATAACTAACAATATAATTTATACTCCTTGATTGTATCAAATATGAATAAATTTAAATAATTAATTAAATAAATAATTTATCACGATAAAAGTTTAAAGCGTGCTAGTGTTTTAAATAAAAAAAAAAAAAAAAAAAAAACAACAAAAGCATCACGTACTGAATAATAAAATTATTGAAACAATATATTAAGGATAAACAATAAAATAAAAATAACAAAATCATACCATAAGTGGAGGTTTGCTGTCGCTGGGTAGAATGGGTGCCGACAATGGGCAACTGATAGTTAATGGCTGAAAATAATAAGAATACAAAGTGTTGCTTAGCACTGATGCTGCTTCTGATTTACCTTATTACACACGTCACCATGATCTGCTTTTATTTTATATATATTTACAATTATAAAATAAACAAAATTATTTTATAAAACAAATTGAAAGAAAATTTTGAATAACATGCTGAGAGTGAATAGAGCAAGTGTTGTCGCGAACGTGCGTAAAAATTATCATAATAAATCAGTGTTAAGAATTATTATGATTATTGTATTTAAAATATAAGTGTTTTGATGACTAAGAGTAGCTTATTAAATACCTGCTGCATTTCAACGCTTGCACGTTTGGAGCTTATTCTCCGGAAAAGTGACGTCTTCCTCTTCTTATCCGAATGATCGCGTTTTTGTTTACGCTGTCGGTGCAATGTCCTGCGGGCCATTTTACTTTGTGCGAGCTCGCGTTTCCGGCCGCCAGTCTTAATACTTGTATTCTCCAAGGGTGTGCTACGAAGTGTTACGTGATCTCCACCGCTGAGCATTAATTGTAACACTTGCGTATGATATAGACCTTGTACTGGTTCACCATTGATATGTGTGATCAGATCACCTGGTCTTAAACCAGCTTCAAATGCAGGGCTCGATTGATCTACAGCCTTTTTTAAAATTAAATTAGATTTATAATATTGTTTTATAATAATTGAGAAATTATGAAATTCTATCAATCATTTCAACTTTCTTGAACTCTTTATAGTTTTTTAAGGATTTTTTTAACATAAAGAAAATTAAGTTACTATCTATATTATTAAGAAAATAAAAAAAATTTTATTTCCAGGATAATCATATGATAAAATTGGTTTTTTTAGTGAAATTTAGTGTCATTGCAAAGGTCTTGACTTAAATGACCTTGTATCTTGTGAAATATTAACATTTTTAAAGATATAAGCTCATCTTGATGTTACACTCATCAAGACCTTTCATTCAAGTACCCACATCATTTTTTGATATATTTATATATATTGTATATATGTTATATATTATATATGAAAAATATATCAAAAATGCATGTGGGTACTCAAATGAAAGCTCTTGATGAGTGTAACATCGGGATGACCTTATATCTTTAAAAATGTCAATAATTAACGAATGACTTTGTATCTTGTGAAATATTGACATTTTTTAAAGATATAAGCTCATCCCATACTACGCTCATCAAAACCTTTCATTTGAGTACCCACATCAATTTTTCATATATTTATAGACTCAAATGAAAGCTCTTGATGAGTGTAACATCGGGATGACCTTATATCTTTAAAAATGTCAATAATTAACGAATGACTTTGTATCTTGTGAAATATTGACATTTTTAAAGATATAAGCTCATCCCGATGTTACACTCATCGAGACCTTTCATTTGAGTACCCACATCAATTTTTCATATATTTATAGATATTATATATATGTATATATGAAAAATATATCAAAAATGCATGTGGGTACTCAAATAAAAGCTCTTGATGAGAGTAACATCGGGATGAGCTTATATCTTTAAAAATGTCGATAATCAAAATGCATGTGCACCTTTCCGATGTTACCAAATTTAACCATAAAAACCCATTTTATCATGTATATAAACTGGCCGCAAAATTTCACTTATTCTCTTTATAATATAGATTAAAACTTTTACTGCCTCAAAGTAATCAACTTTAATTTAAAAAAATCATTAAAAATGATAAATATAAATATTAATAAATAAAAAATTACCATAACTAAATGATGCATTGTATAAAAATCACTATCTCCATAATAAACTCTTATAGTATGAACGGTGAAACCAAAACCATTCGGACCACGACGGATAATTATCGGAGGTTTCAAACTCGTAACAAGTGGACTTAATTCACGGCAAGGTGATGTATCTCTCGATGAAGCTGTTGATGAACCACCAGGAGATTCTATCGACTGGCATATAGACGGGTCGTCTGTAAATCATAAATAATTTTTTAATATAAATCTCCAATTAATTTTTTAATATAAATCATAATTAATGTTTTAATATAAATCTTTGCAAATTAATTAACTAATTATTTCTTGCACGTGAAAAATATTAACCGATCTCAATCATATTTAATTGAATAATTAATTGATACTCACATGAAAAATCATTCGTAGGAATAACGAGAGAAAGTCCACTGGTTGATGCTGATTTAATAACAGAACGTGATTTTTGTTTCGTGGTGAACGGAAGCGGTGCTGTGTTCAACGATTCAAATGAATCTGTACTTGAATTATATTTATCTTCCGCTATTTCTTTATTAGCTGCTGCTAAATCAATCCTGAGATAAGAAAAGTAATCCAATTAAAATAACAAGTAATTCAATTCATTTTTTATAATCACGTGCGAGTACATTTAAATGATAATAAAAAATAAAATATTCCTTTAATTTAAAAAAAAAAAAAAAAAAAAATTATAAATAAAACTAAAAATAAAAAATAAAACTTGCCAGCTAAGGCAAAATGACTCACATGTGATCACCATCAATGGAAATACTGAACCTGGGCAGCTTATCACGCGCATGATTATGTCTTCGTCTATGAATCTGCGGACTAATATCATCCGATTCAGTTTGCGAAGACTCCGGAGTGCTGAGATTAACACTTGCAGTATTAGGTGAAGTATTAACAGCACTCAAAGCTTCAGTTGGTTTCTTAATAACAGTATTACGCGATTCTCCACTACTGCTATTGTTGCTACTTCCGCTTAAAGTTGACGCTAGACTGCTATTTAATGAAACAGTCGAGTCCAAGCTTTTATTATGACTATCGAGACTACTGTCGAGACTCTTGGTACTATCCAAGCTCTTATTGTTAGCTTCATTACTACTGTCCTGAGTATTTTTGGCAGTGGGCGGCAGAGGAAAGCGATTTTTATCGATAGTCAACGAGGACAACGGATGACTTTTTTCGGGATTTAATCTCAGAGGGGGTGAATAGGAAGAGCTGGGTGATAATTGCGACACACTGCGTTCAAGTTCATTTCGGAAAAGTTGTTTTTTGGTAAAATCAAGCTCATTATTATCATTAACAAGAACTGGCGGTCTTGATTGGGATATTTTCCGTGATTGCGGTGAATAAGAAGAGAAACTTCCGAATAAAGGTGAATCATCAGTATCATCAGTATCCTCACCAAAATCATGACTGTAACGATCCATCCGTGTGTCAAAATAACTGGTGTCTTCTTCGTTAGTCAACTGAGGCACAAATTCGGCTTTTTGCCGCAAAAGTGTGTTCCAATTAACGTTAAAAAAATACAAGTGCTCTTTTACTTCATGAGCACCGCCAGTACCTAACCGCTCGCGCGGATTTTGCTGCAGTAAATTAGTAATAATATCTTTAGCTTCTGGTTGTACCACCCAGTCCTCTTCATCTGGCCACTCTATGTCATCATTAACTGTGTGGGCGAACAGCTCTTCAGGGGTTTCGCCGAAAAATGGTACACAGCCGATCAAAAATTCGTAGAGAATTATTCCCATAGACCACCAGTCAACTGGCTTGCCGTATCCTTGACGTAAAATAACTTCTGGGGCAATGTACTCGGGCGTACCAAAGACTTGTTTGTCAGAAAATTGCCGGGTGTCGCGATCAATATAGCCCTCGTACAAATTTGTCGCCAATGACATTAAACCCATTTTACTCAGACCAAAATCAGTCAATTTAATGTGACCAAGAGCTGTTATTAATAAATTATCCGGCTTTAAATCACGGTGGACTATTCCGTAGCTGTGTAAGTACTCAACTGCAAGTACTGTCTCGGCAAAATAAAATCGTGCCATATCTGGCGGTAATGGACCAATATTTTTAAGTAAGCTGGCGCAATCACCACCCTCTACGTACTCCATTACTAAACACAAGTGTTTTTTAGTCTCAAAACTGCAGTACATAGATACAACAAATGGATTATCTGTAAAGCTCATAATATCACGTTCTGCAAACACTTGATCAACTTGATTACGTAGCATTAAATTATTTTTATTTATTTTTTTAAGTGCTAAACGTTGGCGTGTTGTTTTTTCTTTAACTAAATATACCGCGCCATAAGCACCATTACTTATCAATTTAACAACCTCGTAATCACTTTCACATGGCACGCGTTGTTGTGATTTATTATCATCGTCTTTGTGTGGACTCGATGACGCTAAATCTAAATTACTGCTATTTAAACTTGCCGAATCTTCCAGTTTATTTATATCTTCTTGAAGATCTAAAAAAATATATTTTAAGATACGATTATCATAAATTTGTTATTTTTATTACACGGTATATATTACACTTTTAACTTTCATAAAATATATCGAGAGTTAAGATAACATTAATGTGTAAATATGTGTATCTTTAAAAGTTAATTAATGGACTTTTAATAAACAAACGTAATGTATTTTTAACTTACCAGATATGGGATCTCGATTAAGCGATAATTTACTAATAATATATTGAGGAATGTCTGCCTTTATCCCATTATTTATTTTAGCTTGACCCTCAGCTTGTTCTAATAAATGATAAAATTCTTCAGGATCAAATTCTAGGCACTCTAGTAGTCTAGCTGGCCGCGAAATTATCAACAATAATTTCTTAATTAACCCAGTTAAATGTGTCGCTGCCTCTAAAGATTTATCCTTCGTCTAAAATAAATCGTATAGTGGATTTTAAATATAATAATAATAATTGTTTGTAGCTTAAGTTAAATAACATTTCATATTATAAGGTGACAAAAAATATGAACCTCCATCAACAAGTGCTCAAGGCTTTCAGTCATCTCGTAAAAATAACGAGAAGTAATAAGTTTCTCTTGTGACTTTTGTAAACAGTCGCGTGCCATCTCTATTATTTGGTGATGAACAAATCTTATAATTGGTAACGAGTCTTGAGCCACATGCGAAACCACCTCGTATTCATCAATCTCTTTGTTTTCGTTTATAAAATTTGTAAGACGCTCCTCCATCTGTTGTGTTGCCTAATAACAATAAAAAAAAATAAATAAAATTAAGTAATAAAAATAATAAAAAAATTTTTAATATTATATGACTAATAAGATGGTTACTATGCGACTGCCGAGACTTGTAAACTTAAATAAATAAAATTTTACTTTGTTAAATAATGACTTGTGTTAAATTGCAATGTACTTTCTTAACGATTGATGTTTTTAAAAATATAAGCTCATCCCGTTGTTACACTCATCAAGAGCTTTCATTTGAGTACCCACATGCATTTTTGATATATTTTTCATATATACATATGTATAATATATAATATATATAAATATATGAAAAATTGATGTGGGTACTCAAATGAAAGGTCTTAATGAATGTAACATCGGGATGAGCTTATATCTTTAAAAATGTCAATAGTTCTCAAGATACAAGGTCATATCTTAATTATTGACATTTTTAAAGATATAAGCTCATCCACATGTTACACTCATCAAGAGCTTTAATTTGAGTACCCACATGTATTTTTGATATATTTTTCATATATACATATATATAATATATATAAATATATAAAAAAATTATATGGGTACTCATATGAAAGGTCTTAATGAGTGTAACATCGGGATGAGCTTATATCTTTAAAAATGTCAATAGTTCACGAGATATAGGGTCATTTCTTAATTATGTATCTAGAGATATAGAATTTTCGAATGCAGCCTAAACACTTATCATCATAAGTTGTGTATTGGTAAGAATAATATGAAATCTTGAAAAGGCACAAATTCAAATCAAGACCTTTCTAATGACACTAAATTTCACTAAAAAAAAAAACGATTTTATCATATGACTATCTTGGACATAAAATTTTTTTTACCCTCTTAATAATATAGATAAAAAAAATTTTTTAGTACTATATGACTAATAAGATGGTTATTACTAATATAAATTTTAATTAAAAAAGAAAAAAAAAACCAACAACAAATAGTATAAAAAATCATGTTGGGTAATAACTTATCCAAAGTTGTTTTTGAGTAATGAAAAGTAGACAGATAGGACGTCATGATAGTGTAAAAAAGCATGTTGCCCTCCGGGTTTACGGAACCCCGCGGTATTTGGGTCAGACAGATGACCTCGTAAAATAAAATGAACACAAGAATCGACGTAGTAGTCGCAATAATAGTAGAAGTTGTGGAAGAACAAGAAGAAGCAGAAGACGAAGAAATTATAGAGTAACAACCACATGAGATTTGACGTTATTTTTGAATGAATCAAACTCATTTGTCTTTATAACTTGGCATACTGGCGCACTGCCAGTATAAGCAATACAACCATTGTATATCGCTTATATATTTTCATAATACTTTTTATTACTATTTACTTATACTTTAGATTAGTAAGATAATTATTTATTAACGGTAAATAGATAAAATAATACCTTCGGAAAACGTTCTTTGTAGAGTGTATTCATCATAACGATTTCATTGTCAAGCACTGGCGATCGGCTTGGACTACTGTAAAGCATAAAGAGAAATTTATTTAACAATTAAATATTTAATTAAGTAAAAAGTGCAAGGATAAAAGTATAAGTAAAATTTAACAATGAATTATTTGAGTTAAAAAAAGAAATTTTTTTTTCTTTCCTTACATACATGATTATTAATTTTTATATATTTATATGTGACTTTAAATTGTAAAAAAAAATGTATAACTTTTTTTTCTCGTTAATTTGATATCTGCGATGAAATGGCAGCTTGGCTGTTAGATTGTGTCAGAAATAAATTTTTTTTTTCAATAATTAAATTTTTAAAGTTAATTCAAAAATTAGGATTTAAATTCCTAATTTAAACTTTTAAGATATATTAATAATAGATAAAAAAATAATTTTTTTCAGTGACTCAGTCTATTAATAGTAATTAAGTCAAATAAATAAAAAAAAAAAATTACCGTACACGGAAGAAACAAGATGACACTAGATATCATCCCAGATTATACTCAGTGTTATCTCCTGCATTTTTTTTTCTAGCGCCTGCGCAATTAACATTATCATATCTATTATGTATTTTAGATATTATGATAGTCAAATATTGTTTCAAATACTATCTGACATTTTTTTTCACCAGATATCACTGAGTATAATCTGGGGTGATATCCAGTGTCATCTTGTTTTTTCCGTTGTTTTTTTTTTTTATAAGAATGAACTTTTATTATTCTTTAGATAACTTAGAAAAAAATTTTTATATAAAATAAAAATGAAATATTAAACTTGCCTCAAACTGCGAGATCTTGGACGATGTAATGGTGATCTTCTTCCTTCTTCTTCAAGACTAAATGATATACTACCAGGAATGCTAGATATACTTGAGCCCGGGAATCCTGGATGCGAAGAACAAGGAGTCCCGGGCTTGGAGAAGTGACAAGACAGCATACGTAATTCATCCTTTGTTGGAATGTTTGGCAACTGATGTAAACGTTCCTGACTCGAACATTGTGACTGTTAAAATTAAAAGAAAAAAAAAAATGTATGTAGATTAGTTATTTTAAAATAATATTATATACTCGTTAACTTAGTTGTTAAACTAAGCCAACAGGAAATGACTCAGTAAATTATTTATAATCACCGATACGTTGCTGGAACCAGGAGTTGTTCCGTAACCACTCGAAGGCAGGCTTGCAACTGACCACCGTCTACCATCAGCAGTTCCTGCTCCGCAGCCAATTCTATTGTAAAAAAAAAAAAATTAATAAAATTTTTATTGATACAATAAAAAAATTAAATTAAATTACCTTTTGATTGGAGCAAATGCAAAATGAGGACTTGATGACATGCGTGGACTTTCAAGCGGACTGCCCACAATAGGAACAAAAGCTAAAACATTTAAATATTTATAATAACTATTATATATGTTGTGTTTGTTTATTTGAATAATTTATTCGTGATGTTACTGGCGACTTTATTAATGCTTTTAATCATTTAAATCTTTAGCATTTCGACTTTAGCTTTGTACAAAGTTTTTTTTTTTTGTAATCTTTAGTGAGTTAAAAGTGTTAAGTAGTGTTATTGTTAAATAAATTAAGCAACCATACTGTGATTGACGATCCATACTGAGAAGCTATTGCAATCTCATCGTCTATTTGACTGTTACAACACATATATATTATTTGCGATAAAATCTATCGCGTGCCAAAAAATTTTAAAGATTTCGTCACTCTCAATACGATACATGGCTACACCTTATTAAACAGTGCCAACGGTTATAGTTATATTGAGTACTGTTGATATTATTGTTTATTGTTTTATGATCTAAATTAACCTATTTATCTTAAAGTTACACGATCCCTCGTAATTGTCATAAATAATGTACATTATTGTAGAAATAAAATTGAGTAAATAATATAATACTAGCAACCTTGCAGTCACTATGTGACTGCCATGACTTGTGAACTATAAATAAAATTTTGCTTTATTAAATAATTACTTTTGATAAATTGCACTGTACTTTCTTAAATATTGACGTTTTTAAAGATATAAGCTCATCTAGATGGTACACTCATCAAGAGCTTTCATTTGAGTACACACATGCATTTTTGATATATTTTTCATATATACATATATATAATATATATAAATATATAATATATGAAAAATTGATGTGGGTACTCAAATGAAAGGTCTTGATGAATGTAATGTCGGAGTGAGCTTATATCTTTAAAAATGTCATTAGTTGACAAGATAGCAAAGTTAGTTCTTAATTATTGACATTTTTAAAGATATAAGCTCATCCCGATATTACATTCATCAAGAGCTTTCATTTGAGTACCCACATGCATTTATATATATTTCTCATATATACATATATATAATATATATAAATATATGAAAAAATTGATATAGGTACTCAAATGAAAGCACTTGATGAGTGTAACATCGGGATGAGCTTATATCTTTAAAAATGTCAATAATTAAGAACTAACTTTGCTATCTTGTCAACTAATGACATTTTTAAAGATATAAGCTCACCCCGACATTACACTCATCGAGCTCATCCTGATATTACATTCATCAAGAGCTTTCATTTGAGTACCCACATGCATTTATATATATTTCTCATATATACATATATATAATATATATAAATATATGAAAAATTGATGTGGGTACTCAAATGAAAGGTCTTGATGAGTGTAACATCAGGATGAGCTTATATCTTTAAAAATGTCAATAGTTCACAAGATACAAGGTCATTTCTTAATTATTGACATTTTTAAAGATAATAAGCTCATCCCGATGTTACACTCATCAAGAGCTTTCATTTGAGTACCCACATCATTTTTTCATATATTTATATATATTATGTATATGTATATATGAAAAATATATGAAAAAATGATGTGGGTACTCAAATGAAAGGTCTTGAAGAATGTAACATCGGGATGAGCTTATATCTTCAAAAATGTCAATAGTTCACGAGATACGATACCAAATTTAACCATAAAAATCAATTTTATCATATAAATACACTGGCCACAAAATTTTGCTTATTCTCTTAATTATATAATAAATATATTTAATATTTTACCAGACATTGGTGAGTGACATCGAGGTAGAGTGGGTGAAGTTGTCGCGATAAAGGATTTACGTTGTGCTGCTTTAGCTGCCCGTCGAGGAATATTAAATTCGCGCTGAAAATTTCAATAAATAATTATTATTAATACTAATTATAAATTAACATAAAAATTAATTAATTAATTAAGTTTCAATGACTTACCATGTGAACTGAGAGTGATGGCGCAGATTTACCGATAGCAGAATTACGCATTCTCACAAGGTTAGACAATTCGTTGCCAGCTGCAAGTATAAATAACAAAATATATCTATCACCAATTGATTTTATTAGTTATGCAAAAGGTACCAAGTTATGACATACAACAAATAGTTTTAATCAACAGGCAAAGAGCAGGTGTACATAATAAAATGTCAATATATATATATTTAAAATATAAAGTATGTTTAATACTTACAAGCACGAACTGGTGCCTCTTTGCTCTCAACTTTCGCTGGCAGTGACCTCCGAGTAGTCTCTGGTTCCATTGGATTATTTTTATGATCCTCAGACTCAGCTTGATCGAACACAAGAACCCGTGAGGGATTTCCATGTGACCTTAGCCGTGGTCGACTTGGTCTATTGCGTCCAGGATCCATTTTTTTAATTATTTATACTATTAACGCTAGCTGGCTGGCTATTTTTTTAATTCCTTTTTTCCAGCAAAGCTATTTATTCTCTCAGTTATTTTTTTAAAATGTATTTATTCAAGTTCTTCTTTTAGATTTATCACAGAAATACTAAACAAATAATTATTTTAGGATTAACATATCTCATATCACTTTTAAATCCACCAATTATCATTGTTTTTTTATTACTTAACTTTCTACAACGTAAGTACAATATACTTCAGTTAATTAACAATAATGTTCATTATCAATTATCACTTGATAAATAAATATAATATTTAATTTTTTTTTTAAATTCAATTATCAAGTCACTTTTATTTATTAAAAGTTTAAAAATTAAATATGAAAATAAAGTTAGCCATCTAAAAATTTTAATAATTTTTTTTTTTATTAAAAAAAAATTTTTTCATTTGTTAAAATTTCCTAAACTAATAAGTAGTATATATATATATATATATATATATATATATATATATATATATATATATATATATATATATATATATATATATATATATATATATATATATATATATATATATATATATATATATATATATATATATATATATATATATATATATGTGTGTGTATCATTGTTTTTTTATTACTTAACTTTCTACAACGTAAGTACAATATACTTCAGTTAATTAACAATAATGTTCATTATCAATTATCACTTGATAAATAAATATAATATTTAATTTTTTTTTTAAATTCAATTATCAAGTCACTTTTATTTATTAAAAGTTTAAAAATTAAATATGAAAATAAAGTTAGCCATCTAAAAATTTTAATAATTTTTTTTTTTATTAAAAAAAAATTTTTTCATTTGTTAAAAATTTCAAAAACTATAAGTGCAATTTTTTAAAAATATTTTTTAGATAATAATAAAGTTAGCCGATTTTTAGATTTTTTTTATTTTACTTATGAAATTAAATTTATAACTAAAAAAATATTTTTAAAAAATTGCACTTATAGTTTTTGAATTTTTTTACAATTGAAAAATTTTTTTTTAATTTTTTTGCAATAATTTGTTTTAATAAAAAAAAATTATAAAAATTTTTACATGTCGGCTAACTTTATTTTCATATTTTTTAGTTATAATTAATAAATTAAGCAAAATAAAAAAATTAAAAATGTCTGCTAACTTTATTATTATAGATTAAGTAATAAAAAATTTTGACACTTAAATTAAATTTAATAAAACTTTAAAAAAAAAAAAAAAAAAACCAAGTTCTTTAAAAATGGATGAATAAATAATGAAAAAAAAAAAATCAATGTACCTTGTAAAAAAACCCTTGAATATCCAGGAAATAATAAAACATCAGTCTGCAGAAGGTAGCGATGAAAAAAAAATATCCATAAATGTGTAATATAAAATAAAATATTTTTTCGTTGACTGAAAACACGGAAAAACTTTTATTTAATAACTCACTTAAAAGATAACACAACAACTGGCTCACTTTTATTTAATTATTTATTACACACTTAATAAATATTAATAATTAAAAAAATATTACCGTGAAAAATTTATCGACTTCTTGATATCAAAGTGTGTAAAAATTAAATGGATGAATATTAATTTATCACCAATTAATTAGTCCTCAATTTTTTAGGAGTAAATAATAACCGTGATGATGATTTGACTTGTTTGGATTGAATTAAACTCTCGGAGGAATAAGTATAAGTGAATTGGGAGGACGACGGTACACGATAAACCTGACGAGTCTAAGTGGCATCCTCGTGGACTGTTTTTATAAAGAAACTTGACGATTGTTATTTGTATTGACGTGCAACCGTGACCCGGGTTGTTGTGCGACGACTACGATCGACGATGGATCGCATCGCGTTTAACCAAACGTTCGAGAGGGAAATTAATTACGAAACGTACCACTCGGCCATGGGTTCCTCTGTGCTCTGACTCATGACGGACGGAACGAATACGGCTGGCCAACGACAGCGACAGAACACAGAACACAGGCGCACTATTCCAATACCCACGTATATATTTACTGCTTGCTAGTTAAGAGTTGCAAGTTGCAAGTTGCTGGGTTGCTGGGACACACACGGGATGTATATATGTACGTACACTGGAGTGAGTCAGTGTGTGCCAAGTCACACCTAATGATGTTCTGTATGTTTCAGGCGGGTTAGTAGTCTATAATCTATATATACTCGTGTTGCTCATGTTTAGGACCTGGATTATTGGAAAAGGATATACATACATTTTTTTTCTCTTTCTTATACACTTTTGTTTTGTTCCGCTTAGACGGTAAGAAGAATGTACGAATTTTAGTGCCGGTAAAAAGATTATCTCTCTTGTTGATCAATTTTATGTTTTAAAGTTTTAATTATAACACTAAAGTTAGCCGACGTTTTTAATTTTTTTTTAATTATTAAATTAGAACTAAGAAATATTTTTTAAAAATTGCACTTTGAGTTTTTCAAGTCTTTTATAAATGAAATTTTTTTTTTTTTATTATTTTGCAATAATTTTTTTAATAAAAAAAAAATTCTAAAAATTTTTAAATGTCGGCTAACTTAATTTTCATAAATTAATTTTATGACATTAAATTTAGGATGAAAATTAATTTAGTAGATATTTTATAACTTTTTTTTAATAAATAAGTAGTCAAAGAAAATAAAAAAAAAAATAAAGAAATAATTTTTTAGAGCAAATTTATTTATTAAAAAAAATTAAAAAATGCTCCAGTGACTGCTAACTCTAATGCCATAATTTAGCTGTCACTTAACAATTTTGTTTAATAAATAAATTATAGCAAAAAAAATTATTTAAAAAATGGAATTTTAGAAATTATAATAAATTAAAAATGCAATTTTTTTAAAATAATTTTTTAGAATAAATTTAAAAAAAAAAATTAGAAAATTGTCAAGTGACAGCTAAATTTTATGTCATATTAATTTTTTATTATAATAAATATTTAATTTAATCGCTCAAACAAAATATCTTTTATTATTTATAGGACTGTAATTAAAAAATTATCTGGCAGTTTTTAGGATTTTTATTAAATAAATTAATTGTAGAAAAATTATACTATTATAAATTACTGATAAATAAAATATAAATTTTATGATACTAAAAAGTTAGCCGAGGATTTTAATTTTTTGATTTTTTTTTTTTTTATTAATTAAATTAGAACAAAAAAATATTTTTTAAAAATTGCACTTACAGTTTTTAAAGTTTTTTACAAGTGAAAAAAATTTTTTTTTGTAATTATTTTTTCAATAAAAAAAAATTCTAAAAACTTTTAATAAATTTTTTATATTCGTCAATTTACTATTAAAAATTCTTTGAAAACTATTATAGTCTTCATAAATTAAAAAAAAAAAAAATAGTGTCAGTTTACAAAAATTTCAAAATAACTAATAATAATTATTATTTCATTATTTATAACAATTTTATGTAATAATCAATCACTTGTTTGAAAAAACTGAACAACTGTTTGACGTCAGCTGTTTTTAATAATATTTCAAAGAAAGTGAAAAATTCTAATTTAATTTAATAATTGACTGATAAAATATTTAATAAAATTATTTTTAAATTACAAGTAAAAATAAATTGCAAAATAAAATAAAAATTTGGCAGCAATGATACTTATGATAATTCAAAAAACATTCGACCAAGAGCGGCGGAATGACGTTTTCCGTTCGAATATTTTCAACAATAGTCATACGCAACTTTTATTTTGTCCATTAATAATTTATTTAGCCTTAAACAATGTCGTAGTTTCAATAAGCCCAGCTGTCAATAATAACAGTGTTAATAATTAGTCGTATTGAAATACCCGGAAATTATATTCACTGATAACTATTGACAACAAAAACCAGTGGATGAGTGATACTTCACTTTCCTCGTGAGTATAGGTTATGATTAATATTTTATTAGTTTATTTTATATATATACTTACCACGTGGTAATAAATTAAACTTATAAATAATATATTTATTAAAATAAAAACAGGTTTTTTCGGAGGTGACTAGACATGTCCTGGCATTACAAATTTAATTTATACGGAGGCTCATCAAATTTAGTTTCATTCATACCTGCAAGTGCATCAGTGTCATCATCCTCTTCAACATCATCAAAATCATCATCAACAGCAATAACAACAACAAACAATGATTTCAAATTAATAAAAGAACGTCAACGTCCATTTTGGTTGCAATTAATCGTGATATTTTTTTCAAAACGAATGCTGTATGCTGCTGCTCAATATGGAATTTCATTTGGTGTGATGCTTCATTATCACACACGTTTAGGTTTCCATTTGTTTCTACTTGCTGCATGCATACAGCACAATGGAAATAATTAAATTATAAATTATTGTCGTCACTCGCCATTATTATTATTATTATTATTATTATTATTATTATTATTATTATTATAATTGTTAAGTTTTAATTTACTAAAAAAACATTTAATGTTTTTAAAGTATTTAGAGTTGGTGAAAATTTCATTTTTTTTCTCTGTTACTATTTAAGCTTGCTTAATTAAAGTGAAATATTGACAGGCGGGTATTATATAATATAAAATAATAAATAAATCAAAATGTTGACGTTAAGAAGGGTGTTGTTGATAAATAGAAAACTAATTGTTAAACAAAGTACGGTGAAATTGACGGTTCACCGTACCAGCGCACTAGGAAATAATTGTTACCAGTTTCATCTGTCACGGTCATTATACAATGAATCATCGTCATCATTAGCCAAAATTAGTCGGCGTGGATTGCTCAGGATAAATAATAGCATTTTAAATAAAACACCTCACCGATATATTTCACCGACAGTCGCCTTATTGATAAGACCGCTCACGAGAATTGGCGCACTGTTGTTTGGAAGATTCTTCAGAAAATGGTGGGCCAAGAAAACTTCAGAGGAAAAGAAATTGTATATAGACTGGGTCTCGAAGCAACGGCAAAAAATATACGGTATTATATTTTATTCTTTTACTAGCAACCTTGCAGTCACTATGTGATTTTTGTTAAATTGCACTGTACTTTCTTAAATATTGACATTTTTAAAGATATAAGCTCATCCCGATGTTACACTCATCAAGAGCTTTCATTTGAGTACCCACATGCATTTTTGATATATTTTTCATATATACATATATATTTATATATAATATATATATAAATATATGAAATATTGATGTGGGTACTCAAATGAAAGGTCTCGATGGGTGTAATGTCAGAGTGAGCTTATATCTTTAAAAATGTCAATAGTTCACAAGATATAAGGTAATTTCCTAATTATGTATCTAGAGATAAATTTTCGAATGCTGCCTAAGTACTTATCATAATGAATTGACTATCGATGAGTAATTAATGCTAATTTTATTTCTTCCAATTTTTCTAGGGGCCCTAGGATTTTTTATGGCGAGTCTTTTTATGTTCTACATAATGAATATTGAGGTTGATCCATTAACTGGAAGATCCAGATTTATTATTATGACTTCCAATCAACAAAAAGTCCTCGGAAGACTTACTTTTGAAAATGTAAAGATGTTTTATTTTAATTAAAAAAAATTTTTTTATGATAGTGAAAATAAGAGACGTCTGAAAGTTTATTTTTATTATTAATAATATAGGCAATATTTTTTGAGCCAAAAATTTGATAAAATTCGCATAACTATCACGACTATAAAAATATATCAGATGTCTGTTAGTTTCAATGTCATTTTGATAGAAATTTTTAATTATTAAAAGAATTATTCTTTGAAATAGTATTTGGAGAACTTTAAAGACTTTATAGTACCTACCACGCATCCAGCGTACAAAAGATTATTAAGAGTAGTAAATAGAATATTAGAAGCTAATCAAGATTTACCTCAAATTAAAGAAAGAGAGTGGACGTTATCTGTAATTGATAAGGATGATCCAAACGCTTATGTCTTACCAGTAAGTAGCTCCAATTTTTAATTTTTTTTTTTTTTTTTTTTTTTTTTTTTTTATGTACTACTTTATTAATTGCTTACTTTATTTTATTTTAGGGTGGAAATATTTTTGTTCACATAGGAGCATTAAAATTAACTGAAAATGATGATCAACTGGCTATTATAATAGCTCACGAGGTCGCTCATGTTCTTCTACAACATCCTGTAAGTTTGCTAATAAATCCACAAATATTCTGATTTTATTTATTGACGAAAATAATAGAAGAAGAAATGTTAACAAAAAAAATAAATTAATCGTATAAATTTCAGATTGAACAGATTTCTAGAAATCTACTCCAAGATATTTTGATGGCTGTACCCATCGCTGTAGTATGGGCACTGTTTCCTGATCTATTGGCATTGTTACTCCAAGCACTTGGAATAAATATGTTTGATATCCTCGTAACGTACCCATACAGCAGAAAGCTAGAAAATGAAGCTGATAACATCGGACTGCAGTTGGCTGCCAAAGCTTGTTATGATGTGCGACACGCTGTTGTACTGTGGGGAATAATGAGGACGCTTGCGGAATTAAACATAAAACCTGAAGTTGTTCCTTGGCTCAATACGCATCCTAATCATGAGGACCGAGAGAAAAATTTAACCAAACAATTACCTCTAGCGATTGCCACCAGACAGCAGTCAGGAGTAATTTTTTTTTCTTTTTAATTTTTTTTATAACATATTTTAATAGAGTACAGATTTTTTCAACTAACTTTAACTACTTATTTTACAGTGTCCAATACTGAATCCAGCTGATCCAATAAAATACTTTAATTCGCTGAGTCTTAAAGAGCGAGAAATAAAAATGGAACGAAGAGGTTTCGTGCAATCAAAGATACTGTTATAAGAGCGAATATTATCATCAATCATTTATTTAATTATCATAGTTCAACAATTAATTTATAAACTTTTACTTTCATTAGTATTTATTGCAAAGTAGTTTTAAGTTTGCAAAAAAATCATTTATTAATTGTATTTATTTCAATGCTGAATATTTTATCTTGAATGTGACAATTATTTTTCGAAAAGCAATAAAAATATTCTAAAAGTTACATAACAGAAAATTTATTTTTAAAAAATGTCAACCATCCTTTTCAATCATTTATATTCACTTTATTATAATAATAATAATAGTGATATTAGATGATTTCATGTATTTAATTATAATAAATATCATTAGCGGACACAACTTTGTGAAAAAACGATTGTCTTATCTCTTTTTATTCTTCCTGTACTTGAATTATTGAAGGTTCCACTTGCGAGTCATCCGCGGACTTGATCACTGTAAATTTCTCACAATTAACAAACATTTTTTCAACCATGCACGCAATTAATTTATTAACACTACTAGTTACATTTTTGACTTACACATCAATTATTTCTTCTTACAACATTGTTGTGAAAAATGCAATTGTTGCTCGAAATCGCGATTTTTCATATTTTGGATACACTGTTTTGCTTCGAAAGCCTTGGTAATTATTTTCCTATTTTCAATGCAAATTTTTAATTAAAAATTATTTTTAATACAAATTTTTGCATAATATTAAAATTAGCCGACATCTAAAAATTTTTATTATTTTTTTTATTAAAAATTTATTTCAAAAAAATTTTTTTCATTTGTAGAAAAATTTCAAAATCTATAAGTGCAATTTTTTAAAAATATTTTTTAGTTATAACTTAATAAATTAATCAAAATAAAAAAATCAAAAATGTCGGCTAACTTTATTATTATTTAAATTACAAATAAAAAAATACTTAAAAAAAATTGCACGTAAATTTTTTCAAATCTTCAACATATGAAATTTTTTCTTTTAATTTTTTCAATAAAAAAAGCTATTAAAATTTTCAGATGACGGCTAATTTAATTTTCATAATTTTTGCATGATACTAAAGTTAGCCGACGTTTTTTAATTTTTTGATTTTTTTTTAATAATTAAATTAGAACAAAACAATATTTTTCAAAAATTGCACTTATAGTTTTTGAAGTTTTTTACAATTGAAATTTTTTTTTTCTTCTTTTTTTCAATAAAAAAAATTATTAAAACTTTCAGATGTCAGCTAATTTAATTTTCATAATTTTTGCAACTAAAGTTTTTATTTTTTAAAGGATGATTGTCGGAGCGCCAAAAGCTAATTTTACTTCAATACCAAGAGGTTTGCAAGCTCCCAGAGAACCAGGTGCCTCTTATAGGTGCAATTTAAAGAGTATAAAATGTGAGCAATTTAGACCAAGTGACGTTAATGATGAATCAGGATTTATAACTCAAGTTAATTACAATAGTTTAGTTAAAAAAGCGTACGGTTGGTTTGGCGCCTCAATGGCGTTAGATGAAAATGATGATCTTATAACAGTAAGTTGTTATTCTTAATAAAATATTTTTATATCCAGATTCTTATTGTAGAAAAAACGACAGGTTTGCGCACCAAGGACAATTTTATCAATTTTTTCAATTCTTGACAAACATATTAGCATGCATGGCGTTTGTTACAGTGGAAAAATATCTTCAGGAAATTTACAACTTGAAGATAACTTTAAATCTCATGGTATGTTATTAAAATTAATCTAATTTTATTTTTTTCATCATTGTTAATTTTTTTTTTAAGATTTTTTATCTAGTTTCTGGTACAATTCTTTGCATGGATTTTCTATCCACTATTCAAAGGCGATCAACAACAAAGAAAAAGTGAGAATGATTACTGGGGCGCCAAAGCATGAAGTCATCGGCACGGTCCAAATCAAAGGTCAAAAAACAAGCGCAACGCTTCCGACAACTGATGACTTGACTCAATTTGGTATTTTATTAATTAAATAATTAATTTAATTATTTATAATTCAATATATTATTTTTATTAATATTTTACATTTCTTCAAGGTTATTCTGTTACTTCAGGAAGATTTTTTAACAAGAGCAAAGTTCTTTTTGCCGCCGGCGCTCCGGGATGGAATCTAATTGGCCAAGTAAAGTATTAATTGTAATTGTTAATTATTAATTGGATAAAATTAATTTCTTACTGGCCAGGTGGGAATCTTGGACTCGGGAGTGGATTCATTAAAATTAATAATGAGTATAAAAGGACAAATAGTCGGTGAATACTTTGGAGGAAGTTTAGCGGTTGGAGATGTCAATAATGATGGGTATGATGATCTTATAATTGGCTCGCCTCATTGGGGAAATGATAATGGAAGAGTTTATATTTATTTTGGAAGTAGTAATGTAAGTAATTATTAATTAATATATTAACGCTCTAATAGGTCATTTTTGTAAATTAATTTTTGGCGCGCTAGAGGTTTTTAGAACCACCGATTATTATTGATGGACCGAAAGAAGACAGCTGCTTTGGATATTCTGTAACTAGTGGGGATATTGATTCAGATGGATACTATGGTAATTTTTATAAATAAGTTAGCTTCATTCTTTAATTTAAAAAGTATACTCTCTCTAATTTGGAAATAACTTGGCAATTATTAACAATTAAACATTTTTTTTTATTCTGCTTATTTTTGCAGAGCATTTATGATAAAAAATGTCGTAAAAGGAAAAAATAAAGATTTCGAGAGTTTTTTTGCCTTTAAAAGTTAGAAAAAATATTGGCTTTCATGTTTTTGGATAAAATTTCTATTTTATCTTTTTTTGATGTTCTTAATACCTATATATTTTTTTTTAAAATACATAAAAAAACGAACAATAAAAAAAATTAATCAATTTGATAAAAAAAAAAAAAATTTTTTTCTATGGCCAAATACAGGGCAGAACGGGGTTGACCTCACTTGTAAATAATTACCAATATTTTCTCAATGTAAAATGAAAATCTATATATTATTCAAAACAAATCTTTTTTAATCTTTTCAAATTTTGATTCATTTTAAATTTCCTTTTCTAAATAGGGCTGATTAAAAAATCTAATTTGAAATTATTAAAAACAGTTCTAAATTATTTGAGTTGACTAATAAATATATATATGTATATACTTTGTATGGATTGAATCATTTAAAATTAGATTTTTTAATCAGAGTAATCATCATTTTTTATTAAATTTCATATTCCGAAACAAAATTCTTTATGAAGGTAAAAAAAAATCGATAATTTATAAATTATAAATAATATACAGCAATAATTTCATTAAAATAATTAAATAAGAAATTTTAAGATTTTAGTTTCTTGATCAAGCAGAAATAAAAGTTGTTAAACACTGTGTAAAATGATAATTTATAATTAATGTAACACCTTGTAGCTACAATCTCGTTGTTGAAAACGAGATTCGGGAACTTGTGGCTGAAGTGGATGTTGAGTTGGTTATTATCAACTGGTACTTTAAGAGTGTTGATGTTTATATCTTTACGTGGTCGGAGCATCCTGTTTATTTTTGGAAAGAATTCGTGAGAATTCTTGTAGTTGATGTTTTTTACTTGAGCTTCCCAGTACGCTGAAACAGATCTTTTAAACTCTTTATGTAATAGTTTATTAATTCGTTTGATGGTTGACTTTATTCTGAAGTTTTCTTGACGGCTGATGACTAGACCTTTGAATTTCCTGCTGATGAGATAAGATTTATAGGCGTGAAGTCTTTTGATATTTTTATTGTTGTATTTAATAAAATAATCTTCATTTCTCTTTATTCTAGGAACTGTTTTTTCAATTGCTTTATTTATTTTATCTTCTAAGAGTGTGATGCAGCTATTAATTTCCTGGATTGAGAGATTTCGATCGCTGGGTATGATGACTTCTTCGCTGTAGTTCTCAAGCAGAGATTTGTTAAATCTGCGCCAGTTTGTCTTCTTGTAATTGTAGGTCACTTGATCAGTTAAATTATTACTTAGGAAGCCAGGGTGAATATTGTCGAGGCATAATGTTAGTGTGAATGCCACATGATCACTGTCATACGGTAAAGTTTGAAGTT
This sequence comes from Cotesia congregata, assembly GCA_905319865.3. Lineage (NCBI taxonomy): Eukaryota > Metazoa > Arthropoda > Insecta > Hymenoptera > Braconidae > Cotesia > Cotesia congregata. The sequence goes on from CAJNRD030001120.1 coordinate 15,972,311, forward strand.
TGCCGTTGATGAGATTATCTACTTCCAATCTCATATCTATGATACAATGATCAAGATATGAGTTAGCGTTAGGATAAGTCGGTGTATTTGGTGATAGTAGAGCAGCTTTAAACTCAATATGATTGTTGTCCAGCCATTCAATGAGTTTGTCACCTCTATCGTTAGACGAAGTGTCTCCCCAAGTAATATTTTTAGCATTTAAATCGCCTCCAATCACGTAGTATTTATCACAATCGTCAAGCCGAAAATTGTTCATCATTTTGTGTAGCTCCACTATGAAGGTGTTTCTGGTGCATTGTGTAGCATATATGCTTATAATGATGAGATTAGCTTTAATATTTAATCTAATTTTGATGGCCGTAAATTCGACTACTTTATTTGTAGATGAATTAGGATGATGGATGGTTGTAAATTTAAATTTCCGGTTTATGGCTATTGCAGTACCTCCTCCTCCTCCTTTTTTGGAGTTAGGCCTGTCTGATCTGATGAGTTCATGTTGTGAAAGTTGGATTTTATGATTTGAATTTAATTTTGTTTCTGAAATTAGGCAAATATCTATTTTGTTATGATCAATAAAAGTTTGTAGGTCATACCTGCGTTTCAAGGTGACTATGGAATTGGCGTTAATAGCCGCTATTTTTAGTTTGGTAGGCGCAACACGCGCCATTATTCGTCCAAACCAAGAGAAGACATTATTATGTCTATTCTATTAGCGTTTAAGTTAATTTTATAATTGATCTGCTTGATTTCTTTAACGATATCGTTTTTGAAGGAGTTGAGGATTGATTCCAGACTATCTGTGATGTTACCTTGGTAGTTTGTGTCCGCAGGTGTTATTGGATTGATGTTACTTGCTGTTTGTACCCTAGCGAGGGGTACTTTCGGTCTAGGGAGTGGCGGGAAGCTGTTATTTTTGTTTATATTGAACATATTAGCGTATGATATGTCAGGATTAGTATATTTATTAATTGCGTTAGCTAGATTTCGTTTTTTGGCTTCGTTTTGCTGTCTGTGTTGGATTTTAATTTTTGTAATCAGCTTGAGTGCTGGACATCCCTTATAACTGGCTGGGTGGCCAATTTCATCACAGTTTGTACATCTGAGGAATTTTTTATCTGTACCTGCCTGGAGGGTACAATCTTTGGCTTCGTGTTCGCCGGCACATTTGACACAGACCGGGGCCATGTGACAGTTGGAGCTAGAATGTCCTGTTTGTTGACATTTTTTACACATGAAAATTGTTGGCCTTCTCAACCTTTCCCATCTGATAGGTTGTGATAGTAAAGATTTTAGGCGTGTCAGTGTAGCAGTTTTGCTGTCCTGCGACACTGAAACCAGGAAATGAAAGAGCTGTGGTTTGCTTCTGTCAAATATTAATTTACTGACCTTTGTTATTGTGATGTCTTGTAGATTGAGTTCAGTCAGGGCCGCCTTGACATCATTTTCATCATAGCCACCCCGTACGCCTTTGAGTACAATGGTTTTTATTTTCAGGTGTCTGGGTGTATAAGTAAAAAATTGAATTTTCTTTTCTTTTAATATTTTTAAGCTTAAGTCGTAGGTCGCGATGTCATTAGGATAAATCCTTATATAATTATCATCAAATTCACGAACTATAAAATTAGTTTTTGGTACATTATTTGTAGTGAATAGCATTGTTGTGTCTTTAATACTCCCGGTTTTAGCAAAAATGGGGGGTGGTTTACTTTTCGGTATTTTATTTTGCTCCATTTGGGCACTTTTGACATTTTGACTGCTATTTTGTTGATTGCTTTCGATATTTAGTTTGGGAGATATTTTTTTCTTGCCTTTGTGATTTCTTTTATTAGTTGACGTTGTTTCGCTGTCGGATAAATCTGATTCCGTAAGGGGATCGTATTTATTGTTGGTGCTGGTTCCAGCTGTTTGTAAAGTGCGCCTTATCTTCGCGGGCTTGCGCGGTTTTAAAAATTCTTCGCCGTCGTGGTTCATGGCGCCATCTGTTGGGTCGCTGTCTGACATTGAGGAAGTTCTGCTGCGGGGTTGCTTGAGGTTGGGAGCCCCTGTTGCTTGTTTGTTAGCTTTAAGGATATTTTTGGCAATCATACCCGTTTCGATATATTTTTTAAACAATTTGTTGTCTAATAGATTAGTATTATATTTAATAGTTGGTTTTATAGCCGGTGTTTGTGGTCCGGTAGAAATAGCTGGGGTCTGGGAAGCGTCGCCAGTTTCACCCATTTTGAGGCTAGGTTTTTGTGTACGGTCGCGTTTACCAGGATTTATTTATAAATAAATAACTGGGCACTATCAAACACACTGAATTAGCAATATTTATTTGTTATAAACAACTTCACAATTTTATATACTGCTTGCGCATTAGTAATATAAGAAAAATGTATGAAATAGAGAGACGCACTCACACACGATCTATCTCGTACCGTTGCCGGCTTGAGACTGTTGGCTCAATGGTCTAGGGGTATGATTCTCGCTTTGGGTGCGAGAGGTCCCGGGTTCAAATCCCGGTTGAGCCCACTTTTTGGAAATTTTTGCCGTAGTTTAATTGGAAAACGAAAAAAAAAAAAAAAGCCATGTAATAAATTTATACTTTTTGCTTCATGAATATGCAAGAACCTTTATCGCATGAGCTAATTTCGTGAAACAATATAATTTTTCTGGGCACAATATACAGAATTGTTGTAATTATTACACGAGTAAATGTCATAAATCCTATTGCGGGTTAATAATAACAATAAAGTTTAATTAAGAACAAATCACTGTCAACTCTGTCGCGCACGCTAAACCGACAAACCAACTAAATTTATATTTAAATTTATGCAAGCTAACTAAACCATCGCTGGTATATTGGTCTTGTGAAAGTATAAACACCTATATAGATAGGTGTATATATGTATAAGGACCAAGAATTTCACGGTTACGATTCGCTGACCCGATTAATACGTGTACACTAGAATGAATCACTGGAATCACTTATCGAGAGACTGAGAAACACTTTCCCGGCGTGCAAGTGATAGCGTGATGTGTACAATCGATATTGTCATAGGTCAAACGAATCTTAATTCAATAGAGATCTAAATTTCAATTCAGACACTTCAAATTAACAACACTCTGAATTGGTTCTTTTTCGAATGTTAAACAAAGTCAATTTTCTTTCATTTTAATGGATACATTGATAACGTGATTTCTAATCTATACGGACTTATTTACTCAACAACCTAATATCAATCATCGCATGTGTAAGATAGATGCATATCAATTAGTTGTGATGAGTACTCATGGAAATTCTAGTCTGATATTGACGCATCAAACCATCTACCTAGTAGTACTAGCCGGTCAAAACGCTGCTGTATTGGCCCGATACTGCCGAGAGATCAATTTAATTGTTCCATTTATCTATGCAAGTTTACTAACTTTCTACCAAATAGTAGCTTTAATAAAGTCATAATGTAAATATGGTTGTTGCAAAAAATTATATGACATGTAACATGTGTTCATCATTTTTATTGAAATTTTTGAATTCTCCGTTCAAAAATAAATCTTGGTTTATAATTCTTTGTTTTGTTATTTTAGCATTACGCTTAGATTTCAAATTTAAAAACTCAACATTAAGTTAAAGGATTCTCAGAAAGGGAAAATGAGCCCTAACTTTGCTTCATTACCCCGGACACGTGGATCACACAAAGGACTCTTTTTGTATTAATATAACTACTCTTTCCTTATAGAGTTGTACATATATTTGGGTGAAAACACATGTAATTTTTGTGATACTTAAGAGGTTTAAACCTTATTGTAGAGTATTTTTGTTAGTACAATTTCCAAATTTAGTTGGAAATGATATTATTTTCGTTTCAAATAATTGTCAAGGTTAGTTTGTTTTAATCTATTTATCTATTAGCTTTTTCTTGATCCAGTCTTCTTCAATCCGGTTATAGAAATCTAATAGACAATCTACATTTGGATAGTTTTCTTTACTACAAAATTTGATAAAATTTTTAACACACTTCAATGCGTCTTCAAACCCTAGGTCGTGTTCCACTGTTCCTATTTCTTCTTTCTTTTCTTCATCTGTCTCCTTTTCACCCTCTGTTTCTCCGTCAGTTTTGTCTTTGTTAAATAACTAATCATTCAATACTTTATCAATATCGTCTGGGTAATGTAAGCGTAGTTAAGCCAGTTCCTAGAGATATTGGTTAATATAGAGAGGTGGTCAAATTACAAAGGTGGTTATTTGTACAGATTTTACTGTATAAACTGACTCTCTCAAGCGTAAGGACGCTTCTCAAAATGCAGTTTTTTGAATAAAAACCAAGTATTTAATATGAAAAATTTAATCACTGCGTTCTATTTAATTAAATCAAGATTACCTATCCATAATTTCCTACAAAAATAATTGTTATTGTGCAAAATAAAATTTTTTTTATTGTTTCTTAACTCAGTTTTGCATTCGCAATCAAAAATGGTATGTGCAATTTGTGTGCAATGAATAATTTGCCACACTATTTGCACAATATATTATTTTTACACACACCAAATTTTTTATTTTCAAGATTGCAAAGATCAAATACTCTCTTATTTGTCCGTGAACTTTAATTTATTGACAGATTTCTCACGTATATCCTCGAGCTCTAGGTCTACCAATAAACTTTGACGTTGATACACCCTTTGCTGACCTAAAGCCCAACGGAGGCATACAATTTTATTACTCCGTTCTTTTTCGTCAGCCCCAGACCCTTAAACATGAAAAATCAACGTTGATCGTAAAAAAAAGTTATTAAAAGTAATTGAGCAGAAAGAGAAGTTCCGGCTTCTGAACGAAGTACCTGATAAAACTATTATAATAATTAAAATTAATCCATCTCAAAGCTTATTAGGATTAGCGAGTAATTAATCCGCAAATGAGTATTTTAAATAATTCAATATAATAACGGTAATTAAAAGAGATGAATATTAAATAAAGTCACGTTTAACTTGAGCTGGAGTTTTCCGCCCGGACAAACAGCTCATATAATATAACAGGATGATGAGGATACAGAGTCTTTCCAAGTTGTATACAGCTTCATTAAGATTTACGGGGAATTTTCAACAATAATATACAATCCGAAGGGAAATCACAAAACTACCCTCAAACTTTGATTCAAGATAGCACAACCTCATTAATGCAAATAATATCCCGCTGATTATGCAAATATACATTATTTTAATATAAATTTTCTTTCCTTATATACACATATAATAAATTGTTATTTTAAGATTAAAAACAAACATTTTATATTATTATATTTCATATGTATATTTTATAAGCTAGCACGTTATAAATCGATAAAAATTACAATTATTAAGGTTCGTTGACGTTTTCGCGTGCATAATTACTCTCTGTACTCTCAATCGCACGCGAAAGGCTAAAGTTGCGCATTGCTAATTCTTTTAATATTTTTTTTAATCTAGCGTGCGAGTTTAAATTTATCTGATAAGAGAATACTACCCGAGAAAGTATAACTTTAATAGCTTCTTCTATTATTCGTTTAAACGTAACCCCGTTTTCCGGATTAACCTACTCCACAAGACTATACCCTTGGACTGTTAAAAATTTACAGAGTGAATAGAGATATCATTTTTTAATTATTTAATCTTGATATTTATTTATACTTCTTCACTTGCAAAAGTTTAAAGTTCTTTTTTTATAATTATATAAACTTTCATTGCTAAAATATGCAGAGAATTTTTATCAATTTCTTATAATCATATTCTTTAATTGTTTATATCAACAAATAGAATAATGTTTTTTTTTTAATGCCTCTGAAAGGATATTGAGGTCAATAAACAAAACTAAAAATAATTTTTATTTTTAAAAATCAACTGATCACAGAAAAAAAGTTGTCATTAGGAAATATTTTAAAAAAACGATTGAAATAAATTGATTTATTTGTGACAAATATTTCTTTTTTTCTGTGTAAGGCATTCCGATCGTATTTAGTAAGCTGACAAAGTTAAGAAAAATTTTTTTACTAAGAACAAAAAAATTTAGTATAATTAAAATTACATTTTTTTCCTAAAACCAGCCGAACATTTCAAAGAAAAAAATAAGAAAAATATTGTAAAATTGTAAGTAGCGCTCTTACAATCAAAATATATATACCACGGACACATTGACGTATTGTATGAAAGTGATTCGTCATCGAAAGCATCATCACATCAGTAGAGCGCAAAATACCCGTCCAACCGCCGACGAATTGTTAGAAAATATTCCGTGGCAATATAACAAATATATTATAATAATACCGAGGCACAACAACAGCCCCTGTTGTTAATCCATGGGTGAGAATGAGTACCGAGAAAGAAAAAAAAATAATAAAAAAAAAATCTACACATAATATATACCATAGTATAGTATATAATAATGAAATAAAAAGGAGAGCAAACCGGCCGGTGCTAATTCATTTGATCTTATGCACTTTGAAGAGGCGCTCGATCAAATTTTAAAAAAGCTAAATGACAGCCAGGAGTGAAAGAGTGCTAAAGAATGTTAAATAAGAGAGCAAATGACGTCGAGTGTAACGACAAAACTGTACAATCTAGAGCTAAACATTTACAAGACCGGAGCCCGAGAGGCGGATACGCTTGTATATATACATTATTCTCTTTAACATGTTACCAGCTACCTTTTTTCTTCATTTTATTTTTATTTTTAAGGTACGTGCGGGCACTTTAAGTCTTGAAAAACCGTTTTATTTTCTTCCCCGGTTGACACAACGAATGACAATAGTGTGCCTCGATATACATCCGCCATATTATAGATCGTTTCACGACTCTCCGGGGTTGTTTTTACAAAATGCCCGTAAAACTTGTATCGCGTATAGTAGTTATATGCAAACTCTTCATCCTCATCCTGGATGTACAACATTCTGCAGAATATTGTGCTGTTGATGTACTCAAACGAGACTGGAGACTGAAGACTCCCAGCGAACGCCTACTGAATATTGGATACAATGCTGCTCTCCTGGAAGAAAATGCCACGGGTGATATGTTTTATACATCTATCTCTTGCTAGTCTATTACACTTCAGTCTTCTTATTTTCTCGGCTGTGTTTTCTTCCAACTTCCAACAGTCAGGATTTGTATGAATGGGCATCAACGTGTACACACAAATATAGTCCAGCTAGCCTTTACTCCTTGGAACTTTGGTCACGATTCTTATTATATATAGAGCAGAAATGCTTACTTTTGTGTCCATAATGCACACTTAGGTATTTTAGCTTTTGTTAATAAGCTCGACATTGTCAAGGTCCAACTTCGTCTCCATAAAACTTAAATTGACAATTCACAAGGAAAGCAAAAAAAGCTACAGTTCATTTTATTTAAAGTCCTTTCAGTGCAATTTTTCGAGCAATATGTCCTCTATTTTATTTTATTATATTAGCTTGATATATTTATTCAATTGTCGTGCTTCAGATACAATAACCTTTTATTCATTTCGACGGACATATATTTTATGGAGCTGAGTGCTTGGTCAAGATCATTCAGTAGCTCCAAACTGGACAAAAATATTTTTTAGAATTCGACGTTATAAAGAGAGTTTAGATCTAGAAGTATGTAAGTATTTGAATTTTTTTTAAAAGTCAAGAGTTGATTTTTCAACAAAATTTGAATCTATGAAGTATGACTTTAAATTACAAACTTTAATGACTACAACTACACTGAGAGACAGTATTATTTAATAGTAATGAAATTTAATTACTATTTAAGTAAACGTTTTATTAATACGTTCTATTAATAGACACGCGGAAATGTGAAGTATGAAAATTCGACAAAATTAATAAACTAATCAATTGTATGGCCTTGAATCCTTGTAAAAAATGCAAAAACGATTCCATTGGTATATGATGATCATCAGAAATAAATTTATCGAAAGTTTTAAACCCTAATAAACTTATTCACGTTTATTTAAACTTACTAAAACTAGGCACGCGGGCATGTAAAATCGAAAATTCTGAACAATTAATTATTCGAAGATCATAAACGGTTTTTTATTGTATATTAATTGTTATTACTCATTTTGTTAATTTATTTTTAACTGACTTTTTGCTGCAATCTAGTTTTTTAAGGTCATATTATTCATACTTTAAAAGATTTCAATACCGAAATTAGAATATTATCAAAAAAAAATAAAATTCGTGTATTAATTAAAAAATTAAAAAATTTGGAAAAAGTACCAAGCCAGGAGTCGAACCTAGATCTTCCCGATTACATGCCAGATGCTCTAATAGCTCTTTACGGGTTTCGAGAACGATATATAATATATTTAAATTTATGCGATGAGTTTTCAAAAATGTACTAAAATTCTCTGCATATTTTAGCAGCAAAAGTTTATAAAATTATTAAAAAAAAAAATTATAAAATAAAAGCGAAGATATTACTTTGGTAACATCGAAGCTTAACACATTCAATCGGTTCAATGTCATCAGAAAAAATTCCGAAAAAGTGTGTAGTCATCGAAACCCTCGAATCGGCAAAACTAAAAGACCCTTTCTTAGAAAAATTTTTTCCCTACTTTCGAAGTAAAGCTTGTGAAGGATTTCTCATAAAAACTTTTTATCCCTTAACCACAACCGAATTAATCAAATATATCCCTTGTAATTAAATTTCCAGGATTTATTCGTCTAACCAAATTTAAAATCTAATCAAGGATTATAATCCGGGCTTGAACTTTCCGATAGACAATAATCTATAGAGAGGATTATAAGTGTAACGAAGGATTACGACAATAATTAGTCAGATATCCGACTCAGGAAAACGCGAAACTTAAATCTCTTAAGGAATACATCAACCTGGTGGAATAGAGCTGTCTAATTGGCAGACAGATGTATACCCATATTACATTCGCGGATAACATTAGTAAGTGCAGCACAAACTGTCTTAAGTCCCAAGTATCCGTGTACCACAGTGATGCAGCATATATACCTTGAGTATACAATACACAGATACTCAAACTTGATAAAGCCTGAAGGATAAGAGAAGTTTGTGGAGATGTTTTGAGGATATTATGTATACCAAGAGCGGCGCCAGAGGAGAGTGCCTGGGTACTGATAACAATACCGTTTAATAACTCTTTAATCATAAACAAAATCCGGCATTCAAAATATTTTAATTAAAATCATCACTTTAAAGTCCGTCACTACAGTTGACATTTAAAACTCACACCAACCAACTCGTTCTAAATTATAAACTTTGCAATTTATACACTGATAGAAGGATTTGTTTATATTTAATAAGCTTTATTAACTGTTAATAAATGATTTTTTAACATGATAAGATTTAATAAATATTTATTAACAGTTTATAAATTATTTATTAAATACGATTTATTAAATGTTAATAAATATATATTAATAGTTAATAAGTAATTTATTAACTATTAATAAATATTTAATAATGGTTAATGAATATTTGTTAACTGTTAACAAATATTCATTTAAAATAAAAAGCAAAAATGGCAATTTTTTTTTTGACACTTTTTATATCCCGATAGTTGGAAAACATGATAATAATTCAATTTACTAAATAAATTAACGTTTTTAATATTTAAAAATATAAAATATAATTATGGGCTGCGATAGAATTTGGTATTTTACGATAAACGTTATTGTAATGTAATATAATTTATGCAAATAATTTATAAAGATGACTTTTGTTTATAAGCAATCTTTATATCATATGACATTGCAAGCCAAACAAATTCACTCAACAAAATATTTATTAACTGTTAATAAATATTTGTTCACTATCAATAAATATTTATTGAATGTTAAAAAATATTTATTATAATTTAATAAATTAAATAATTATCTTCAAATAAATTAAATTATTAATAGTTATAATAAATCCTTCTATCAGTGTTCTTGTACTGGAGTACTTCAGGTTATGGGCCAGCGCCAGTCAGTTTATAGTTAGTTATATGTGACTTTTGGTCTCTTAGGATTTTTTATTCTTCTTTCGCTGGTTTTTCATGGCCATTCATACCGATCTATGTATACATATATACATAAGGGAATAGGAAAGATCACATAGACATAATATAACAGAGTAACTGTTGCTTCTGATGGTGGTAGGTCACTCGTTTTGGTCTTGGATGGCGACCATCATCGTATTCCATTCCATTCATAAAATAAAATTATACCGTGAATGGGATGTGGCTTATTCGTGGAATCACAATACAACACAAGTGAAAACTCGACAAACGACCAACTGATGTTTTGTATGAAGCGCTAAATATATTTTCACTTTTTCAATCCCTGTAACTGAGGACTGAGAGGATAATGCACAAAAAAGGAGAGGAAAGAATTAAGTATGTGCGTGAATTATACTTTTAAAAAGATATTCTTGGATATGCGGCAGGTATTCTATAATAATATGTATTAAGAAAATTCTTGGATTACTGTTGTTGCGGTCGGTTTCTGTTTGATTCGTCACGTCTTTTCAATCATTCGGTATCGATGTTTAAATGACATTTAGTTTCAAGTAGCTGAAGATCAGCCAAATACACTCGGGAATTCTTTTCAGGATTACAAGATCAGGTGGAGTCTTTAAGTTAACAAAACCTTCAAGTATAAATACCCGGGTATTTACTTTTTATTACTCACACTCATAGATTTATGCAATGTATATTATAATGAACATTATTAAAAGTACACTGATAGAAGAATTTATTAACTATTAATAATTTAATTTATTTGAAGACAATTATTTAATTTATTAATAGTTAATAAATATTTTGTTGAGTGAATTTGTTTGGCTTGCAATGTCATATGATATAAAGATTGCTTATAAACAAAAGTCATCTTTATAAATTATTTGCATTAATTATATTACATTATAAGAACGTTTATTGTAAAATACCAAATTCTATCACAGCTCATAATTATCTTTTATATTTTTAAATATTAAAAACCTTAATTTATTTAGTGAATTGAATTATTATCATGTATTCCAACTATCGGGTTATAAAAAGTCTCAAAAGAAAATTTTTATTTTTGCTTTTTATTTTAAATAAATATTTGTTAACAGTTAACAAATATTCATTAACATTTAATAAATCGTATTTAATAAATAATTTATTTAACTGTTAATAAATATTCATTAAATCCTATGATGTTAAAAAATCATTTATTAACAGTTAATAAAGCTTATTAAATATAAACAAATCCTTCTATCAGTGTATTTATAGTCAGTAATAAATAACAGAAGAAAGAAAAGGAGCAAAAGTGGGAAATGGTGCCTCCAAGTCTGGCCAGAAAATCTTATAGTAAAAGACACTGTAGTATATATAGTATCCAGTAGGTACTATATACTATAAAGAATGAAAAAAGTTAAAATACCGCCTGCTAGGTATTTTGCGACACAATGGCACACTTGTGTCCCATCGAAGTGTCGAGAGTCTCTTCGGCATTGTCGGTCGCTCTTCTTTAACGCCATTAACAACGTTTTACCTTAAATTTGACCGACGTGAGGGGGCCCTCTTGACAAATTTAGGGAATCTAAATGCTGCTTTTCCAATCGCTTGACAAACATAATACACAAATTTAAAAATTTAAAAACCGTGAGAGAAAACCCGTACTACAATATAATAAAATATATATAATATACAATATAATACAATTCCGGTGACTTGTTCAGCAGCTTCTTGGCTTGAGGACAAACCCAAACTCAATGGAATCGTGTTATGTTGGATGTGACACCAACTTTTTAAATCTTTTTGTATATATACTTATTTGTCAAGTTCTTGGAAAAGAAAAATCTTTTGCAAAGACCTAGACTATGTGTGTTTATAATACAGAAGCCAGTTTTCTACCGTGAACGTGTGAATGAAAAACAATTGCTTTTTATTTTCTGCTTTCTGCTGGAGTATAAACTCGAGAACTATAATATAGACGGCGTTTTACACTCAGAATGTTATCAAAAACTTCCGACGGAATGGTTTTGATATCACATTTATATGCGCGAATAAATATATTTATTTTTAATAAAAGTATTTTGTGAAAGAAAACGGTCAATTAAAACTTTATAAATATTTAATGCAGCCGTTTGAATTCTAAAGAACTATTAATATGGGTAATGTTATATTTTGCATGATATCTTTTGTATTATAAGATACTAGCTGTTACTCCCTCGCTCCGCTGAGCGCTTTATAGAATTGCATTTTTAGATCTAAGACTTGAAATTTAATTAGAGTATTGTTTTGACTTGCACAGATTCTCAATTCTGTCGAATTGGCATGCACCTTTTATCCATGTAATTATTCTAGCTAATATTCATTGTACTTTTCAATGTGCAATTATTATAACATTCCCGTGTCTTTCTTACAAAAATTAATAATAATTGATATGAAAAAAAAATTTGTAATGAGCATTGAAAGTTTCAGTTAAAGAAATTACAGGTCTCATTAGTGAAGAAATCTGCCTAGTATATAAACATAACCAATAGAATTAAAAAATTTATTTTAAACAAATGACAATCGAATAAAATAAATTTAGTTGCAATAAAAATTCATTATTTCTAAGTAAAAAAAATATAGGTTTGGGATAAGTAATCACCAACATATCATATACTAAAACCTTCTCCAAAAACACGCTACATTTTATGTAGTTTTCGCAGTATAACCATACAACAAAACCGGCTCTCCATTTATCACTATAGATTTAACCCACATTCTGCTGTTGAGGTACTTTAAAAAATAATATACTAAAATGTACATACGAAAAACTATTTCTGAAAATAAATATTTAATACAATAAAACAAAGTTTATTGATATAAAAATTTTTTCATAAGCTACAAATTCTTGGTAAAGTAAAACACGGGTGATTTCAAACCATGCAAACTTTAAAAATATCAAAAATTTTCATGCATCTCTCGTATAAGTATGTGAGATATTTATTCATTAGATTTATATGCTACAAGATAGAGTGAGTAGAATATTAAATAATAAAAAAGTACAAGTTATTTCTTGATTCGTTTTAAAATAATATTTATTTTTTATGAACATTAATTTCATTATTATATAAATGTATAAACGTTATTTAATTAGAAAATTGCAAATGTACAATGTTTATAAAAAATATTTACAATATTTACATAAATTTATCAAAAATCTTTACAAAATTAATTTAATCAATAAACTCTAGTCTTTCGAAGTACTCTCTAAAAAATTTTTTCAAAATTTTCTACGAATTCACAATGCTCTCAACGGTGTATTTAGTGTGAGTATTAGTTCTCACAATAATCGGCCCCTCTTTAAGAGAAGTCATATACGGATCAACGGACATCATTCTCTTTTTCACTATTTCCGAATCTTGAAAAGCGTCATAACTACGTTTCCGACTTTCAGAACCAATCACATCACAAACGTTAATATTTTCTCGGCGACCCCGATCCTGGTAATCAAAGAACCCAGGAAACCTCGAGTAGTCATTAGAAGTTCTAAGATCTTGAACAATGTCAGAGGATGACTCTTTGCATTCCTCTTTAATACCTTGTTTGTCATTCTCGGGTGTTGAAGCTCGTATCTTGTCCTCACAGCCTTTATCTTTATCCTCTTCAGAAAGTTCCTCCTCAACAGAAGCAGGTGTGCTGCACTTTTTGTCATCGCAGTCCTCTTTTTTCTTTCCACAGGTCCTCAGGCAGCAGCACTTGGCACTTTGACCTGCAGGGAGATCTTCTTTCTTGTACTTGACCCGACGGTTTTGAAACCAGATTTTCACTTGCTTTTCGGATAAGCGTAAGTTTTTCGCGATTTCTATCCTGCGAAGACGAGATAAGTACATATTGGCTGCGAATTCGCGCTCCAGTTCTAGAAGCTGGGTGCTGGTAAATGCAGTGCGAATCCTTTTTGAGCTGTTGCTCAATGAATTCGGTGATTTCGGCGGTGGGGTTGGAGTAGTGCTACGTGTTGGTGATTCGTTAGCTCCTGAAAAGTCTATAAGTCAAAAAAAAGTAGACAATTAATACCAAAGATCAAATTTTTTTTTTTTTTTTTTTTTTTTTTAAATAATAATTTATTTATTTTAATGTTATAATTAATAAATCTTCAAAATTTGAACCAAAGCCCCATGAAAAAAAAATATATAAAAAAATATATGTCGAAAACTATAAAAAATATGTATAGTAAATATATTTTTAATAACTAACTTTTGGCCGATTTTCATACATATTTTAGATATATTTAAGATATATCATAAAATACATAAAAAATACATAGTTAAAAATATAAAAAAATTATATTTTGAATATATCTAAAATATGTATGAAAGCCGATTTTCATACATATTTTAGATATATTTAAGATATATCATAAAATACATAAAAAATACATAGTTAAAAATATAAAAAAATTATATTTTGAATATATCTAAAATATGTATGAAAATCGGCCAAAAGTTAGTTATTAAAAATAAATTTGCTATATATAGTTTATAGATATATTTATATATTTTTTATAGATTTTTAATATATATTTTATGTATTTCAACATATATTTTTTTTTCATAAGGGAAAGTTGAAATAAGAACGGTTGTTTTTAAAAGTAAGTTAATAATTACCTGATAAGCGACTTGCTGAAGAATTAAGAGGCGATGGAGGGCTCTGCCTACTAAGAGGCATTCCCATTATTGCAGGAGGACTCAGTGGAACAGGGCCAGGCAAAGTCGGGGGTCTTGGAACCGGCCTAACTGGCTGATATCCCAGTCCAAAATTGAAGAAATTGAACATGTAGTTTGGCAACTGACTTCCGTAATACGGAAGTGAGTAACTTGGCGGTGAATTGTCGCCAATAAGCGAATCCACCAAAAAACTTCGCGACATTTTTGGTTTAAGTATAAAAACAAAAAATCACTGAAGCACAAACACTTAATCCAATTAGTGAGTGACGGAAAATACGGATTTTTTAAAAGCAAATTCACTACTCTAAGTTTGAGCTTGTTGTGAGATGGGCAGGTTTGGTGGTTCTATTTAAAAGCTAGTGACTCCACCCAGGGGTTGGTTTTAATTTGGGGGCCCTTTGTCCCCCGTGCTCCGCCCTTCGTTCAGATTTTTTCGACAGGGCACACAAGTAGTTTCTCTTCATCTATTCCCTATTCTACTACGTCCCTTCCCCTAGCAGAGGGCTCGTCTCTCAAGGGACGGCTGGCAATGATCCGTAGCATTTTCCAGCGTGCTAATTCCAACCAATCTTGTTCTCTGCTCGTGCCTTCTAAGGCATCATGACCTATCGGGTTTTTGGAGTGGGATGACCAACTATACACTGAATAGATCGATTGATCTTGGCGCACGCTTTTAAGGTTTTTCTCATTAAGTGATGCCTAATGCTTTAACCAGACTATGTTATCTACCTAATGCACATCTGATCTATAAATAACAATTTGTGGTGAGTCCTAGGGCATGTGTTTTTATTTATTTATTTTATTTATTTAAATAGTTTTTGGGATGATGCATTATTTATTTTTCATTTAGGTGAACGTGTCTTAAGTGCCTACGTGATGGAAGCTTGACGTAAATTATCAAGGATAAACGGATTTAACAAGACCCAGAAATCTGATGCTCTTCACTAAGGAGTTTATGCAATATTCAAGAGTTTACTGAAGTTATCAAGCAAAAAGCAAGGGATAAAAGAGATGTCTGCTTTTATTACCGGACATTTTTTATTCATTGAACTTCTATCAAGCTTTCGCGTCTGGAGAATTTTATTGCTCGTTTTAATCAAATATAAATTATTGTTCAACAATATGGTACTAAAAAATATAACGTAAATTTTAAATGAAAAATTTCTTTTTTTTTTGTGATTATTCTAAAACAATATTATTATTAATTGCTCTTACACTTTTTAACATTAAACATTTCCCCACCGAAAAGGATTATTTCCGCCGCTTGTCTATTTTACATGCGAATTAATGTTAAAAAATGACTTGGTATCTCAGAATATTAAGATTAATAGTTCAGATATTTATTTCAGGGTTTTAAATTAAATTTTATTTTCCGCTAAAACGTCTGTTATCATCTCTAGTAAATTTGTATGTGTTAATTCAATTTAACACGTTGCACTGCTGTAATGTATATTTATATATGAGACTTGTATAACTACATGGGAGTTGTAATTAAGCAAAAGCTGCGTTATCCGGAAAAGCTGACGAAGATATGCGGAAGTGTTTTAGACGAAACAGCGGAAAGCATTGCTATCATATGTTTATTTTTGTTATGAAATTAAACCCTGCGTTTACAGCGATCTTGTACCGTCTGATAATGAATGATAATGTTACAGTATAATGTAGAATAAATCACGCTGAGTAAAGAAGAGGTAAGGTGAAAAATGAAAAGTTTACGCGAAAAAAAAAATAAATTCAGTCTCAAGTCTTAAGAGGTTTGAAAAATGACAGTAATCAACTTTCCTGAATAACTTAAACTATTTTTTAAGTCACGCTCAATTGAATTTTATTACCAACATATTATTCAAATATCGGGTAATTTATTTAATGGTTGGTTTTTTTTTAATAAAACGAAAAAAATAACACCACTAATACCTACAAATTTACAACTATTTAATTTGCATTAAGGGTCGTCAAAAGCAACCCCTCTTATTTTATAATACTTCCTTGAACTTTTATCTTGATGAATATATTATATAAATAAGCACGCTTCATTCGTTACATTAATCATTAATGAATTATTTTAATATCTTTCAAATTATTATCGTTGTGATAAATTTAAAAAAAAAAAATTTTTTTTCATACTGAATTTATTATGATAAGGAAGTATTTAGGCTACATTTGAAAATGCTCTATTTCTAGATACATAATTAAGAAATGACCTTGTATCTCGTGAACTATTGACATTTTTAAAGATATAAGCTCACCCCGACATTACATTCATCGAGACCTTTCATTTGAGTACCCACATAATTTTTTCATATATTTATATATATTATGTATATGTATATATGAAAAATATATCAAAAATGCATGTGGGTACTCAAATGAAAGCTCTTGATGAGTGTAACATCGGGATGAGCTTATATCTTCAAAATATATATTATATATATATAT
>CAJNRD030001120.1:15989462-16006375 GCA_905319865.3 Cotesia congregata
ATATCAAAAATGCATGTGGGTACTCAAATGAAAGCTCTTGATAAGTTTAACATTGGGATGAGCTTATATCTTTAAAAATGTCAATATTTAAAAAAGTACAGTACAATTTAACAAAAGTCATTATTGAATAAAGCAAAATTTTGATTATTTATAGTTCACAAGTCACGGTAGTCACATAGTGACTGCAAGATTGCCAGTTTAAACTTATTATAAATACCAAAATCTAAACCTCTACTGTAAAACTTGTATCGAGGATTTTATCCTGAGATGAGCAATAAATATATTAATAGTAATAATAAATTTCTTGAAGAATTAAAATATTTTCAACTATTTGCCATAAATTATTTTTTAACTTCATTACAATTATGAATAAATATCTTGATAAAATAATATCAATAATTTTAGGAAATTAAATAAAATCTATTGACGTTTAGATACCAACCACAATACCGTGGAAAAATTTAATTCGATAGAGAGTATAACGTAGTTAAATTTACCGGTGACATTAAACGGACAGATAACATACAGAAGAAAAAATAAAATCCGACATATTTTATATATACATAACACCAAAAGTTAAATGTTACTGACAGACAGAGTATAAAGTTCTCTTTTGATTTTGACTTTTGACTCTTCAAAGTTGAGCTTTAACAAAAAAAAAACTGACATTCTCTGCTTTACGCTCCCAACAAAAATATAACTGAATAAATTGAAATAAAAAGAGGCTTTAAAACTTTTTAAATATTCACAGACTCATTAAAAACAAAACACCCTGGAACTTTTTCAGAGAACCTCAAGCCCCAGACAGATACTTTTTCCGTAGTTTATAGTATTGCAAAAAAGCATAAATAAAATAAAAAAATAATGAGGAAAAAAATTGCGTCATTAAAATAATTTAAAATAATCATAATAAAACAAATAAAACTTAATGACGCAATTACAAGGGTTAACTCGTATTATATCCACATCTATTCTATATACGTATATACAGTAGCATAGAGAAGAAAATAACGACGAAATGTTAACTGGCAATTTCGAGTCCCTAATAACACGACTAATCCCATTAAAAGAGGAAACCGGGTGCCCCAAGTAGTACCAACGTCGATCAACCCTCGTAGGCATTAAAAATCATGGTAACGTTATCTTACCGGTGGAATAATGCAGGTCCAAATATATTAGACTGTATACACAGAAGATACAAGCATGGCATATGCCCATCGGCGTAGCTAAGTATGATGACGCTTTTTGTGAAGGGTGTCTATAGGATATGAATCCCCAACAAGGGGTTGAAGAGCGAATATGCTTCAAGAGAGTATAGTAGGGAACGCATCATCATTTCTCCCTTGCCCTTTCCCTGTTCCGAGGATAGCTTGCTCCCCATCTCATTACTATATACATAGCACTGAGCTAAAATTTCGCATCATTGCTCAAAAAGGATATTTTAATTTCGGAACAACCCTCGGGTACCATATACACGGACCCCATTGGTCTCATTCTTCATCGGGGCGGGTCTGGACATCTTTGGGGTGACGCTTCTTTTAGTTGCTACGGGGGTAGCTAAAATGAATGCACTTTTTTGTATTAGCTTACATATATCAAAAATTCCTATTTATAAGGTTTGAATTTTAAATTATCTTTTAGTTATATTTTATTTTAGATTGAAAAATAAATTGTAAATACGAGGTTATTTATGAAAAATATAAGCCATCATAATTGCCCTCTGTATAAATATTGAAATTGAAACTTAACCTCAGGAGTAAGTTTGAAGGATTTTGCCATTTACGTCACTATTGTTTGCACAGCCATTTAGAAGCCGGGTGAAGTGAAAAGTATTATATAGAGCTTGCAATGGAACACTTTGAAAGCGGAAAGAAAACTTGGAAAATGATAAGACTTTAAAGTTACTTTGTGTGTGAGTTGGTTTGTTGTCGAGTTTCGAAATATTTGTGTATATTTTTTTAATCCTGGTGAAGTATTACTTATTGACGAAAATGTTGGTTGAGAAATTTGATAAAAATTACAATATTTTATATAAATTATAAATTGTCATCTTTGGTTATATATTTTTACTGATAAATAACTTTTTTTTTATTTTTTCGCATTTTCAAAACAAATTAAAATGAAAATTTTGGGTAATTATTTACAAGTGGGGTCCACCATTTTAATTTTCATTTTTTTTAACAAAATTTCTATTTGATAAAAAATTCATAAAAAAAATAAACAATTAAAAAAAAAAGTTGATTATCACAATTTTACAAAATTTTTAGAAAATTGTGATATTCAATTTTTTTTTTAAATTGTTCGTTTCTTTATGTAATTTTCAAAAAAATATATATCAAAAAAAGATAAAATAGTAATTTTATCCAAAAATATGAGAGCCAAAATTTTATCCAACTTTTGAAAGCAAAAAAACTATCGAAATCTTTTTTTCCTTTCACGGCACTTTTTATCATAAATACGCCGTGAAAACAAGTAGAATAAAAAAATTAAAAAATGTTAATTTTTCACCGAGCTATGGCCAAAAATAAGGTGGACCCCTCTTTGCAAATAATGACCTAATTTTGAACATTATAAAAAAAATGTTGACTAAATTTTAATTAAAAAATGACGAATTTAAAAGTGTTCAAAAATTTTCTATTAATTTTATAAAAAATTGGGACCAAGGTTATTCTGATAAAACGATTTTTTAATTTAGTAAAACATGTTTCCGATGCTAAGTAAAATTTTCCTTGAGATAGGAGAGGATAATATCGGGTATATAAGATAAAACTTGAAAATTGGATCGAGTTAACACCAAAAATTTACTTAAGGATAAACTCCATGTAAACAAACGTCACTTTCTAATCAAACTAACTTTGATGAGTTTTTAAATAACCTTATAAAATATGATGAAAATTCCGTCGGATTAATTACGTCCTTAAATATACAATGAGCAATGAGAAAGTTTAATTTTATGAATTTATAATATTATCTTATTGAAGAGAAAAGAAGGTAATATATATCCATTAAAAATAATCATCGAGAATAAAGCGAGTAGCAAAATGTAAGAATAAGAAAAGTGTAAGTAAGAAAGTGAAAAAAGATAAAAATAAAAAGACCGATATGAAGTAAAGGGGAATTTCGGGTCGGGTTTTAAAAAAAAGGCAAGTCACGAACTAAACCGTATCCTAGCTTTGCGTTACTCCTTTGAATTCCCAATAGAAATCCTTTTTCCCTACGGCGAGGAATGGCCCTCACTGTTCTACTGTGCTCGTATTTGGTAGAAATTAGCTCGGCTCATTTCATCTTACAAACGCACAAGAAAAAAAGTGGACTCTCTTTCCAAATAATCCTAAAAGAGCACAATGAATTTTCTATCTTACTTCTGGTTTTTCGACTCTTTTAGAAGTAAATCGTACGGAGCTCTTCAATAAAGGAGGATGAATTAGATCTCGTGTGTGTAATACAGTCTATAAATAGTACGGGGTTTAAATTTGTGTGGAAGATCCATATCCATTGAGAAAAACCGATCGGTCAGTCATGAAAAAAATTCAAAAGCATACTAGACATAAAGAAGCTCAAGAAAATTATCATGGGAATAGCAAATACGATTTTGGTTTATTTATTTTTTAATCTTCAGCTACTTATTTTTAAGTCGTTTTGTTACATCACTCTCGACTCTCTCTATAATATGTAATTCCTGCTTTTCACAATAATATAAAGCGCGGATTTTATTTTTATTTAGATACACTCACAATGCGCGATGCTGTTTGTATATTTGTATGTTTATATCATTTACACAAAAGTTGTACAAATTGATCACCAAAAAAATGAATGCATATAAAAAAAACTATAAAGATGAGATAGTCGCGAAAATCCTTTCATTTTTCATCGAAGCGTGAAGCGCCTTTATTGTACTTGTATTTCCAACACAAAAAGATGTGTCTATGTCGATCGACGTAGAGCAACAATCGACATATCAACAACTCTTGGGTTACTCTTCGATCCAAAGAGGACTGCCGTCCAATCCCCTTTTTCATATTATATCTCCTATCCCGAGAAGAAAACGGTAAAGGATTTTATGTGTTCAAACACCCAACTTTCTGCTTTATGTGTACACCTATTTTATTTTATTACGATGTTTTCGTATCTATACCCTAATCTATTTTTATTTTCAATCTACTTTCGTATTTTTCTTCGATGTATATATCGATAAGTTTTGTTTGTTTATCAAATAAATATATTTAGATTAAATTTTGTTTTTTGTGACATTAAGGAGGTACTGTGCAAAATCACTTCTCTTACAATATTCTTCAATTTTTTAATACGCGTACTTCTAAGTGTCCTTTATACGAATACATTTTTTTTTAATAGTTCTAGCAGTTAATTTTCGAAATAATCTTTTCAAGAGAATAATTAGGAAGAAAAATATTTTCTTGGCTCAAATGAACCTTTTCTTCTGTTTGAAAGTAAGTGAGCGATAGTCTGTAAAGAGAGGCAGCACTAGTGCGTGAGAAAGAAACCAATACCCATAACCTATTGGTGTCTTTTTCTTGCCGCAATACCTCCTTAAAGCCAAAAAATCAATTATTTAAAAATTTTTAAAGGTCTGATATTTTTATGTTAAAAAAATTAATGAATTTCATAAAATTCATTAAATTACATTGAAAATTTTTCCTTTGATCTCGACTCGTGGTATCAAATAGCGAAAGCACCATTAACATTTATCAAATATCACAAATTGCTGACCAACCCACTGAATTATTTTCAACAAATTACACAAATAAATACCACTAGTACTTGAAAATATATATGATCCATTATTATTATAATGACAAATGGAAACTCAAAACTAACAAAAAAAAACTAAAATTTATGAATCACTGATGTTCTCGGAAAAACATATAAATATAAAATATATATGAATGAAAATCCAGGAGTATAATATAAAATATGTGTATGAATAAAGTAGCAAGCTGATGATAATAATAAGATGGGCGGCATAGCCATTCCCATTGATGGAAAGATTTTGGGTCAGTCTACCGATATTCATTGTTCGTAACAATAGGTTGGCAACTCAAAAGTAGCAACTTAGGATCATCCTACCGTGGATCATTCGATAATTTCAGAGTTTAGCCGTGGACCCCAGAGCCACCCCTCTTTAGCATTATCCGGCGTGGTACTTGATGATGTTTTGACACGCGCGAAAGAGGCCTTGTAACGTAACGCGAGCTCCATATATACCTCACGGCTTGTTAACCACCATGAATTAAATGGCCCCTGCACTGTCTATTGACTAGATCATACTTTATACATTCATAATATAATGTACTTATACTTATGTACTTTTGAACCTCAAAGCCGTGAGAATATCATATCATGGGACGTAATGACTCGTCCGTGAAACGCTAAGTGACGCTCATTTCATTCTTTCTAAGACTTATATTCTTACTTACTTACTTTACTTCTTTTATTTGTCTTTTTCTTTCTATTCCTTATTTTACTATTACTATACCTTTTTATTCAGTAAGAACTCATCTTTATCTTCTTAAATATGTATATATATATATTATAACTCCCGTCTTTTCCCAGTCACTTTACAGCCTAAGCTCATTTTACGGCTCATTCTCTAACTGCTCAACTTTATAAAAATACGCCTCGCGAAGCAACACTAAGATATCCGCGTTTTAGTATAATGTGCTCTTTAGTTTAAAAATTTTTTATTCATCATATTCTTTTTTTACTCAAGTCTAATTTTCGTCTTACTACTTTATTAGAAGCTCTCTTTTACATATTCTCACTCTTAAATTTATTCCATATTATTTCAGCATAAAATTGTGATTGGATTAATTATTTAAATTTTGTATGTCTGAAAATTTTTTCATTAGAAATTATAATTCAAAAGTGTATAATTAATAAAAAATAATTTTTTTGAAATTCAAATAATAACTTAAATGATTTTAAACAAAATTTTTTTTTTAATTTTTATTAATGTACTAGCAACGTTGCAGTCACTATGTGACTGCCGCGACTTGTAAGCTATAAATAAATAAAATTTTACTTTATTAAATAATAACTTTAGTTAAATTGCACTTTATTTTTTTAAATATTGACGTTTTTAAAGATATAAATTCATCCCGATGTTACACTCATCGAGAGCTTTCATTTGAGTACCCACATGCATTTTTATATATTTTTCATATATACATATACATAATATATATAAATATATGAAAAATTGATGTGGGTACTTAAATGAAAGGTCTCGATGAGTGTAATGTCGGGATGAGCTTATATCTTTAAAAATGTCAATAGTTCACAAGATACAAGCTCATTTCTCAATTATACATCTAGAGATATTTTCGAATGCAGCCTAAATACTTATCATAATAAATTGAATATCGGTGAGAATGATATGAAACCTTGAAAAGGCACAACTCCAGGTCAAGACCGTTGTAATGATACTAAATTTAACTGGCCACAAAATTTTTCTTATTCTCTTAATAATATAGATAATGTACAAATTTTTTCTTAATTTGAGGAAGTAATAAAAAATTTCTTTTTCCCAAATAACTGAAATAAATTTTTGAAAATTTAATAAGCATTAAGAGAAAAAAAGTTTTTTACTAAATTTTTAGAACACTCCATTTTTCCCTTCCTGCTCTAAATTTTCTATATCTCCATATACTTGTTAAACTTATATATTTTTGTCCTAATAGAAAAAATTTCAAAATTTTTTATAATAAATTCATAAATATTTCCCTCACTTTATTCTTTATCTTCAGAACCACTATTAAATTTTTCTATTAGAAACAATAGCAACGTTTATCATAAAATTACATCATCTGATAATTGAAAATTTCCCGGGAAAAATTGAATAAACAAAGTCGAACCGGAAAAATAAAACAAGACCGCGCAATCGGTCCCTAAGGACACACACCCCTATTATTCATAGACAGCTCTGCGAAGTCTGGCTAGCTCTTCTATCCTATTACAGCATATATGCTTCACACTCTCCAAGCTGAACCTCTTCTCCTATCCTTTACATCCAACGTAACAACATAGTTATACAGTATATTATGTATTATATATTATATGTATACGTATATACCTTCCGCTTATTCAGGATAGATATAATATATATGTAGACATCTGTACACAGGCTCTACCTTGATATCGAAACCCTCGCCACCACATACTCTACTCTATACTCCTGATGCGAACATTTTATAAATTCAGCAAGTCCCACGGGAAATCCTGACAACCAAAGTCATTAATGAACGTCCAGCCCTCTTCTACAAATACTATCTTCAAGATAAAAAACTACTATCTTTATTGTTATATCGGTCATCACTTTATTTATTAATTATTTCACTTAGCTTCAAATTTATATACAAAATATACTTTTTTTTAAAGACTAGCTAGATACACGAAAAAAATTTGTAGTGTCCTTAATTTATTGTAAATAAAATTTTAGCTCACAAAAATAAAAATTATCAATTGAAATAAAAATTTTTCTTTAAAATTCTGTTATATAATAAATTATTTTTAACAGATGTAAATATTATTAAAAGATATCTACAAATTACGAGGTATATTGAGAGGGACAGGGGGATGATCTATCAGATTTATGACAAAATTTGATAGGAGGGTTAAGGGATTTTAAATATTATGATGTCACAAAGTCAAATAACATTATCTTTAAATAATTTATTTTTCGATTTACTGATTAATCGTTTTTCATGGATGACTAAAAATTTTAAAAATTTTGTAATTTAAAATTCTAATGCTGTAAAAAATTAAAATTATCCGTGATTTATATACAGTAAAAAATTTTGCGTCACTGCGTAAAAAAATTTTATATTAAATTAACACAAAAAAGTGTTAAATATTTAACATAAAAATTTTTTACTGTGTAGCTAAAAAAAAAATTTTAGATTGTTTTTAGGCAAGTAGAAATTTTCTTTAGCCAAGAAAAAATTTTTTTTCCTTTGAAAACTTTCTTAAATTATGAAAATTAATTTTGAGATGAAACTTTCCATTCAGTGCAAAATTATCCCATTGAACATAAAAAAAAAAAATTTCATCCAAATGTCAAAAAAAAAAAAACTAAAAAAAGTGATTACAAAATAAAAACCAGTTAGTAAAATTTTTCACGACATAAAAACAGACTTCTCTGCATCGGCATTTCGGCGTCCAACAATAGCAAGTAAATTGCAACATTGACGTTACTTTGGCTACATACATAAACTGCAAACTATTCGCTCTCGCATCGTCGCGGTATTGCAAATTTCAGAGGAGTTTATTCCAATAACTACATGTCCATTGATTCTCCGTACTATAAATTCATAAAATAATATAATAGAATATAATACACACATATGGAATCAATCATCGCCAACAAAATACACTAATATATACTAACGTAACTAAGTTACACGAAGGGTCGCGTGAGTGTACGCGTGCCACGATAATAAGGCTTTTTCATTCGTAGAGAGTATACGCGTGCTTATTAAACTTGTGCATTAGGAGTTGATGGGCTTTATTGTCGAAAAGTTCGATCCACCCTTTCCAAAACCCATAAGAGGCTTACAGGGCGTCCTAAATCCGTAAAAGATTACGCTTTTTCCGTATAAATAAAAAAGATTATCAAAAATTAAGTATCCAGAGACTACTAAAAAACTGAATGATAAAAAAAATGTCAGTTCACAGCTTAGAGAGCTCAGAGTAGAAACTGGACGATAGATTTTTATTTATTCCGATGCTCTTTTCAATACCAGGTGTCATTTTTGTGCTATAACATAAACCCTAGAGGTAGTTTAGTCCATAAAATCCCATAAACACGCTACTAAAAGTACTAAAGAATCTCAAAAAAGAATAGAATATCGTTCTTGCTGTAATTTTACGGCAATTTTCCAACCGAATGATCATCATAAGAGACATGATAGATCCAGGTGGCGCTGTTACCTTCTCTATTGCTCTTTTAACGTTTTTCTCTCAATACTAATATATCTTTTTTCCTCGATAAAACATTTATTTTCTTGGATATTCATTTTCATTTTTATTTTATTTCTTTTCTTTTATTCTTCAAGAGCACACCAGTATAAACTCCAGTCGTCAAGATGGTGTCCCAGAACCTCCCTCGCTTCTTTTATAGGTTATTCGGTGTCCTACCGAATGCGCCTCGGCAACAGAAGCTCAAGTTAAAGAAGAAACGGCGGCAGAAGCGAATGACAATACATTACGCACTCAACTAAACTAAATCCATGAGTGGAGAAAAGAAAAAGGACACAAATTATTTTATTTGTAGGGTTTGCACGAGTAGAGGAAAAACACCAACCAGTAATATAACGTCAGTGGTCAATGGACTGTAATCGTATTATTCATCACGTGCTACGCGCCATTCTTTGTTGGTTTTTTTTTTTTATGTCATTGTCGTTGTCATTTACATTGTTATTGTTATTATTAGTATTATTATTGTGGTTACATTTGATATTGAATTCTTTTGTATTCAATAGACACTCTGACACATACTAATGCTTTATAGCGTATATATTTGATTGGAATTCCATGTGTGATTTATACTCAATTCATTTGTCAAGAGCCAAAACCCCTCGTCTAGACTTTTTTATTATGTTATTCTTAAACAAATTATTTTAACATATAAACTTATTTGTTAATTCATAAATGAACGATTTTATTACGAGAAAATTTTTTTTAAAAGGAAATCAAATGTCAAGTTTTTTTTTTATGATACTAGTATTACGTTATTTTTTATTTTTTGACTTTTTACGAAGAAAGAAAAAATTCTTCATTTGAAAAATTATTTCTGTTGGCATTAAATGGCTTGAAAACTGATTAAAAAATCAATTTTTACAAATTTTTGATAAATCTGTCGTGAAATTAAGTAATTGAAAATTTAAAAAAAATATTAATATTAATTTTTAGATTTCTTAAAATAAATAAAATAGAATAAAATTTTGCTTCATTAAATAATGACTTTTTTTAAATTGCACTGTACTTTCTTAACCATTCACGTTTATGAAGATATAAGCTCATCTCGATGTTACAATCATCAAGTGCTTTCATTTGAGTACTCACATGCATTTTTGATATATTTTTCATATATACATATATATAAATATATAAAATTTATAAAAAATTGATGTGGGTACTCAAATGAAAGGTCTCAATGAGTGTATTGTCGGGATGAGCTTATATTTTTAAAAATGTCAATAAATCACAAGATACTGTAACATTGGGATGAGCTTATATCTTTAAAAATGTCAATAGTTCACAAGATACAATGTCATTTCTTAATTAATGAAAATGATATGAAACCTTGAAAAGGCACAAATTCAAGTCATGATATTTGCAATGACACTAAATTTCACTACAAAAACCGATAATCATATGACTATCCTGGAGAAAAATTTTTTTTATTCTCTTAATAATATAGATTTCTTGTAAAAATTATTTTATATAAGCAATCATATGTCTTTATAATTGCTATCAAAATTCCAATAAAAAAATTTATGATTATCAATCAAAAATATGTGTATAAAAAAAAAAGAAAAGTTAAACGTTTGTTGATAATAATAAAGGAGTATAATCGAGCCGTTGAGTGTTCCATTACGGGTTGGACAAAAAAAAATTAAAAGCTGATGGTTTTTGTTATAGAAAAGACTTTCCCTAACTTTTTCTCAGAGATGTCGAAAACTCGGTGAGATTAAATGATGACTTTGATGAAGGATGAACCTGTGGAAAGATAAGTAAAAGAATATTTTTTGTTGCAACCTACACTATACCCGATACGAGCTGTCTACTCCACTTCCGGCTGATGAGGATGAGTTTTATCCGAGAAAAGGTATTGGAATTAGCAGCCGAAACTCATCCTACCCTCCTATCCTTCTATCCGGTAATTTATTATTACTTGAACCTCGAACCAACAAATTTCCTCAAGTGGGAAGTGGGCGGCTATAACAAAAGTTGGTGAAAAGTGCCTCGAGATGAACAAAAGCGAATAAAATGACGATAAAAAAATTGTTAAGAATAAGATAAAAGCAAAACTTTTTTACTGCCAAGAAATACTTAAGGAAATTGAAAAATCGATAGTCGTAAGCTGATCCGAACTTTCCTGATAAATTATTAATACACTTACTTATGAATTCTTACAATATCAGATGAATATAATATTTTATTTTATTTTAATAAATAAACACTAAATACTCTGCATACCCGCGGATCAGCAAAGATTAAATTTGTAGTTTTTATTTATTAACAAAAAATAAAAGCTTTAATAATTTATGCATCAATTAATATATTTTATAATATTTATATGCTCAAAAATATTCAAATGAAAAATTTAAAGTCAGTAACAGATTAAACACAAGCTGTAAGCTCTATAAAAAATCGTATCATCTTCATGACTACATCTGCTAAATACACTCCAGAATAAAGCCCATCGAAAAAGGAGGCAAGTTAACGCGCATCGAATTGTCTGAAGAGCTTGCTTCGAACAATATTCCGTTGGTAGCCCCACTGTCATCTAAATGCAAACTAATCCCAATAAAAACACCCCTTCAGACAATGATACAAAAGAAGACACTGAAAAAAAATAGTGTTCTTATTCGTCACACTATTATCGAATTATCTTTTATCGTTTGTATAACTCTAGACCGAGAGATGTAATTAATATAATAATATTATTATTATAGAATAAAATAAAAACAAGTTTGGAAAATCCAAAAGTGCACGACTCATAACGCTTATTTAATTATGAAATATTAATAAAGAATGTGAAAAAAAACAGCTAAAATAGCACGATAATACGCAAGCGCCTCTAGTGGGATAAATGTATACAGTATATATAGATATACAGTCTTCTGGTCTTTGTTTTATTTTATTAATTGTTTATAAACGACACTGAATTACCTAGCCATTCGCATTCGGTGACCTACAATTCGGCTGCCCAATTTTAAAACACAGTAACTGCAAAATTTTTATACCTATTTTTTTTTAATATGATTGCTGCATTTTTTATAACTTTTAGAGCTTAATTTCAAGTATTTTTTCTTAAAAATATTTATATTCAAGTATTTTCTATTTATAAATCAAATTTTTCATCAATTTGGCAAGCAAACTTTTTTTTAATAAGAAAAATTTTTTTTAATTTCTAAATATTAGTTACTGTGTTTTAAATTTAGGCAGCCGAATTCTTTCGAAAAATTTTTTTAAAAATAATTCAACTTAATTAATGCATTTTTTCACAAGTTACAGTGTTTCCGGAGTTTCGTACATGACGGACAGGAAAAATTTTGACCTATTTTGTTGTTTTTTTCCGTTTTTATTGTAATAAAACAATTTTTGAAAAGTCTCAAATTAATCTCCATTAAATTATCTTGACAATAGTATGCAAAATATATTGATTCCGTGAACTAACAAGACTATAATAATAAAAATAGTTGCCGAAAAAATTTTTCGATCTTAAAGCACTCTCTGATGCTTCGCATCATGAGTCGTGCAATAGTGAAAATAAGATTAATTGGATAAAATTGATGTTCAATAAAACTTGTGAAACTTTTAATAACTTTAAAATAAAACTACTTTAATAAAAAATGATTGAAAAGCCAATTAAAATGAATTTTATAGTAGAATATAGATAAAAAGTTTGGCTAAATAAACTAGACGATTGAGAAGTATAAAAAAATATAAATTTTAACTATAAAATCTAATAAAACTAACCCGAAACTCAAGGGAGAGACAATAGATGATCAGTAATAAAAAGCAAACATAAAATCCCACTGTAACTTTAATATAGAAACTCAACAAATAATTCTTAATAAAAAAATTGCGTTATCTCGGTGGCTCGTGTCAGGTATTTTTTAGTTTCCTGTGGATGGGCGGCAGCACGCGCCGCAATCCATGCCGAGAATTGGCTATTGACTGAATTACATTCACATTGAAGCGGCCAGAATTTGATTACCAAAAATATTTATGGTTGCACACGCGCCTCTGGAGTGCTATCAGCTTAAAATCGCATTTATCATGTGCATATGTTGCATCTACATGCAATTTACACATACATCTAAAATGTACTTTTGGCTCCTTTTAATGTTTAATAGCATTAATACACAGCCTTTATGTGAAACTACACACTCGGAGATTCGTAACTTCAACATCAGCGTTCTTTGTACTTAATTATTAAAACGAAAGTTAACATTTAAACTTTTCGCTTTGTAAGCTCTAATGAACTTTTAAATTCAATTAATATCGAGTGCTTTTTACGCGAGTTTAATATTACAAACTAAATTTAAAAAAAACATAAAAGCACTAATAAAAATTTTTTCCGCTATAGAAATTACATGAAAATTAAATGACTCGAGTATTAGTTTTGAAAGTAGAGAGAAAATACAATTGGAATAGACTTTTTTTTATATATAAGTATATATTTGTATTATATAATCTACACACTCGAGGGTTTGGCTCTTTAGAATATGTCCATAATGTAACATTTGAATGGACACGTGTGTTAAACAAGAGAGATGCTAAAAGTTATTTTATTTTATTTATTTCTTCCTCTTGATCGTACACGGATGCTAGAAATTCGAATTCGAATTCGAATGGGACATAATTTATTGTCTGAAGGTATAGTGCTTTTGTGTATATGTATATACACCAGAGTACTGGTCCTTATAACGTGTAAGTCATAGAATGAGAAGCTTCTCCGTGACTAAATTGCCGTGTCTAAATCTAAAGTTCCCCAACTGTATACAAATGACAACTATGACAACTACCAGGCTGGGTCCAATGAGAACGAGGATGACAAGCGACTGATGTAGATGGTGTTGAGAATAATATCAAATAGATGGTTAGCTTAGGTGGTTGAGAGTCTGAATTTCAAGCTGCTAAAAGACAGGCTAAACATTACAGCAGCTATGTAATATACGGTGAGCAAGTCCGTCTATAAACTATTATTTCATGTCAGTTAAAGTGATGGAAAATTTACTCGAAATAGACAATAATAATGCCTTCCGGTGATTTAATACCTGAACGACTAAACAAATGATTGCTTTAAGAGGCTTTTCTGTGACTATTAGCTTTGAGTTAATTACTCAGCAGGTTGATGGAATATAAATTAATATTTAATGAGATTTATTAGTAATTACTATATAAATGAGAACTATTTATCTGTAATTCTGTAATATTATCCATTGAAAATGTTTGAATTTATTCACATCGATAATATGCATATACAATATTGATGAAATTATGTTGGATAATTTAACTGTTAATTAATAGTATTACAGAATTGCAGAAAATTAATCATTATAATTTATACCAGCAATCTTGCAGTCACTATGTGACTGCCGTGACTTGTGAACTATAAATAAATCTTAATTATCCCATCACACATACGCACACAAACCTTAACTTGTCCATCACGTGGTGGCGTTATTCTGAACTGCTTTCTTTCTTTCTCCGGTTCTTTATATGTCTCAAAAAATTTAAATTTATTTGAGATGTCGGATGTCTCGACTTGAATTTCTTCGGTAGTATCTGTACTACGAACCACATCGTCTGCTCGTACCTGACGTCCCATAAATATCTTTTTTTTTATTACAACTCCCCAGTTAATCAATCATTCTTTTTTAAATAATAATAATGAAAAAAAAAATTCAAAGTATTTAAATAAAATAGAAACGAGTAATTTACGCGATGATACTGATAACAGTTATTACAAATATCTACAGTATATTTTTCATATATACATACATATATAATATATGAAAAATTGATGTGGGTACTCAAATGAAAGGTCTCGATGAGTATAATGTTGAGGTGAGCTTATATCTTTAAAAATGTCAATAGTTCACAAAATATTTATTAAATTGCAGTGTATTTTCTTAACTATTGACGTTTTTAAAGATATAAGCTCATGCCGATGTTACAATCATCAAGAGCTTTCATTTGAGTACCCACATGCATTTTTGATATATTTTTCATATATTCACATATATAAATATATAAAATATATGAAAAATTGATGTGGGTACTCAAATGAAAGGTCTTGATGAGTGTAATGTCGGAGTGAGCTTACATCTTTAAAAATGTCAATATTTCACATGATATAAGGTTATTTCTTAATTATGTATCTACAAATAGAGCATTTTCGAATACAGCCAAAATACTTATCATAATAAATTGACTATCGGTGAGAATGATATGAAACCTTGAAAAGGTACAAATTCAAGTAAAGACCTTTGCAATGACACTAAATTTCGCTAAAAAAAAACCGATTTTATCATATGACTATCCTAGAGACAAAATTTTTCTCTCAATAATATAGATAATTTTACTAATTAACAGTTAAATTATAAAGTAAAATAATTTCATCGGTATTATGTATTAATATTTTAGATGTGAATAAGTTAAAAAAAAATTTAATAAAATAACCCGTCGCTAAATGAAAAATTTTCTGCAGATGTTATTCTACCCTACTTAACCAATTCAAAAACCCTGATCGAAGAATAAACATATTTGAATTTCCGAGTCTCCTAAATCAGTATTAAAAATGAAAAAATGATATTAAATATATATATGAATTTAGGTGAATTATGAGGAAGGATCCTTAAGCATATGGTTTGGCTCATGTTCACATGAGTTAAACCCCGGGCATGGATGTTTGCACAAGATATGAAAGCTAAACTAAATCGCTGATGTATAAGTACGGTCAAACGAATGAAAATTTCCTCAATGGTTTTATTACCTAAACCCTCTTTCTTCTCTTCTCACTCCTTCAATTTTACATCTATCCTATATATGTCGTTATACCTATAATAACATTTAACAAACGTATATCCAAACCCGACCGCATGTATGTACGTCAGGTTCGATCTAATCCTAGAATATATGAGGCTAATTTGTAACTTGTAATCTCTTGGTAAAAGCCTCGATTGCAGCTCCATGAATTATGTTCCATTCATCGCTGAGCTCGGATATATAATCATAACATTAATGCATTATATTAATAAATTCATTCCTAATGCACCGCTATTTTTCGCGTCATTTAACAATTCAATATTATCTGAATTCTGAATTCGCTCGTACAATAATATACATGATAAAAATAATAATTCAAAGGCTAATAGAGTCTTTGTATGCAAAAATAGTTTAAATTGTTTTACTCAAACTTACCAAATGCCTCCAGTCTCCAGTTTCCAGTCTACGGTCGATCCTATTCGGTACATTCGCCGACTTACAGTTTACAGAGAGCATATTCACAATTCAATTCAAAATACATTTAATTCTCTCAGTTGAACTGTTCAATTTCCAAACTTGTATATAATACGTAGGATCTAGAATTCTCGGCGAAGCCTATATGTATATAAATATACGTATATAAGCACTGCAAACTATCTATAACATATATAATAATATAACGGAGTTTAATTTGTCTTGAAATTCGCAATAAGCTGAGTTTAGTTAGTTTTAAATTTAAATTGAATCGCTTTACTATCAACGATCACAAAGGGCAATTTAGTAAAAACTTATTTTTAAAGAAAAAAATTATTTTTTTCTATTTCAAGTAAGCTCTTTATAAAACACATTCAAGTAATTAATTTCTAGCAACGTAATATTGTACTAGCAACCTTGCAATCACTATATGACTGCCGTGAGTTGTAAACGATAAAAAATTAGAATTTTGCTTTATTAAATAATGAATTTTGTTAAATTGCACCGTACGTTCTTAACTACTGACATTTTTAGAGATATAAGCTCACCCCGACGTTACACTCGTCGAGACCTTTCATTTGAGTACCCACATGCATTTTTGATATATTTTTCATATATACATATGTATATAAATATATGAAAAATTGATGTGGGTACGTCAAATAAAGGACTCGATGAGTGTAATGTCGGGGTGAGCT
>CAJNRD030001120.1:16016255-16036679 GCA_905319865.3 Cotesia congregata
TATATATAAATATATGAAATATTGATGTGGGTACTCAAATGAAAGGTCTCGATGAGTATAGTGTCAGGGTGAGCTTATATTTTAAAAAATATCAATAATTCACACGATACAAGGTCATTTCTTAACTATGTATCTAGAGATATAGCATTTTCTAAATAGAAAATTTTTCTTATTCTTTTAATAATATATGAATAATATTTTTAAATATAAATATTTTTTTTGTTATAGATTCAACAAATATTTATCAGACAACCGAAATTTATTCCGGTGTGCTGATACAAATCGCCGCATGAGATTATTAAAACAAGGAAGACTACCAGTAGTATCATTTATCTCGGAATTGCCGAAGACCCAGCACTTCTTAAATTCATTCACTATGGACACCACAGCGATCTCAGAATCGACGATAGTTATCACCGTGACTGGTTTATTCAAAGAAGTAGGAGCCAAGGATCAGCCGATCCGTTACTTCGACCGCACATTTGTCATCGTTAAATATGGCAATGGTTACTGTATAAAAAACGAGCAGCTGAGCTTGGCACACCCAACTCCATCTCAAGAGCGCCAAGTTTTGAACAGTCCGCAGGCTACGATAGCTGAGCAAGCAGCATCAGCTATTCAAGCCCAACAAGTACCAGAACAGCCTCAAGCTCAAGCTCAACCTCAACCTCAGCCGTCAACTTCAGGAGCGTCTTCTCAACCCAATGAGGAGCTTCAGCGCCAAATGACTGTTGCTCTCAGTGATCAAACTAAGATGAACCTCGAGTGGAGCTTCAAGTGCTTACAAGAGGTACAGTGGAACTTTGAAACTGCCCTTCGCGCGTTTAATGAATTCTTTCAAGCTGGGAGAATCCCAGCTGAGGCATTTAATCGATAATTTGTTCTGTTTTTATAGAAAAAATTAAAATTTTAAAGTTTAGAGTCTCATCGTGGAAAATTTATTTGCTGGCACGAATTCAGTGGTTATTTTTTTTTTAATATGTAAGAGCTACATATTCCATAAGTTTAATAATTATTCTTTATAATTATTAATATTTTTAATTTTCTAGAAATGAGTCTTGATTTTAAAACTGAATTCGTGACACATTAATTAAAAAAAAAAAAAAAAAAAAAAAATAGCCGCAATAATTATGATAATAATTTTCTATTTATAAAAAATTTAACTGCCAAAAATCATTGACTAAATTACTAATAATTATAAATTCATTAAATTTAAAGACATAGTTTACATATACATAAAAAAAAATCATTACAAAATTTGGAAAAAAATTCTTGCTAAAAAAAAAAAGTTTTTGGTGTGCATTCGAAAAATATTAATATTTTTTTTTTCTTAGAATAATTACAGTAATTAATTACTGTGTAGAATTAATTTTTCTAACGCACACTTACTAACTATATCACAATATTTTTTTGAATTTTAAAAAAAAAATGAGGATAAATAATCAAATATGAATTTATAAAAAATGATAATTTTTTTTTTTAAATTTAAAATTATTTTTTTAACTCGAATTTTAAATTATTTTTTTTGTTAACTTTTTTTTGGCTCTTTATTCTCATAGGAAAAAATTAAGTTGTTTAAATTAATTAAAAAAAATTGTGAATATTCTTGTGAGAAATAATTGAAGCTAGGTGTAATTGTTAAGACGTAAAAGTAATTAAAAAAAAAAATGATAATTGAAAAAAAAAAAATAAATAACAATATTGAAATGCACAATTGGAGTAGACTGCCAAAAAAAAAACACCAAAAATTTTGAAAGATTTTTAAAGCAATCCTACAAAATCAACTGACATGCTGAAAATGTACTCTGAACATTAACAGAGTACCGAGGATGCAGTGTCAAGACCTCTCTAGCTTCGGTTTGCTCAAGTTAATCTTGTGTGAGCTATGAAGGGAAGCTTGATGTCAAATATTTTGTTACGGTCTCTAGAAATTTATTTCTAGAGTAAACATGGGTTTATTCAATGCTACAGCCACTTGTTCTTCTGATAAATTTGTGTCGCACTTTGTGTGTAAAATACAAAGGCACAATTGCAGAATTATCCATCAAACTGCTAAAATATTTTTCAAGAGGAGGAGAGACGTTGTACCCAAGCTTCAGGTCGGTCTTACTTGCGATTGTGCATCAATAAATTTGTTAATGCAATTTTTAATCATTTAAAAAAAAAAAAAAAATAATTAGACTAAATTACGTTTGGACAATTTCATCTAAAATTGATATTATTTATCTCGAAAGAATATTTGCATACTTTCGATTCTATTTTTTCAAATAAATATTTGTATTAAGTTAATTTAAAGCTACAAAGATGAATTTAATTATCAATTATTTTTAATTATATATTATAGAATGCATCGGTATATTTTATTTTGATAAAACTTTATTACTTTCTTAGTTTTAATCGTACGTTTGTTTTTCATTAGCAATGAAAATATTTATATGTTCATTCAAAATATTGAAATTATAAATATATTTATAAGTATTGAATGAGGGGAAATAAATGAAATGTAAATAGAACTTAAAGAAATAAGTTTTTGTATCTAATTATAGTTTAAGTTTATTTAGCTATTAAGTATATAATGTTAAAGAAAATATGGATGTATAGACTAATATTCAATGTACATTATTTATTAAAACTATCATTATCATGATATATATATATTGAACAACAAAATTTTATGTAAAAAAAAAATATAAAATTATTGTAAAATGGAAAAAAATGACATTTTTTAATGACGTAGTTATGATTATAACAATTTGTTTATCTATAAAATGAAAATAAATTTAAAATATATTTCAATAAATTTTTTGATTTTTTTCTCAATATATATAACTCCCTTAATCACCTTTTAAAACTAAAATTATATATAACATTACTAATTATAATTTATGTTATTAAGAGAATAAGAACAATTTTGTACCTAAGATAGTCATATGATAAAATCGGTTTTTTTTTGTGAAATTTAGTGTCATTGCAAAGGTCTTGATTTGAATTTATGCCTTTTCAAGGTTTCATATTCTCACCGATATTAAATTTATTATGATAAGTATTTAGGCTGCATTCGAAAATACTTTATCTCTAAATACATAATTAAGAAAAGACCTTGTATCTTGTGAACTATTGACATTTTTAAAGATATAAGCTCACCCCGACATTACGCTCATCGAGACCTTTCATTTGAGTATACCCACATTAATTTTTCATATATTTATATATATTGTATATATGTATATATGAAAAATTGATATGGGTACTCAAATGAAAGCTCTTGATGAGTGTAACATCGGGATGAACTTATATCTTTAAAAATGTCAATAATTAAGAAATTACAAGGTCATTTCTTAATTATTGACATTTTTAAAGATATAAGCTCACCCTGAGATTACTCTCATCGAGACCTTTCATATGAGTACCCACATCGATTTTTCATATATTTATATATATTATATATATGTATATATGAAAAATATACCAAAAATGCAAGTGGGTACTCAAATGAAAGCTCCTGATGAGTGTAACATCGGGATGAGCTTATATCTTTAAAAACGTCAATATTTAAGAAAGTACAGAGCAATTTAACAAATATCTTGTGAAATATTGACATTTTTAAAGATATAAGCTCGCCCCGACATTACTCTCATCGAGATCTTTCATTTGAGTACCCACATCAATTTTTCATATATTTATATATATTATATATATGTATATATGAAAAATATATCAAAAGTGCAAGTGGGTACTCAAATGAAAGCTCCTGATGAGTGTAACATCGGGATGAGCTTATATCTTTAAAAACATCAATAATTAAGAAATGACCTTGTATCTTGTGAAATATTGACATTTTGGATGATATTAACTCATCTCGATGTTTAACAAATAAAATTTTCAGGCGTCTCCTTCTTTCACTTTAATTTAAATTAAAAATAAAAAATTTGACAGCTTCAAATTACATTCAATTTTTGATTACAACAATTTATTAATCTAATAAAAATTCTTTAACTTATCAGATATTTATTAATTTTATTATTTAGTATAATTTTCAGTTAAGCTATAAAATGAAAAAAAAAAAAAATAATTTTAATACTACATAAAAAACAACCATTAAATAAGTTTTCTATTTTGAAATATGATATGATCTGACCCGACAAACGACGACCTCACAGTCCGCAGCATCAGATCTCAATTTTACCAACCTCAAAATATACCAAAGAAAAATTTAACCAAGCATGTGATTAACATTAACTTGTGTCATTAAAAATTATAAATAAAAAAAAGTATTTTTAATTAAATGCAACAGCTTAGGTAAAAATAAAAAAAAAATATACCTGTTAAATTACAAAGTTTTTAACAACAATTTAAATTAGCTAAATCAATTTCATCAAGTGTCAATTTAAATGGTACGTACAAATTAAAATTATAAATCTTTACTCATTATGACATTAAAATTAGCAGTCACTATTTTTTAATTCTATTGAACAAACAAATTTGTCCCAAAAAATTATTTTTCAAAATTGCTACATATGTCAATTTTTTTTTTCATAATTTACTTGTTACAAAATTCTTAATTAAAATTATCAAATATCTGCTAAATTAATTTTTTTTTCTCATTTGTCTTAAATTTCTCTTAACACTATGTAAATTCATCTAAAATAACAATAATTATTTACAGAGCATCAAAAAATAAAAATGCCAAAATTACCAACAAAGTCAATAAAATCCCGTCTCGGATTCCATTCAAAGGACGAAGAATCAGAGCTCGACTGGAAGTCAAAAATTCAATCCAAGTTTCTGTTTAATTTCTCCAAAAATCACAATGGTACCAGTACCAGTAATAACGATGATGATGTCGACATAGAAGAAGATGACAATGACACAAGTAAGAGAAAAAGCCTATCATTATTCACGCGAAAGAACAGATCAAAACCAGAGCCTTATAATATATCAGAAAGATCCAAGCCTTCCGTTTGGAAAAGACTAGATTACAACCCAACCGACTTAAACTGGTTCCAAGTAGTTCTCCCAGGTGTCCACAGATTTGACAAGAACCTTATAATCAATGCTCTGAAAGATCACATAAAACCATATACCTTCTCACCAATAATGTACCAAGTATCGTTCAAAAAGGCTGTGTTTTACGTTGACAACCCCGAGGCTGCTGAAAATTTACGCAAATGCCATAAGAAAATAATAATAGACAATTACTTCACTCTCACAGTTGATGTATGTACATCAAGGTTCCCCGCTTCTGAATTTGACGAAGACTTTAAAATAAAAGTTCAGCAAGCAATGTCAAGCAGATACGTTGAAGAAACAAAATCTCTAAACTTGTCTTGCTTCCACAGAGACTCAAACCTTATTGATAATTATTTCTGCGCTTTATTCAGACCTGATATACTTATTTACGTCCTAGAAATTGCAAGTGAAGCTGTGCCTGATTTAGAAGCTCTTAATCTGGACAATAATCAATTAACTAAGTTAGAAAATTTGACAATATTGAGCACGTGTTTTAAAAACTTAAAAATTTTGAGCCTAGCTAACAATAAAATCAAGCATGAGTCAAATTTAAATTTTTTAAAAGAATTAAATTTGCAAGATCTTCGTTTAGAAGGAAATGAGTTCATCTCAAGGCTGCAAAAAATGAAATTTAATTACTCTTCAGTAATACGAGAAAAATTTCCGAGTTTAATTCGCCTGGATGGCAAGCAATTGCCCAAAAAAATAAGCTTTGACATTGAAGACACGGCAATTTCTTTACCTAGTACGTTAAAAATTTTTACAACCAACCAACAAGTCCTTGAAATTGCTCAGCAGTTTGTTCAACTTTACTTCAATGTTTATGACAGCAATTCTAGGCAGCCGCTGCTGGATGCTTATTTAGACAACGCGGTTTTTACAATGACTATCAGCCCCGAGGTTTTGATTGATAAGAGCAGCGCTTACGCTTTGAAAAACAGGAATCTTCTTTGTATTGAAAATTCTAGGAGGGTTAAATTACTGAACAAAGGACGGCTGCATGTCGTTGGTTGCTTGTCCGAGTTTCCCAAGACCCAGCATTTAGCTGGTAGCTTCACGCTGGATGTCAAAGCTCTCACTGGTTCTATGATGATGATCATCACCGTGACGGGGTTGTTCAAAGAACTGAGGAGTGAAGGTGATGTTCTTAGGCAGTTTTGCAGGACGTTTATTATTGAACAATTTGGAACCGGTTATTGTATTGGTAATGAACAATTTCACCTTGCTAATCCTACTGCTGGTCAAGTTAGGCTCGTCTTGCAGCAAATGCACATTGGTAATCCTGGTTATAGACAGATTCAAGAAGATACGAAGATGATTGTCAAGGAGGATAATACGCAGCTTCCGGAGGGTATTAGAGAGCAGATGACTAGAGCGTTGAGTGAGAGGACCAAGATGAAGCATGAGTGGAGTTACAAGTGCTTGTCGGAAGTTAATTGGATTTATGATGTTGCTATTAAGGCTTTTGAAGAGCATCATAAATGTGGGTCTATTCCACCTGAAGCTTTTGGGTAGAGTTGCTGATTTTTTTTTATTTTTTATTACGCGATG
This sequence comes from Cotesia congregata, assembly GCA_905319865.3. Taxonomy (NCBI): domain Eukaryota; kingdom Metazoa; phylum Arthropoda; class Insecta; order Hymenoptera; family Braconidae; genus Cotesia; species Cotesia congregata. The sequence continues at coordinate 16,022,817 of CAJNRD030001120.1, forward strand.
ATTTTCAAATTATTTTCATTTTTATTATAAATAAAAAGTATTACTTTGATTATAAGGTTTAATATTTAATATTAATATTAAATATTATTATTTAATTTTTATCTTAAATATTAAAAAGCTACTAAGTGCCTTTGGAAGATTCTATTATAAGTTGTAATTATATTTTTTATTATGGAGTTTAAAATACTTAATGCAGTTAAGACTATTAGATACCGTATGTGCCATTTTCAGTATAAAAGTAATTAAGGAGAAAAAATGGATTATTTTTAGTTAAATTTCATTTATTTTAAAAATGAAAAGTTAATTGTTGAACTTTGTTTAAATTCATGGGCTCATGAATTTTTTTTTTTTTTTTTTTTTTCAATTTTCTAACGTATTGTTAATTTAATATGATCAAATTTTATTATTTCATTAAGTTCAGAACCAGTCAAGATAATTCTATCAATAAATTATTTAGTTTTGTAATAATTATAATGATAACGCTATTGATTTAAAGAGTAACAACAGAATTTTTATAAATTTATAATAAAAAACTTACAAGAAAAAAAAATTGTATTTTTTTTTAATAATAATTATAACTCTGATGGCTCTGACATACTGTCGGTCTGGAACAAAAAATTCTATATTAATGTAAAATGATATTTTTATAAATATTTTAAACTTACTTCATCTTTCAGCGCTGCAAGCTCTTCTTTTTTACTACGCTTGAAAAATCCGCACTAAAACAATAATAAATTAATTAATTAATTAATTAAATAAATAAATAAATAAAATGAAGATTTAAAGTAAAAATTAATTTACTTTGTATAGAATGAATGAAAATAAAAGTACAGCAAGTAGTCCTAAAAATACAGAACCAACAATAATCCAAATACTGGCTAATTTATTTTTATTACTATCAATTTTATAAATATTCGTGCTTATGTAAGCAGTTAAATTGGAACCACTAGCTGTTTCTATTTCTTCTAATGTTGGTTTAATAACATCAATCCAAGCATCTGTTGTAAAAATTACTTGCGCTTCTGTATTTTGAGTATAATTCCACAAGACAGGATTGATTGAAAAGTCTAATTGCAGCCCCCCGGTATCTTGGTCACTGTTTAGAGAACCAATTTCACAAGTTATTTTTCCACATTCAACATCTGTTGAAGTGCAATTCAAGTATATTCTTGGGGCATTGACATCAATCATTATCTCCGGCTGAGATTGGAAATTTGAGATCATCATTGGTACCAACTTCTCGGGAGACTGATCTATGTCGCGCTTTAAATTCAACGATTTACTTTCATTGACGTTTAAATGATATGTTTCTTCTTCTTCTTTCAAAATCACAGGAGTGTAATTTACTAATTTCTTCATCAGTGTTATTCCGCGTGTAGAACATTTATATAACTTTCCTGAGATAAAAATCTGCAAAGAAATCCATGTCTATTTTTAATAAAAAGCCCCAAATATTCATATTTAAATATGACACTGAACAATTTTTTTATTTTTCTTGAAAAATAAATGAGGCCTGGAAAATTATTTAAAAAAATTGCATTTATAATTTTTTAGAGCTTTTAAAGATGGAATTTTTTAAATAACATTTTGCTTTATTAAATAATGACTTTTGTGAAATTGCACTGTACTTTCTTAACTATTGACATTTTTAAAGATATAAGCTCATCCCGACATTACACTCGTCGAGACCTTTCATTTGAGTACCCACATGCAATTTGACATATTTTTCATATATACATATATATATATATATATATAATATATAAATATATGAAAAATTGATGTGGATACTCAAATGAAAGGTCTCGACGAGCGTAATGTCAGGGTGAGCTTATATCTTAAAAAAATGTCAATATTTCACATGATATTTGTTAAATTGCACTCTACATGCTTAACTATTGATGTTTTTAAAAATATGAGCTCATCCCGATGTTACACTCATCACGAGCTTTCATTTGAGTACCCACATGCATTTTTGATATATTTTTCATATATACAATGTATATAAATATATGAAAAATTGATGTGGGTATCACAAATTTAAATCAAGACCTTTACAATGACCCTAAATTTCACTAAAAAAAAAACAGATTCTATCATATGACTATCCTGGAGACAAAATTTTTCTTATTTTCTTAATAATATAGATTACCCGTGGTTTATTCGTCAGTGTAACAATTTCTTCACTTTGAAATCTTACAGGTACATTAATATTGAGTGTTGATAGCAACACCGGAGTTTCACCAATTTTTTTAAGCTGATAAGCATGCTGGAAGCTTATATTCGATGATGATTTATCTTCAGTCGAATAATAATAATTTTTATCATGTGCATTTCTACAAATAAAGTATTATTAAAAGTAATGCTTAATAACTTATACACAAAATTTACTCAAAAATAAATACCCCTGTAAGTCAAAAACAAATTCGCTTAACAACAAAATTGATCGTGATAAATGTTGATCTCCATTATTTTGACTTCGTGTATTTACTTTTATATTAAATTCCAAAGTAGTTCCATTCAAACCTCCGTCATTTAATTGACTCATATCTAAGTCAATTTTAATTACTCTCTAAAATAAATACAAAACAATAAATTTTATATTTATAATAAATAAATTAATTAAAGTACCGGAGTTCCAGTTAACGGGTTGCCTGCATCACAAGTTACTTTAACAATTTCACCATCAGTATTCTCATTACAATAGGGTAATACACTACTTAAATAAATATTGTGAGGTAAATCAATACTGATAGTTGTTAAATAAGCCGGCTCAGCTTCATTTTTTAAAATTATCTCCAAGCTTATATCCTTGGATCCAATTATCCAAGTTAATTGCTCACTTACTCTAGAAAATTTTACAATAAAATTGTATTATATTTTAGGTCATTATTAAAAATAGTATTGATATTTTTTACCCAGTAAAATTAGCAGACAAAGATATTGAAGAAGTACAAACTTCATCTAATCCACATTCGATATTAAATGGAATATTCAATTCTCCAGTAATTGATTCTACTCCTTTGTATTCAATAGGACATAAATCACACATAACTTCACCTGAGAAAAAATAATTAATAATTATAAATAAAAATCAACAATATTAATAAAAAAAAATTAAAATCAATAAATAATTATCAACTAAAATTAACAATATTAATTAAAAAAAAAAAATAAAATTCAATTAATAATTTAACAATATAAATTATAAATAAAATTTACCTTCATTTTTTAAAATTGTTTTATTATTAAATTCATGAGTAACTTTAACTTCAATAGAATCAACAAAATTTTTATTACTTTCCTAAAAAAAAGTTACCAAAAATTTTAATTTATTATAAATAAACCTATAATTTATATATTATTTATTTATAAATTAATGAAATTTTTAATAACTAACAAACTTACGAGTAAGTAAAAATATTTATCAAAGCAAACAGTAACTAATGTATCATCCCACTTAGAAATATGCTCCAGGGAATTTTTAGTTTCGTTGACCCGTTCAAAAGTTTCATCAACACTAATCTTGAGATTGAAACTTTCCAAAGTCGGTTTGCCAATCTGAAAATGTGCTACACAGATCGTCAGCAAGAAATTCGTGGTATTGCGATCCAGAGTTCGAGGCCGTGAAGTGATTAATATTTCTGTCTTTAGAACAGGTCTGCTTTTAAGTACTAAAGCATGTCCAGTTAAGTAAGCTCCGATAGCAATGTCAGGGAATCCATTGTCGTCGATGTCAACCGGGTTGGACAGTGAAAATCCAAAGGTTCTTATCGTTGATTTAACTCTGACTTCTTGGACTTTTATATTAATTTCCAAGTTTGAAATTATGTCACCGCTGTAGATGTATACTGCGCCGTTGTCATCCCAAGGTGCGCCTACTATTACATCTAATCATAAAATTAATAAAAATAAACTAATTACCTATTTGAAAAGTAATAAAAAATAATGTTTGAAATTTTTCTGATCCAGTAATTGATAAAATTAAATTTGACGTACTGAAAGTAGATCGATCCTGACACCAAACTCTATATAATTGGTAAATATCTCGAGAGCATAAACTCTCCTCGCTACACCAACCGTGGATCAACTACTAAAAATAATGTAGACCGGATTGCTGATGAAGTTAAATCTTTAAAAGATCAACTGAGGAACAAACAACAAACCTTTACTGTTTTTTCAAAATCCAACCCAGCTTACTATCCTTCTCAAGATGATGAGGCCAAATTTCTGTACAGCCATCATGATGTAATTGCAACGGTCAAAAAGTTACAAAACAAAACGTCATCTGGCTTGGATAAAATCCCAGCGATTGTACTAAAAAACCTACCAGACAGAGTCATCAGTGATTACACAATCATATTTAATAACGCAATTAATAACTTCTACTTCCCAGCAAGATGGAAAGCGGCCAAGGTCCTCCCAATACCTAAGAAGGACAAGAATCTGGAATCACCACAAAGCTACCGTCCAATCAGCTTGACCACCAGCATCAGTAAAGTATTTGAACGGCTCATCAAACAACAGATCGACATCGTAGTGTTCACTGAAAAAGTCATACCAGAAAATCAATTTGGCTTCAAGGCCAAACATGCTACTACACACGCAATCCATAAATTCATTTCTGACATCAACTATAGCCTTCGTGACAGCCTGATAGTAGGAGCAGTATTGCTGGACCAAGAAAAAGCCTTTGATTCTGTTTGGATCAATGGGCTGATCTACATCTTGGTATCCAACAACTTCCCCACAGGACTGGTGTTATTACTACTGGATATGCTGACAGGCAACTACTTTCATACCTGGGATGGTAAGCTTCTATCCTCGGACCGTTTCCAGATTCTTGAGGGACTCCAACAAGGTAAAGTTCTTTCACCAATACTTTTTAACATCTACGACAGCAACACAGACTCAGCTGCCAATCTGACCAATCTGAACTCTGATGGCATCAAGTCACTTTCATTCGCCGACGACCGCGTCATCTACTACGCTGGGAGTAATGCTGACATTATTATCAGCAAACTACAGGACAGAGTGAATAGAATCAATAAACATTATCTTAATTGGAATCTCAAAATTAACGCACTCAAAAGTGAAGTGATATTCTTCAGACGCCCATGTAAGCAGATAAAAGTGTCTCAATATAAACGGATCCAAGCAGCCAATATAACTGTAACTAATAATCTAAGAATATCCTCCAAAATTCCCGTCAAAAAAACCGTTAAATATCTTGGTGTTACTTTTGATCACCTGGCGCATATGACTAAACACCACAAGTTACAACTAACAAAAGCTTAACAAGCCATCAAAATTAACTCAAGAATATTTTACAACAGAAACCTGTCAACAAAGGCCAAACTCATCTGCTACCAGCTTTTGATTCGGCCACTCTTCACTTATGCTGCTCCGGTTCTCTGGAATATGGGTCCGACAGTCATGGAGAAATACCGCAGAGTCGAAAGATCTGCGCTGCGTTCTTGTCTGAGACTATATAGAAAAGCTGATACCAACTATCGTGAACGCATCAGCAATAAAAACATCTACAAAGAAGCTAATATTACCAGAATCGATTGCTTCTTCCTTAAACTCTGCAGGAATTATTACGCCAACTACATTAATATCGGTAACTCCATAATGAACAAGTTAAGATGTCCCGACGACGTGACCTGCGCAAACATGTGCAGCTCTGGTTATATACCACCTGAAATATTCACTTTCTGCGATCGTAAAGGTGTAATCCAAAATGAACGCAATGTCCCAATCATATACCATGAGAAAAGACATTGTATGAATCATCGAATCAACATTGACTCCAACGAGTACAATAACCTAGACTTTTCTTTGGCGTTACCACCAATAGATACAACAACTAACTTCGAAGTATCGAACGACTATTGGTGGTTATCGCGAGATCCAGCACACATAGATGAAATAAGAAGAAGAACTCTGTGGGAGCATTAGCTCCTCAAATCCTGTAGGCCAACTACAGCAAATCTAAAGTACATTTAAACCTAAAACAAAGTACAAACTATTTTATTAAGTATTTATTATTAATATAATACTGTAAATATGTATATATGTATATAACTCTTCCCTTCATCCTTTCCCATCGTCCCACCTCCTACACCCTCACCCACTCCCTAAAATATGTTAGATGTATTTTTCTACACCACAGTTTTTTTTACATCTTATAAAAACCTCATATGTTAACATTTAATGTTCTTATCTAACACTAAGTAATAATAAAATTATACTATTTAATATTGATAATTAACGAGATCTACAGCTCGTAGCCAGTTAGTAAAAATTACATGAAGTATTGATATGTTAAAGTATTTTTAAGTAATTTTTGTACTTATTTAAATTCTGTTATGTATTTTGTGTGAAACAATAAAATTTACTTTTCAAAAAAAAAAAAAAACCATTGAGCTAACCAGTTAAATATCTCGGAGTTACGTTCGACCACTTGATCCATCTGACAAAACATCACAAAATCCAGCTCGAAAAAGCAAGGACTGCGATTAAAAGCAACTCGAGAATATTCTACAATAGCAACTTATCAATCAAAGCTAAACTTATATGTTATCAGTTGCTAATAAGACCTCTTATTACTTATGCAGCCCCAATGCTATGGAATATGGGCCCGACAGTGATGGAAAAATACCGTAGAGTAGAGAGATCCGCGCTCAGATCGTGTATACGAAAATACAGAAAAGCTGAAACAGACTACCGAGAAAGAATCAGCAATGCCAACATCTACAACATGGCTAATATAACCAGGCTAGACTGCTTCTACCTAAAGCTATGCCGCAACTACTACGCTAGCTACCAAAATATTGGCAACCCAATTATGACCAACGTACGCTGTCCAAGTGATGAAATCTGCACTGATAGATGCTCAACTGGATATTTAACTCCAGAAATGTTCACATTCTGTGATAAAATGGGAATGCTTCAGGATGAACTTAACTTACCCATCATCTACCACATAAAACGTCACTGCACCTGCAAAAAAATAAATATTGACAATGAACAAGAAAAAATCTTGGATTTCTCCAAAGCATTACCAAAAATTGACATTAAAGACAATCACAGATTGAACGAAAACTACTGGTGGCTGAAAAACGACGCCAAATACATCGACGAAATCCGAAAAAGAACGACTTGGAAACAATAACTCCGCCGATTGAATATATTCTACATCATCTTTAAAGTAAAAGACAGCAACTATTCAATGCATATCATTAGATATTATTTGTATATATGTATTTAATGTATATATCTCCCACTTACCCTCCCAATTCCCATCTCCCTTCCCCTAAAGAGTACAGATGTTTTTTTAATCACTATTTTTACATCTAATTTATTAATCTATATTAACGTAATATTGTTAATTATCAAATATGGTCAACTTAATAAGTTATTTATTTATATTGTAAATGCTGAGATCTACTTTGAGTAGCATAGCATTAGTTAACTATAATATTTATCGAGTTTTTTTAAGTAATTTTTAAACTTGTTTTAACTATGTATCTTTGTGTGTGATTAATAAAAATTATCTTTTTCAAAAAAAAAAACCATTGAGCCAAGATATACGGTTTCATCGTTAGGACCATAGTGAATGGAGCTGCTAGCAGGTAGAAAAATACCGGTTTTTTCAATTTTTTTCGAACAGAAAACCTGAAAAATAATTGTTTCAGACTTCCTTGCCATTTCGTTTACGAATCATCAAGTTTTGGGACAGGTAACACATTGATACTTGGAAGAATTTATGTGTTTTTTGTACGAAAAACCTATAAAAGCTACATATTGTATATTCAACGATATACTAGCATTGCAGTAACTTCCGTTAATGATCGATTGAATAACTAACTATAATATTTTAACATTGGCCTTCATGAAGAAACCTTCAAATATTGATAAATTTTCATATTTTTTACCTAAAACTATATAATCGAGCGAGCCCACCGAAGGCGGGCGATGCTCGATCGTAATTACATTGATTGTTTCGTTCGAAGAGATCACATTGTATTACTGCCTCGCACACCAATTGTCACCACAAAGTTAAGCTGTGAATAAAATGAAGTTATCTACATTGTAACTTCGTCATAACTCCCTAATGATGATATATAACCTCGAGAATCCATAACATTTTGAATTATTAGTATGTTTTAATGTTTTATCTAGTTGATAAAACCTATATTGAGTAACTTATCAACGCGATAACTTTATAATCTATTAAAAGTAAAAAAGTAGCGTGTCACGTCGCTATGTAGTTGTCTTTTACATTAATATTATGTTGTAATTCAAAGTTGAATGATATTCTTTTGTATTATTGTAAATAATTTAATGTTCATGTCACGCATTCGTTTTACTGCTGTCTATGATGCATAAAATGCTATGTTATAAATATTCATTTTTTTTATTATTGACATTTGTCAGCGTGTAAATAAAAAATTGCTGGTTTTACTTGATGTATGGCTAGCAGCTGATAGCTGTAAGCGAAAATTGTGATAAATGCATCGTTTGGTGCTACATACCACATTTTATTTTTATGCTTGTTATACATACAAAGTAGACTTAATAAGTTATTTGTTGCTGAATCGCAATGATAATGATATAAAATTAACTTTGGCTAATGAGCAAAAAATTCCAGGTCTTAAGTACGGAAGGAATGAGGTCATAATAAATAAATTGTTAGTTTCGCTTTTTCCTACTTTCCATCTTTTTTAATTATGTAGTCAGTCACTTTGAGATTTTTCTGAGAGAATTTTATATTTGTATAGAGCATTTGCCATTTTTGCTTAAAGTTATCTTTTTTTTTTTTCATTGCTTTTTTAGTAACTTCAAAAAAATTTCACGCAGCTGAAATTGGTACATCATAACTTCACAGCCATTCTTTTATTTGTTTCAGCCGCCGTAAAAAAGCATCCACTTTTTTACGATAAATATTTTCCCATACATAAAACTTTTTGCACCGATATAAAAACCTCTGTCTGTCATTTATTCGATAGTTAATAAAACGAAAATCCCCACAAAATGAAAGCTTGAAATTTTATTAACTAAATAAAAAACAATTACGAATTTTTCCTTTTCGCTCGGCCATTTTAAAAATAAAATAACATATGGTGATTCAAATAATTAAAAACAAGTTTATAATTACGTAATTTCAAAAGTTTAGCACTTAGCATCCCTCCATAAAGACAGAAAACCACACATCAGTTTGATACCTTGTACCCTACTCCTGATCCCAATTTGTCACAATCAGCACCGTGAAATCACCAGTTTATTCTCAGATTCGGCGCCCTACCCTTCTAACCCTCTTAATCTGTCGAAAAAATTTCGCCTTACAACACACGACGTACGACATATAATAGGGAGGCCTTAAACAAAAAAACATAAATATACTTTTTTACACCGATGTAGCGATAATAAAAAAGAAAAAAGCACTTCATCACCCTCACTCGGAAAAGTCTTACCAACTCTTGGCACTTGGCCTCTCTCCAAAATACCTTTTGAGTGGCACTTATACTTCCTAATTCTCGCTAAGACAAAAAAGGTCCTAGTCTAGATCGAGCTTTTAAAAAGTTCTTTCTCCATAAATCCATCTAACGTTAAACGTAAAGATCAAAACACATTTCTTTTATCATTTATCAATTATCACCATCGTACCCTGGCTCGCGATCAAAAGTGCATCAGGTAAAGAAAATTTGCATTGCATGGACACCGACCAAAGTCCAACTCTGAATCATATCCCAACCTGAAACAATTTCTATCCTCAGGTTAACATATTTATCGATAACATCTCTTTGTTCGAGTCTTCTCGGTAACTTTTTCTCCATTAGTTTTGATACACCTGAGGTGTTAAACAGAGCTAAAAATTTTAAGTTAAACACAATAGTGAAGATGGGGACAAAACGACTTGCGTCAAGTCATTCTACAAATCCTTATTTAAATTCGAGTTTTCAGTATTAGACATTATCGAGAAGTGATCCGTGTTAAAGATTAACCAGCTTTGTTGTCCTCAAGATTGTGAACAGATGCGAGTAAATGTCTATAAAATTGACAGCCGCGTCATTTAGTCCATTACCTAAAACCTTAAACTATTATCTTTTATCAGATGATCGGTATTTTAACAACAATCGTTTTAAAATAACTTTTGGTATTAAGTATTGTATACTATAACATACTTATACACTTTTCAGAATTTTCATTTTCAGCTCTTCACCTGTTTACTAAAAAATAATATTGCGTTACTGATATGTTTTCCTTCTTAAACTTTTTCCACGTCATTTTACCCTCAATGGCTTGTCTTTACGTCTTTCACTTTAGATTTTATGGTGGTGACTATGTATACACTTTATATACACACACGTTCAAATAATAAAGGTATGACAGGGTAGACGCGGGCTCTCTCAGACTTTGCACCTTGCACAGCTTTGTAATGGAAATTGAGTGAGGTGGATGAGAACTTTGTCGGTGGACTATATATTATATAGTATATCAACGCAATTTCTCGCTACATGTACGGGAATGGGTGTTTGTGGATGTCTGTGTATATCGACCTAGATTTCGACCTTTTTATTAACATCTACTCTCTAAACATGAATAAGTGAATATTCACTTATTTAAGTGAGAACCGAGCCACTGACTTGAAAAAGTGGCTCGATTGGCACTTAAGTTAAGTGAATATTCACTTATTTGACGAATTTTCACTAATTCAGTTTTAGGGAGTATGGCGAAAAAATATTTGAAAAATTACTTCGGACAGTTTTGGAAAATTAACTTTTTTTTTTCTTTTAATTATAGCTTAAGAATGATTTAGATTTGTTTTCGTAAAATATAATATTTTAAACAACTTACTATATAAGTTAGGTATGACTTTTTCTAATTCCCAATTAGTTAATAGTTCATCCATTGATGAATAGAATTAGTGATCACTATTATGTATGCAAATAAACTATTTTTGAAACGTCACTGTAGCTTTAAGTTGCGATGAAAATAATCAACACTTGGTTATAATGGCGGTCACTTTTTGGCGCGGTTCAAGTGACGTCATAAGAGCTGTAGTTGGGAGTTTTAATACCAAAGATGTCGTTGTTTTCGACAAATTTAGCATCTTTACCACAAATAAATAATATACTTCTGACGAATAATAAAATAATTCAAGTCAACTGTTATATTTACTTGCACCAAATCTATAAGCTGTCATAAGGAAATATTTAAAAAAGCGACTCAAATAAATTGATTTATTTGTGACAAATATTTCTTTTTTTCTGTGCTCACAATAAATTATAGAACTGTTCTATTAAATATTAAATTTAAATTAACTTATATCAAATTTAATTAAAAAAAAATAAAAGTTATAAGCTTTGAAAACAAATTACAGAATTATTCTGTTTAATTTAAATATGCAATATTAAATTAAAATTAACTTTATTTAAAAATTAAAAGCTTTAAAATTAAATTACAGAATTTTTTTATTTAATTTAAATATTGAATGTTAAATTTAAATTAACTTATTCAAAAATTAACTCAATTATTAGAAGCTTCAATATAAATTACAAAATTGTTCTATTAAAATAAAATGATTTAAAAATAAATTTACAAAAATATAATTAAATGAATATTAACTCACCGAATCACTTTATTACGCTATAAACTCCATACAATAATTCTTGATTGCATTTAAAAAACAACCATTGTTATAAAACTAATATTTATTTTTTTTTACTCGTCATATTTCTTCGCTTCTCATAAAACGCACATGTACAAGAACTTTTTGATTTAGCGGCACAATTAGTCGCGGTGACAGGATAAAATTAACATAAACATAAGTGGATGGAATTTTTTATTAGCGTTTGGGCTTGGCAAGCAGTTATCGGTTTCTTTTGAGCCCCACACCCGGTTGTACATTCGAAAAAAGTAAACCCGAGGGGCGACCGGTGAAAAATTATGCAAATATCTCACTAACGAACTCGAAGCGTCAAAAAAAGGCAATAAATATAAATTACTGGAAATATAATGACTGACATGCTGTTGTGTTTTTTTAATGTGAAGTAAATTTAGTTAATTTCAATAATTACTTAATATTTGAATAACAATTAATACAAATTGCTTTTCTTAATTTTTTAGTAAAAGGAAAAATTTTATAATTGAATTTATTACACAAATTGGAGGATTTTATTGAGCGGAGTTTCAAAAATGAAATGTAAATATCAGCACAAGGTATTTATTTATTATATAAATGGAAGACCGGATTGCGAAATAACTGATTGTCTGTTTATATAAATTCAATCCAATATAAATTCTCGGTAAATATAAGCGCGAGGTAGTCAAAGTGCATCCACAAGCAATTCCATAATTTAATCTCGTTGGAGAAAATTCAAGTATATATTCGATATAAAATCGTTATCGTTATCGCGATGGAGATGACAGTGTGTATGTATATATTATCGTTTTGTGATGAGTAACCCGCGAACGATCAGATGTATAAATAGGAAATGAAAGGAATGAAATTTTAATCGAAATTATACTCGATTTTTTACGTGTACCTACTGGAAATCACTGTGAGAAAGGGAAATTGGAAAAAAGAAGAAAAATATACAGCGGTCGCGACTCACTTCTCACTCAATATTCGTGATATCTGCGGAAATCGAATTCACTGAGTACTTTACTATGTACAACTAATACGCCCTTAAACTAACTGTACACTTTACACTCTTGCCAATTGACATTTCAATATTTAATTTTTTAGTTTTATTATTTCTTATCTCTATAAAATTTTCATACTTGCATAAATAATATTATTAAAAAAAAGCCATTCGGCAGCCGAAATTGAAGTAGATTTCATAATGAATAGAAAAAAACTACAAGGATTGTATAAAAAAAAAAAAAAAGACCATTTGGCAGCCGAAATGGAAGTTGATTTCATTTTATTACTTATCAATCAAAATTACAATTGAATTTTAACGTATGATTTTTATTGTAATTATTACAATAAAAGTTTTCTAATGAAAAATATAAAACAAAAATTTTATAAAACGAATGAAGCTTATTTAAAGCTTATCTAAAGCCTCAAATTGAAGCTTATTTAAAGAGCTTTCAGATGCAGTTTACAGAGATTCAATAAGTTATCCCATTCAAAAGTTATTCCTGTAAGAAAGTGAAGTATGCATTTTTAAGATTTTGAATATTTTGAAATCCTGGCATTTCTAAATTATTTGACCGATTAAGCTCATCTTCGAACTTGACTTCGGTATTCATCTGTAGAAAAAGTATGCTGAGTTTGGTAAAGATCCGTTGTAAATTGGCGACGCTATTGTCGTGACAAGCTGCGTTATATCATATATATAAATTCTCTGAAATCTACTAAAAAAAGGTATAAAAAATTAATATCTCGAATGCATTCTTGAGTTATTAAAAATTTTTTTAATTCATTTATTGTAATAACGATTTTTTTATCTAAAAATTCATGTACCTGAAGTTCCGAACGTTCATTTATGAACGAAAATCAAAAAAAAATTTTTTTTGCTCCTGAAACTGAAAATGGTTTTTCAGTTTCGAATAGAGACAGTGAGCCCTAAAAATGATATATTAGCCCCTCAAAACACAAAAACCACCCCTCCAGCCACCCCAAAAACTTACACTTGGAAAAAAAAATTTAAGATAAAATCCTTCCAAGGGCCCTTTGAAGCTGGCGATTTTTTGTAGGACTCCCACAATACCCCCACACAATATAAAAATTCACCAAAGCATTAGCTGCCCCAGAACTACCCCCCCAGCCACCCCAAACACTTACGACATTAAAAAAAAAATTCTGAAAAAATCCTTCCGAGAGCCCTTTGAAGCTGGCGATTTTTT
>CAJNRD030001120.1:16040131-16061778 GCA_905319865.3 Cotesia congregata
CCACACAATATAAAAAATCACTAAGGCATTAGCTGCCCCGGAACTACCCTTCCAGCCACCCCAAACACTTATGACATTAAAAAAAAATTCTGTAAAAATCCTTCCGAGGGCCCTTTGAAGCTGGCTATTTTTTGTAGGACTCCCACAACACCTTCACACAATATAAAAAATCACCGAGGCATTTGCTGCCCCGGAACTACCCCTCCAGCCCCCCCAAACACTTATGACATTAAATAAGAATTCAGAAAAAATCCTTCCGAGGGCTCTTTGAAGCTGGCGATTTTTTGTAGGACTCATACAATACCTCTACATAATTTAAAAAATCACCAAGGCATTAGCTGCCCCTGAACTACCCCTCCAGCCACCCCAAAGTTTTTTATATTGTGTGGGGGTATTGTATGAGTCTTATAAAAAATCGCCAGCTTCAAAGGGCCCTTGGAAGGATTTTATCTTAAATTTTTTTTTCCAAGTGTAAGTTTTTGGGGTGGCTGGAGGGGTGGTTTTTGTGTTTTGAGGAGCTAATATATCATTTTTAGGGCTCACTGTCTCTATTCGAAACTGAAAAATCATTTTCAGTTTCAGGAGCAAAAAAAATTTTTTTTCGATTTTCGTTCATAAATGAACGTTCGGAACTTCAGGTACATATTTGTTTGGCTTAGGATGCTTGTAGAGGTTGTAAAATCGATTCGATTGGTATATAACTATGATTAGAAATGAACCGATCGAAAATTTTAAGCCTTACTCTAGTTAACTTTTGATAACATTTGATAACAATACCCGCGCGGACGTATGTAAAAATGAAAATTCTAAATTTTTTCCTAGTTAGTAAGCTAATCATTTGTTTGGCTTAGGGTGCTTGTAGAGGATGTAAAATCGATTCGATTGGTATTTAACAATGATTAGAAATGAACCGATTGAAAATTTTAAACCTTACTCTAGTTACCTTTTGATAACTTTTAATAACAATACCCACGCGGACATTTAAAAATGAAAATTCTAAATTTTTTCCTAGTTAGTAAGCTAATCATTTGTTTGGCTTAGGGTGCTTGTAGAGGATGTAAAATCGATTCGTTTGGTATATAACAATGATTAGAAATTAACTGATCGAAAATTTTAAACCTTACTCTGGTTAACTTTTGATAACTTTTAATAACAATACCCACGCGGACATTTAAAAATGAAAATTCTAAATTTTTTCCTAGTTAGTAAGCTAATCATTTGTTTGGCTTAGGGTGCTTGTAGAGGATGTAAAATCGATTCGTTTGGTATATAACAATGATTAGAAATTAACTGATCGAAAATTTTAAACCTTACTCTGGTTAACTTTTGATAACTTTTAATAACTATACCCACGCGGACATGTAAAAATGAGAATTCTAAATTTTTTCCAAGTTAGTGAGCTGATCATTTGTTTGGTTTAGGATGCTTGTAGAGGATGTAAGATCGATTTGATTGGTATATAACAATGATTAGAAATTAACTGATCGAAAATTTTAAACCTTACTCTGGTTAACTTTTGATAACTTTTAATAACAATACCCACGCGGACATTTAAAAATGAAAATTCTAAATTTTTTTCAAGTTAGTAAGCTGATCATTTGTTTGGCTTAGGATGCTTGTGGAGGATGTAAAATCGATTCGATTGGTATTTAACAATGATTAGAAATGAACCGATTGAAAATTTTAAACCTTACTCTAGTTAAGTTTTGATAACTTTTAATAACAATACCCACGCGGACATTTAAAAATGAAAATTCTAAATTTTTTCCTAGTTAGTAAGCTAATCATTTGTTTGGCTTAGGGTGCTTGTAGAGGATGTAAAATCGATTCGTTTGGTATATAACAATGATTAGAAATTAACTGATCGAAAATTTTAAACCTTACTCTGGTTAACTTTTGATAACTTTTGATAACTTTTAATTACAATACCCATGCGGACATGTAAAAATGAAAATTCTAATTTTTTTCCAAGTTAGTAAGCTAATCATTTATTTGGCTTAGGATGTTTGTAGAGAATGTGAAATCGATTCGATTGGTATATAACACTGATTAGAAATGAACTGATCGAAAATTTTTAACCTTACTCTAGTTAAGTTTTGATAACTTTTAATAACAATACCCACGCGGACCTGTAAAAATGAAAATTCTAAATTTTTTCTGAGTTAGTAAGCTAATCATTTGTTTGGCTTATGATGCTTGTAGAGGATGTAAAATCGATTCGATTATTATATAACAATGATTGGAAATGAACTGATCGAAAATTTTAAACCTTACTCTCGTTAACTTTTGATAACTTTTAATAACTATACCCACGCGGACATGTAAAAATGAGAATTCTAAATTTTTTCCAAGTTAGTACGCTGATCATTTGTTTGGTTTAGGATGCTTGTAGAGAATGTAAAATTGATTCGATTGGTATATAATAATGATTAGAAATGAACTGATCGAAAATTTTAAACCTTTCTTTAGTTAACTTTTGATAACTTTTAATAACAATACCCATGCGGACATGTGAAAATGAAAATTCTAAATTTTTTCCAAGTTAGTAAGCTAATCATTTGTTTCCGCTCACAAAAAAGATTTCTATTATTCATATAAAGTAATCCAAGCGATGTAAAATTGAATGATAATTAAATAATGTAATAATAACTCGAATGGATATATGTGTTCATTAATAATTAAAAATGAAATTTTAATTAGTCCGTCTATACAATCACGCTCGCCACAATATGAAAATTAAAACGATGATAAAATAATATCCATTTACATCTCGTCAGCGATGCGCTTTTCAGATTTTCCGGCAATTGAATTTAAAATAACTTTTCATTAGAAAAGCATCAACCACAATTTTAATTTCAAAATCCACTTTATATTAATGAAAACCCATTTATTAAAATTTAATTTCCTTACCCAACCACTGCCTTCAATATTCAACAAATGGTATTATTAATCATTACATCAAAGCAACTACGAATTACGGTATTTAAAATCTAATAAAATATTCTTTGTTTACTTTAAAAAAACAGATAATCTCGAGCTCGGCATTTAGAGTTTAAACTCAAAGGTTATTTTGATATTGCGATATTCAAGTAGTTTTCATTTTTCATCCTCAAATAAATGTTTGTTCTCCTTGTACTCCGCCCTCGTTTGAGTGAAGCATTCTTGAACTGACAGTAATTTGTATTATTGCATTTCCTTGTTATATCCGCTTGCGCTAACAGCAAGTAACTAAATATATATATATATATATATATATATATATATATATATATATATATATATAAACCGGCTTTTTTTTGTGTTCTATTACTGCGACATTTCATTTCCGTGTCAAATGAATTTTTAATTTACATAGACATTTCAAATACAATAATAAGACAGCAATTTTAATTTGGCTCATCGGAAGCGATCAATTATTTAAAGTGTTTGAAAGTATTTATATTCAGCAGTGTCTATTATTCATGCTCGCTATTATTCCGATCGCTAAGTATATATTGGGTGTCGTGTGAAACCAAGAGAAACGTGAGCAGGGTGGCCTACATCTGTCCTACAAGTCGACGACCTGCACCTAGAACCCAAGTATGGCCAGCAAAAAAGCTACCGTCTACCATCTCTACATCTACAATTTACCATTTAGCATGTACTGGTGCCAGTAAATGCAGTAGAGTACAGAATGCACCAGAATTATGCGCTATACTTTGGCTCTAACAAGAAACAATAAAGAGTAGCTACTTTGCAAACGCAAATCTGGACGGGTCACGAGTTTAGGGTCCTATAAATGTACCTTTCAAAGGTTCTCTTGGTGCATGGTTACATTGGTTGTTACACAGTTACAACAGTTCATTGTTTGCATACTAAAAGTTGGCAACTCTTACCTCCTACCTCCTGTCGTCGTGATTGCTTCGGAAGTTGTTGATCACTGACACAGGAAATTGGTGAATTGAAATGGCGAGCAAGGATCCAAATGTTAGAAATTCATATAATTGACTAGCTCTATTTGAGCTTCGCTGAGTTTAAACGCTCCTTGATGCTTTATTGACTTTATAATTCTAAGATGGAAGATGGAAACTCGGACTTTATTGAAATTCGGGACTCTAGTATGCACATATAATATGAAGCTACTTCTATCAACCACAATGTTCTTGGATTTGGTTCGTCGATATTCAATTTAGAATACTTTTTATATAACCATTGTTTTGTTGGATTTTATTGTGAAAACTTTAAATTAACGGTGTAAAAATGAAATTAAATCATTTATTATGATGCCCATATTATGAATATCGCATTTTGATACAAATAAAAAATTTATGTAAATGTTTTATCAATAATTTTTTTTTTTTTATATAGTTTTTGAAGTATGTAGAGAAGCAAATTTTTTTTTTTTTAAGTAAGATGAAAAACGACTTACATAATTATTTTAAATGAAAAACCATTAACTAGGAAAATCAGTTTTTAGTAGATTTCATAGGAATCTAACTATTGCATTTGTCCTCATGGCAGAACTTTCAAAAAATTTTGCCATTTTCTGACTCAGTTCGTCGAGCCGATTTAGAAAATACATATGGTTCAGAAGTTTACATATGTATGTATATATACGATATAACGCGGCTTGTCCGGACGATAGCCTCTCTAATTCATAATGGATCTTCTCCAAACTCAACATACTTAATTTGTATACGACTAACAAGGTCAAGTTCAAAGATGAGCTTAATTGGTTAAGTAATTCAGAACTTACAGGGTTTCAAAATTTTCAAAATCGTAAAAATTCATATTTTGGTAGTTTCTTCTGAAGATATTCAATTAAATTCTACTATTGCATTCGTTTCAACTTAAGGAGAAGGGATTCCATCAATGTGATTTAAGTATTTGTATTATTAGTCTTGTGATTTTATTTAAGTAGGAAATCTTATATCCATTTCGGCTACTTCCATTTGACGAAATACTTACATAGTTCAAATATAATAAAATAAAATTTTCTTTTACTACTATACTATATAATTTTTACACGAAATGTATTTTAAAAAAATCCGTCGTTTTTTAATAATTGAATGTGACTTATAAAGATTTATAAAATAGCAAGCATAGAAAAGAATTCTGAAGGTAATTAAAGTATAGTTCGGAAATTTCAAACCTGAGTTAAGTTTCGGAATTCGATAACTTATTTTAGTTCTGTTTTTAGATAAAATGATTTTCGTTTCAATAATAAATAAATGACCAATGACAAATCAAAAAAAAAAAAAAAGAATTGAATTGTCTAACAAAATCTTCAACATAAAAATTCTCTTGGAATAAAACTGAGAAAAAAATTTTCCCAAGCAATAAATAAAAGAAAAATGTTCAATAAAAAAATCCATCCACTTAACCTACTTAGGTTAATGCTAAAAAACTCGATTAAGATAAGAAATCAGTATTCAAAATCAGGAAGAGTTTAATTTCTATAAATATTTTCTTTTCTTTTCCAAGAGCACAGATTTGATCTTAAGGACCAGAGCAACATAAGCATTATAGATCTAAAAATAGCATTGTCCTGGGCTGATGCACGGTGTCAGTGCCCAATCGATCAGACAAATTGAGGAGCAAAAGGATGTAGAGAATAAAATGCAAACCCCAGGTACACAACTATTTCAATGGAATTCAACAAATATCCAGGGGCACGCGATCGGTAAAGAGATCTCAAAATTTACTCGCCCCCTTCTCCCTGCCGAAAAAAATAGAAAACTCTTCAATCATATAATACATAATCTTTTATATTGCATTTTATTATACTATATTTATTCAGTCCTTTTTTATTTTATTTCTCCTCGTATTTATATTTTCAATCATCACTTTATTCGACGGACGACAATCACAAACTGACAATGACAACAACGCCATGGTCGACCGACGCGACTTGAGAGCAACGTTTTAAGAGGAGCTTCAGGAACAGATTAGAGGTTTCTGGTGCATACACGGTAGCACACGCGTCAACGGTTTAGGTTAGAATGACATGGGAGAACCACATCAGTTGGACAACTCGACATTGTCGCTTTTGATCAAAGAGATCTTTATAGGTATAGTTGTATACTTGTACTTATAAACTAGAGTTTACCCCCAAGCCACTTTAAGGAAAATCCTAAATCTGTATAACAATTTAATCCTGCAGGTTGTCGAAGCCTTTTATTCATGTTTTCAAATCAAAATTACTGATTTTTTTTTAAACTTCTCATTAATAGAATTGTTTTTTTTTTTTTTTCCATTCGATAACAAAAGATAATAATCCCTTATACACTAAAAAATTTACGGATGATTTTTAATTGATTTAATCCCTTCGGGGTGGAATTCTCATAGAGAATTTTGTTTTTATTATTAATTAATTTATTAAATAAAAAAGAATAAAAAAGTTGAAAAATTAAAATTAAAATTAAATTTAGGGATTTTTGAAATTAATGTAACATTTTTGTTTTAATATTTGAATCAATACTTTTTTCTTAATTTTTACAAGTATCGAAACTCAGCGTTTGGAACAAGCCGCTTTGTTTTAAATTATTTAGTGATCTGATAAAAAAGCAAACTCTATTGAACAAGCTACGAGCTCCCTCGATAATTCGCGAGAACAATCGAGCTTGCGTAGATCCCTCTCGACCTCATAGACCCAGACACTGGGAGTTCAAGAGCTTACTCAATGTCAGTGGTAATATGCTGAATCACTAAACTCTTCTGTTCTTTGTTGTCCCTTTGTGATAAGTAGCTTTATGATCCACACCCACCGGTTTACCAGTATAAATAGCTAGAGAGTCCTCTTCATCTTCATTTATTTCAACGAGGTCATGTAAATATGTCCCTCCAAATTTATATACGTGTGACACTGCACCAAAAAGTTATTGTTGCCGCTTATAAAAAATCAAAAATGAAATATGATGCAATATACTTTTTAATTTAAAAATAAATGTCACCGACACATGACATTTTTACACACGGAACATTTGAATTGTATGATAAAAAATTTCAAGTCCTGAGTTAAATATTAATTTAACTAAAATTGATTTTAATGATTTATTGAAATTTTTTGATCATTCAAAGATTTTTTAATGAAGTTTAAAATGATTTTTTAACAAAAAAAAATTTCATGATACCTTAATAAATTTTTTATTATTTTTTGGTACATTTAAAAATGAAACGAAACATCATACAATATGTCAGAAAAAATTTATTGTTTACCGAAAACATTTTTAATACTTTTCAATATCTTCTGCCCCAATATGTTATACATTATATGTTGCCAGCGGCGAAAAGAATACGGTTATAATTTTTCGCTTATAATCCTGCCAACAATATAAAGCAATTTTTCTACATATATAACGTACCTATACCCTAAGAAAAAAAATATCCAACCCCATTTATCTGTGAAATATATTAATATTAGCTAGAAAAAGAACCTAAGCAAACTTGTCGCTTTTAACAAAAAAAAAAAAGTCTACTCAAACAAGAATTCCTACAAAATTAGAGCTTTTAGTAAAAAAATATTGGAAGCCAAATCATTCAATATATTATATTATATTATGTTATATTACCAACAAACATTTATTGTGTCTGTAGCCATGATGCCAGCTTGAATACATATAATGTACAAACGTGTATCGTTTAAAGTTTTTCGACCCTTGGTTGTTGGCATTACAAACGTTATGGGCAAGCGATGCGCGTGATCCTCAAATGTGTGCTCAAGTACTTACACCCAATAAAAACGGGACGTGGTATGTACAGTGTACATATATTATACATTATACGCCACGGGGACCAAGAGATAAAAATACACGGGGTTGGATTGCGGCCACAGGAAATTCAGAGAGTCGACATTTATAATAAAATGAGGATGAATGAATTCCCATCCTTTATAGGGCATGTGTTATTTGTCGATCTTTTTTTTAGGGTATTAAACTTCGAGGAGCATATATTAATGAGGACAAGATATTCATAACGCATTTATAATAATAGTTATTATTATTATTATTATTTTGATATAACAATCATAATATTGTAGATCACCAGAAAAATCACTAAATTCTAAAAAAAATCTCCTGAATGAATATTCATATAATGTTTAAAGATGGCCTGATTTAAACATTAGCCATATGAGGTCATATGTGAGCATATGCAGAGATATTTGGCCTGATATATTGCGTTAATAATGCCAAAAGGGCGTATAAAAAATTTTTTTTTTTATTCAATCATTCTAAAAATATTAGGAATGTATATAAGTTTATTGAAAAGATGAGAAATGAATTATGTTTTTGATATATGCGCTTTTAGCTATAAGCAAAAAACTTTTTGAAGCTAAAATGGTGTACATGAAGAAATTTTTTATTTTATTTCCTAACATTCTGTTTTAAAAATTTACAGATTTGAACTTTTGGCTGTGAAAATTGAGAATCCCGAAAAAAATAGACCGGAAAAAATTTTAATAACAATAATAATCATAATAATATTTTTTTTTGTAAAAAAAAAAATAGAGTGATCATTCTGGGGGTGCTTGTTTTTCTGGAAAATTGTGGGGGTGAATATTATATTAATACACATTTTATAATAATTTTAATGAAATAATATGAATTTTTCACAACTTTAAAATTTTTTCCGGCCTATTTCTTCCGATTACCGAAAATTGAAATTGAAAAAAAAAAAAAAAATACTTTTGGAATGCTAAACGTCGAAATTACAAAAAAAGATTTCATTTATAAAAATTTAACTTCTTAAATTTTCAATTTTTAGAACGTCATAAAATTTGAATTATACATTTTTGGAAAAAATCATAGCAAATTATCGTCTTACTCTTTATACATAGCCTGATATGGCCCTATATAAAAAATCTCAGAGAATATGTCTCTGAATTTTATTTTAAAAAATAAGAGATGAGGTCATGGACTTGTAAGAAATTTTTCAGGCCAGTTACACGGCCCTCTTGACCCACGGATTAACACAATGCAACTATCTAGCAGACTCAGTAGAACAAGAGCGTAGAACTGGGTACGTGATAAAAAATGAATCAAACGGTTTGACAATAATAGGCTTAACTAATGCAGGAGTTTATAAAAATAGAAAAAAATTTTTGGAATAAATTAAAGTTAAAACAGAGGAAGAGTTTCCGCCACAGATGCATTCTCTTGAGGTGCATTAATTTTTCATCTAAAACCTGAGGAGAATGGAAGCGAGCAGTATTGTCATATAACGGACAGTCAACTTGGTTGATACATATAAAATGAAAACTGCAGAGCCAAGAGTTGAAATAAGTTAAATGGAAACGGTGTGCAATATAACGTTCATGTTCCCGAGCGACATTATTAAAGATTAAAATTTAAGGCCTTATATTTTTGCACTCGCGGGATTCCCAGTTGGAGCAAGAGTTTCTGTCCAATTTTTTTTACTGAGAAAATTTATTTGTCAGTTATTGACTTACGGATAAAATGATAAAAACATTGCATTGTAATGAGCCAGACAATTTTTTAAATTTAATATCTGAAGATTTTATATCATTAAAAATTTAGTCAAAAATTAAAAAAATTTCTCCTTTAATCTAAAAAAAATTAACTATAAAAATGACTGAGGGTAAATAAAAGTTCACAAGCAATTCTTTAATCTATTAATTGCTCGGTCTTGATCAAATAAAAATCCAATTTTTATCTCATTTAAAAAAAAAACTTTAATATATTGCCCAGTTTATTTTTCATCAATATTGAATAAAAAAAACAAAAAAATGATTGTATACATTTTAATATTTACCCGGAACTCTATCAAACCCCAATCATCCCGATAATACAATACAATATTTTTTTTCCCCGGTGATTGTCTGCACAATAATTGCCAATATCCTGCTAATGGTATCCCGGTATTATTATCAAGAGCGTTTAGTTTTAATGCATCACATCGCGGTGTTTTTCCAAGCCCGAGGCAAAATAAAAAGATTATCGGGGATTGGTAATTTTATTTTAACTCAAATTGAACTCGATTCCGTAAAATAATTAATAATAGATTACTTTAGCGCAACCTACTATTAACTATAATTGATAATAGCTTTTTTGAGGAGGAAAAGTATCTGGATTTGGACACAAACGCTGAAGACTCTCGAGTAGATAAGATTAATTGAAAAGCTGATGGAATTAGTAACAGCTAACCAATTTTCCCAAATCATGTTGATCTTGGTCCTTATTCCACCGACAAGATAAAACGCCCTCTATATGCCTGTCAGAGCATTACTATGGCATAGTATACCGCCCACTGACAGGAAGAGGTCACTTATATGGAGAGTCTGATCAGTTCAGTACCTTGCTCGCGTAATTAACGGCTATAGAGGAGTACGGCTGACATTTAATTGCTTGGCCATTGGAAAACCAAGCATATAGACGCTTGCTCTTGCTCTTCCATCAACATATATACATGTAGGGATGTATATTGATACCTACGTACAATAGAATCCAATCGATGTGATGATTGCATTGGAAAAACTCCCGGGAACTGATACCAAAGTTAACCGATATCCAACTAATGCTGATGGTTATAATCCTATATCTGTTTTGCATTATTTTAGATCATTAAATTTCATGTTCTTCGCCACAACATCAATACATCAATATATACACATGTTATTGTTACTTATTACTATCACCTATTGTTTATCGGTTATCGAATATATGCTTTATCGCTTCAGTTATTATATTTTGGGTAATAAAGGAAATTCATTTTTGACATTATCTTTTGATACATTTTCATTAAATTATTAATCGATGATTATGATCAGTAATAAAATGTTTAATGGGACATAAATAGTGCCGTTTTATTTTTGGAAGTTGTTTTATTATAAACATTAAATCTAAGTTTAGATACTTAAGGAAGTATGCGCAAGAGAGTGGGGGAACAGTCAATTTTTATGGGTGGGCAGAGGATTTTATGTGGTGGGGGAAGTGACGAAAATGTAGATGCATTCGTCCATTAGAAGAAAAATACTATAGTTTTTTTCTTATTAGAATGAACCGATAAATAATTTTTTTATTATACTGATGAATTAATTTTATTTTTATTTATTTACTTATCATTTAATTTATTCACAATACAAAGTTATTTAATAAGAATTTAATGAATTAGAGCAACCTATATCAATTTTTTCACTTTTATTTTTTTTTGGTCAAAAAATCGTTCACTATATATTGATATTTGTTGATTTATAATCACTACCTATTTATTTTTAATTATTTAATCGACTAACGGTACTAGATTTTTGGACTTTCAAACGATTATGTCGTTTAATTTTGTGATTTACACACTGATAAAAAAATTAACGACCAAAATCTTGAACTAAGAATACAATTTTGAAGAAAATGATTTCTTGAGTCAAAAGAATAAATTCTTGATACAAGAAAAATTTATTTAAATCAAGAATAATTTTTTGTCTCAAGAAAATAATTTTCTTCAAAATGGTATTTTTGGTTTAAAATTTTGGATCTTGAGATAAATTAATTTTTTTATCAGTGCATATAATAAACTGGAATATTTGGACCAATCATAACAGCCTAAGATTAAGAATTTGTATCTGTTTTTGAACTTGTTTGAGATGAAATAAAATATTTGATTATTATTTTATACTTAAAACAAAAAATTACCAAGGAAGAGACTATTTTTCATCTACGAAAATTTTATTTTACCGAAAATAATTATTCTTTTCATTAATATTTTATTTAGCTACAAAAATTTTGTTTCTTGCTAAAAAATTTATTTTTTGTCTATGCTGAATGTGGTTAATACTTACCGGGATCAAAACTGCGAGAGTTGTTATAGTTCAAAAAACCAGTAACACTGATATTAACTTCATTTTTTTTATTTTAAATGCAATTTAGCTGCTATCTTGAAGAAAAATGAAGAATGAAGACAAAAGACATTGCATGTTACATTTACATGGCTTAAAATAATAAATATTATTAATACATTAATATAGATTGAAATTTTATTAGAATAGTATCCGTGGTGAATGACTGCGTAAAAACTAAATTTAACTTTTTATTAGGAAGTAGTCAGTAGAAAAAAATTATTTATAAAATTAGATAATTATAGATTTCTATTGGAACAAATGTTCAATTTTAACTTCTATCGTCGCAATCGATATTGGCTAGAAACTTTAATAATAACCATCCGCTTTTAATTTTTAATTGATGAAAAATATCAGAGTAATTTTTGCATCCAGATGAAATATTTTATTAATCATCAAAAGTTTGAAGAACTTTTTCAATTTTTATTTAAGGAAAAAATAAATTCTCCCTTTTTTTTCAAATTTAATAATTTATTCAGACGACAATTGTACAATAACTTGAGTTTTTGGATATCTTACAAAAATATCACGAAATTATTATTCTCCGGATATCTCGCCCAATAAACTCTCGGGTTTTCATAACCAGTCTTATCATAACTGGTCTTTAATTTTAAGACCTTCATAAATTCGTAATTTACTATCACCACTAAAATCATAGCAGAACACAGTTCCGCGCCATATTTCCCCGACATTTAGGTATAGCTTGCAAGCATAACCCCTTACAAATGTGAAAAAGACCGCACTGTATTATATATATCCCATGCAATATAATATGAACAACAACTACACGCTGATATGATCATAAACAGAGGACATAAAACCGCAGACGACCCCAATTGTTAACTATCAGCTATTTTAGGTCCATCATCAACCAGACATGACCAACAAGACCAAAAAATGACCGAATTATTTTAACAAGTCATAAAAAAGTGATTAAAAAATTCCAGCTTCCAGTTCTATTAAATAACGATACATAAAAAGCCACCCACCTATAAATAAGGAACAATAATAAGAAAAGAACATTGATCGTGATCATCGAAGTTGAATGGCGTAGTAAAACTTTTCACGAAAGAGCATTAATGAATAAACAACCAGGTAATTTCCTCGAAAAATAGTTTTTTAAGAATGTACTTGACTCGAGATTCTTGAAAAATCTCCCGCTGTCAGCATTGTAATTCTCAAATTCTTCGATTCATTCATTCGTTTTTAAAAGTTTATCGGGTAGAGAGTGTTTTGTGAATGAAGTGGCATACCCACGGTCCGAGTCCTCAAACACACAAGTGGATATACTATACATATATATGCATGAAAAGTATCCTAGTGATAGTTTGTATAAGTTTAAAAAGATCAATAGATATCCATTTTTCTTATTATTGTCAGTGCAAAATGACTTTTAGGGAGTCATTTATAGTAAATGTAGGTAAAGGCAGTAGGCCTGAAAAATTTGAATTTTACGTTCCAAACTGTTATTCTGGTGCCTGCTATTGACTGGACAAAATGACAATGAGACCTTTTTCTTCCTGGCATAATACATTGATTCTTTATACGGAAAGTGTGCGTATATTGAAAAATCGTGAAGCTATCTTACAGGTACTCCAGCTAACAATATGTCAGTGTGTCGTGTAGAGAGTATCCTCGAAATTTGTGAATGAAATGAAATCCATACTACATAGAATACTACATGGGCACTCCAGTGTCTGGTGACTGGTGCATTATACCCACGTACACACTGTTACTTTGCACTTGTAAGTGGACACATCTGGTCAGTTAACTTTACTATGAACGACTCTTGAATGGACTCGCTATTTTTTCCTTTCCTTTATTTGGACGTTTTTTCACAGATCCTCCCTCCATGCTTCGGATGAAATACCTTTTAGATATTTTTTCTCAGCTCAAATAAAAGTAGTGACCTTTCTTTTATATTAAGCGACGAGAGAGATCATTGTCCAGAGTCTTATGAGTTAGTCTTACTATGAAATAAGATGCACTCTACGGTGGTTTATGATAGGTCATTTTTAAGGAACTATCAAAGGGAGGTTAAAAATACTCCTGGGTTACATTCCGAGCCGTCAATGACTGGGTGCATAAATTGAAGTTGGCTTGCTGAGCTTATTCTTAAACTTATTCCTACTCTATTATTATATTATATTGAATTTTGTACTTTTTTCGTACACTCGATGGTATATATCATCACAGAAAAGTCCTAGATTTTTTCATGTGACACGTGTTCAAATTGCCGGTAAACGGAGGCTTAGCTTGCTGGATGCTGATGTCAATAGAGCGAAAAAAAGACCCGACCCGAAAATAGGAAAATTACAAGTAAAGATCGAGAGATTCATTGTATAAGACACGTACCTGCTAAAAGTTATCGATTTCATATTAACTGCACAAAGGTCTTCACAAGTCGCTTTTTGTTCAACCGCAGTGTTTTTACAAACAAGTTGTTCTTTGGTAATTAGCTTTCGCTCTTGGGATTTTTAGTTCTTGTCCTTTTAGAAGAAAACGTCGGAAAGCTAAATGCGAAGTAGGTTAATAGAGAAAGGAAAAATTTTGAAGTTCGACTTTTTATTTTTTGTCGCTTTAAAAGAAAAAGTTTAAGGACGTTTCGAGAAAAAACCGTTTTCTTAAAATTTTTTTGAAATTTTTGAGTATTTATACTTATAAGTATCTTCTATACGCATGAATTTTTTTAAATAGTCTTTGCGGCACTAAATTTTGGAATATTATCATTTAAAATTTGTATATCTCCCATGAAAAAAAAAAATATAAAAAAAATATGTGTCGAAATATATGAAAAATATATTTTAAATATATTAAAAATCTATAAAAAAATATATGAAAAATATGTATAGTAAATATATTTTTAATAACTAATTTTTAGCCAATTTTCATAATGTATTTTATATATTTTAAATATATTTTAGATATATTCAAAATATATTTTGAATATATCTAAAATATATTTAAAATATATAAAATACAAACTAATTTTTAGCCAATTTTCATAATGTATTTTATATATTTTAAATATATTTTAGATATATTCAAAATATATTTTGAATATATCTAAAATATATTTAAAATATATATGAAAATCGGCCAAAAGTTAGTTATTAAAAATATATTTACTACACATAATTTATATATTTTTTATAGATTTTTAATATATTTAAAATATATTTTTTATGTATTTCGACATATATTTTTTTTTCATGGGGGATTTTACATCCAAACCCTATATGCTTACTGACGTTCAAGCGAACATTTTATTAAATATTAATCGTACTTTTCTTAGGACTGTTTTAAAAAACTGAGAATCATTAATTGAATATGTAACGGAGTATTTTTTTTATCAAAAATAACATAAACGAGCAGTATTAATTTTTTTATAAAAAATGTTTGAAGTTAGTGACTTTCGATATTTTACGTGAGTGGAAGTAAGTGAGCGATAGTCTGTAAAGAGAGGCAGCTCTAGTGCGTGAGAAAGAAACCAATACCCATAACCTATTGGTGTCTTTTTCTTGTCTAACGTTCTTAGATTAATTGATAAAATTTGGAAGTCAGACTTTTGATTTTTTTCAACTTAAAATTGAATCATTAATTATCGAAAATTTGTTGATAAATTAGATTTAAAATCTACGAGGTTTAATTACATAAAAATTTGTGTTTGTAATTAAAAGTTTTATTAATTAGACTAATCGAATAAACAACCGAGAAGTTATGTGCTTGATAATTTAATTTTGATCGCGAAATATGATATTTATATTAATTAACTTAATTTGAATGCGAGCGTGAGCATTTTAGGTAATTAATCGAGTAAATGGGAAACATCGGATGATTTAAGTTAGTTAAAATTTAAGAGAATTTTAGGAATGTATGAGAGTGAGAATTGAAAATAAAAAAAAAATGGTTAAATGAACGAGTATCATAGGACGTATGTGTGAATAAATATTTGTAAAAGCAAATCTAACGGGTCGGATTTAATGCAAACAAAACTTAATTATCGCGTTTAATGAAATGCACTTTAACTCCTGTCAATTTGTTTAAATAAAAATAAAACATTTATGCGGGACAGGAGTACTGTGAAGTTCATTGATCCCAAAAGCTCGACCAGACGAATTTGTTCGACGTCCTTTGCACTCTGTCCTCTTTTAACTAAATATACATATATTATATAATCAATACCTATCTCTTCTGTATGAGCATGAAAACGCTACAGTGCACTATATATAGTATGAATACATTTTAAATTCATAGTGGGTATGTAGGTGTATTTATATCATGGACGTTTGTGGGAGAAAATCATACGATTGATACAGTTCCAATTGAAAAATAAATAAACAGATGAAACATAATTGAAATGAAATTCAGCTTGTAGGAAAATACCCAAAGTAAATTGTTTTCAAGATTAACTCTTTGATGAATTTTACAAATGTGTAAATTGTTCTCTTTTGTTTGTTTATTTATTTTCATTTGTATTTATTCTTTTTATTTGTGTAGCAGGAGTTAGAAAATTACATTTTGACCAGGTTAATTTTCTGCTGATTGAAACACTAAAATTGAAATTTAAATGATTGTTTTATTTTGTGCATACTACACGGTATGTAGATTTTACAAATTGAATTTTTTTTTGATTAGATCTATTGATTATATCGCGTTATAGATGCCATAACATTTTTACCGTCAAAGGATACCATTGGAAAGGAATAAAAAGCGCAAAAAATATTTTTTTGGAGATTGACTTAAATGTGATTTCAAAGTATATTGACAAAAAAAATTTTTTTTAACTTGAATTTTTTTATACTGACGTATGAAAAAAATTTTTTGTCAGTATTGAAGTATTGGATCACAATTAAATCAATTCTGCAAAGAAAAAAAATTTTTTTATAAGAATTATGGCGCCTATAACACGATATTTTGCTGCAAGCTTGAAAAATAATGTTAATAATTAAGGAATGACTTTGTATTTTGTCTACTGATGATATTTTTAACGATATAAGCTCATTCTAGAGTTACACTTATCGAGACCTTTCATTTGAATACCCACACGAATTTTTTATATATTTTATATATTTCACAAATATGAGAAATATCACATATATAAAATACATGAAAAAAATCGTGTGTGTACTCAAATGAAAGGTCTCGATGAGCATAACATCAGGATGAGCTTATATCTTGAAAAATGTTAATAACTGAGAAATAACGTTGTAATTTGTCTACTGATGATATTTTCAACGATATAAGCTCATCCTGGAGTTACGCTCATCGAGACCTTTCATTTGAGTACCAACACGAATTTTTTATATATTTTATATATTTTACAAATATGAGAAATATCATATATATATATATATATATATATATAAAATATATGAGAAAAATCGTGTGCGTACTCAAATGAAAGGTCTCGATAAGCGTAACATCAGGATGAGCTTATATCTTAAAAAATGTCAATAATTAAGAAATGACGTTGTATTTCGTCCACTGATGATATTTTTAACTATGTAAGCTCATCTTGATGTTACACTTATCGAAAATCTTCATTTGAATACCCACTCGAATCTTTCATTTATTATATATATTTCACAAATATGAGATATAAATATTACATATAAAATCTTTTATTAAAAAGCTTATGCGACGTTTTCATTGTTGTCGCTTTTCGTTGCTATGGTAACCCCTTTGGCAACAGTTTAATATTAATGAATAAAATTTGTAAAAATATTGATAAATTAAATTGTCGATAGTAAAAATGTTGTTGTAATTGTTTCAATTAAAATTTCCACATAATTATAAAAATTTAATTGCATTTTAAAAAGCAAAGCCGACAATCGAGCAATAAGTCAAAAATTTAAAAGAACCAAAAATTAAAAACAAATTTTTGCACAAGTAAAATTCTAATTCTCATTCATGGAACCAGCATTCTTTTATTAACAAATTGCACGGAAATCAAAGCACATAATGTCCCCGGCGACATAATAATGATAATAATAATAAATAATAAATAATACAGTAAGAATTGTCACCGACGCAAATTTGTCGGCGGTTTTAAACTTTTGAAAAAGCATAAAAGCTAGGAATAAATTTTTTGTTGCACAAAATATGAGTTTGGTGCGACAATAGGCGAGAAAAAAAAAGCGAAAAAGCTTGACAGTGAGAATAGAATGTATAAATACACAAGTTAGAGTGGAACTGAGTGACCGTGAAACTGGAAAGACATCTGCTGTTCTTAAATTCGAGCCGAATTGTCGCAACTTCAATACTTCGATACTTCAATACGTCGACAAGACGAAGTAGTAGCTTAGTACTGGCTTTTATTGTTATTATTCTCTTTATTCAATGCATAACTATGTACATAACTTTTTACTCGTTTACAAGCCCTCCTCTTTGACACTTCTTTAAATTTTCGGATACGGAAACTCGCACGTAATGTCGACTTGCCCAAGTATCTTCAAGTGCTATGGAGAATCGGTAAAACCCGCGAGAATATTATAAAGTGCCGCTAAAGATGACGCGTGTCGAATTATAGGGGTTTACTGTTCAAGGATATTTCTTATTCAATAAACATGTCCCCTATTTGTCCAAGACGACCGAACACCAAAGAATAAAGTACATATATATTATATAAATACTTCACTATTTTCATATATTATACAGTATATTGAAGAGAAAACAGCTGCAACCGCATCAATAAATTTTGTGGTAAATCGCCTGTGTATTTATTCAATAAAAAACTGCAGTATAGAAATAAAATTTTTCAAATGACTAATTTGTCAAATTTAATAACCTCCGATTTCTCACTTATTTTGAAATTTCCGTTTTATAGGGAGGCTGTAGTCACATATATTTTACTTTATAATTAATAAATGTATGGGTAAATATGACGCCGCGAAGTGCTTTTTTAATTAATTAAAATTCAATTTTATGCATCATGATTGGATAAATTTATGATATGTTAATAAATTTAATTAAAATCAACTTTAGCAGTTTTTTTATTAGCTTTATGAAATTTATTTATAATTTTGCTAATTAAATTTGTAAAATTATGACAAAATTTTTTTACTATGTCAGTTTTGGCAATAATCTATATTATTAAGAGAATAAGAAAAATTTTGTGGCCAGTGTACTTATATGATAAAATGGGTTTTTATGGTTAAATTTGGTATCATTAGAAAAGTCTTGACCTGGAGTGGTGCATTTTTAAGGTTTCATATCATTCTCACCAATAGTCAATTTATGATGATAAGTATTTAGGCTGCATTCGAAAATGCTCTATTTCTATAGATACATAATTAAGAAATGACCTTGTATCTTGTGAACTATTGACATTTTTAAAGATATAAGCTCATCCCGATGTTATACTCATCAATACTTTTTACTTGAGTACCCACATCATTTTTTCATATATTTATATATATTATATATATGTATATATGAAAAATATATAAAAATGTATGTGGGTACTCAAATGAAAGCTCTTGATGAGTGTAACTTCGGGATGAGCTTATATTTTTAAAAATGTCAATAGTTAAAAAAAGTACAGTGCAATTTAACAAATAACTTGTGAAGTATTGACATTTTTAAAAATATAAGCTCACGCCGACATTACACTCATCGAGAGCCTTCATTTGAGTACCCATGTCAATTTATCATATATTTATATATATTATATATATATTTATATATGAAAAATATATCAAAAATGCATGTGGGTACTCAAATGAAAGCTCTTGATGAGTGTAACATCAGAATGAGCTTATATCTTCAAAATATATATTTTATATGTGTAAATATGAAAAATATATCAAAAATGTATGTGGGTACTCAAATGAAAGCTCTTGATGAGAGAAACATCGGGATGAGCTTATATCTTTAAAAAAGTACGGTGCAATTTAACAAAAGTCATTATTTAATAAAGCAAAATTTTATTTAT
The DNA here is from genome assembly GCA_905319865.3 of Cotesia congregata. Taxonomy (NCBI): domain Eukaryota; kingdom Metazoa; phylum Arthropoda; class Insecta; order Hymenoptera; family Braconidae; genus Cotesia; species Cotesia congregata. The sequence continues at coordinate 16,059,895 of CAJNRD030001120.1, forward strand.
TTATAGTTCATAAGTTACGGCAGTCACATAGTGACTGCAAGGTTGCTAGTAATAACGATTATTTTTTACGTAATGAAATTTTCTTTGCTAAAAAAATTATTAAATTAATATTTTCTTTAATAAAAAAATTTTTCTATAATTTTATTTCTGCATAAAAAATTTTAAAAAGAAGATAAAAATAATTATTATAAATCGATTTTTTAAAATAAATTAGTAAATCGTACTGATATTACCAATAAATATTTACCCGAATAATTATACCCAAGGTTACTTCAAAAGTAATGTAAGGCGACATACCATTAGCCACTTGAATGTCAAGTACTATAAGTTTCCAATTGTACACTAGAGATTCATATTCCATTGAAGAATAAGAGTATTGAAATTATGGAGGGTAGAGGTAAGGAGCCGTTAAATAAGCGTTAAATCGTTAAATGATACCTAAAAAATAATCATATATTGTTTTCCACTTTATGCGGATTTTTAAAAGCGCGCCATAACTTAGCGGAAGTTTCTCTTTCCTTGTTTATTTTTCAAGCCGACTCTAACAATATTTGGCGCTTCTTTTAAGAGTTACCTTGATGCAAATGTGGCGCCATCCTAATTTAATACATTTTGACGGACACTTTTTCATATACACAGATGATCCTCCTTACCTCTACCCTCCATAATTAAAATGACCAAGTATATGAAAGAACATCTTGAGGGCCACCTGGCGACAGTCATTGAATATTGTACGAACGCACTTAAGTGAAAGACAAATTTGTTTTCGCGCCTATTGATTCCACTTCATCTGATGGCAATGTTCCTCAACTGGTGTCCTCTGGTCCTAATTTGTCAGATGCTGTAGCCTCTCAGCTGTACTGACAATAGTAGCCAGCTTGTACGGACTATTAGAATCGACAAGTTTATGTTGACTAATAATGTTAAAAGTATATACATATTTTCAGTTAAGTGTGTATAATAACAGATAATAGATAATAGCAAATGCAGCCAAGCCGAGTTTATGTTCATTGTAATCGGTGTGTAACGAATAGAGAATAATAAGAAAGGAAAAATAACAAGAATAGTATAGGAAAGAGGCTCAATGTAACACTGCAAGCCCGAGAAAATTATAATAGAGAATGGTCACGCTTGTTGAATAATTGTTAAAGAAAGGTTGACTTTGTATTTGATTCTTTGGTCTCTACTTGAGCTCGAGTAACAATCCAAGGGAGTAACAGAGATGAAATGATCAAGGGACCACCGGACCTGCCGATACACACAAGAACACAAAACATACCAGCAGAAACACCTGGCAGATACCAGATACCTGGCTGGTACTTCTAAGGCGTGATGCAACTGTTTCATCCCCTCGGGGGCTTGCCATGCTTTAAGATTCTCTGGACATCTACGGGTACTTTCCGACACTGGTAGCTCCATGCATCCGACACTTTGCCTAAAGACCAATGAAAATATCTGACACGAGTCATCAATTATAAATTTCGTATTAATATTTTAGAGTTTTTTTTTTTTATTATTTTGGATAATTATTGACAGTCGTATTAATTTTATTTTTTTATTTTTTAGTAATTTGTGTAATTACTAGTAAAATTGCAGTCACTATGTGACTGCCGTAACTTGTGAGCTATAAATAAATCAAATTTTGCTTTATTAAATAATAAATTTTGTTAAATTGCACTGTACTTTCTTAAATATTGAAGTTTTTAAAAATATAAGCTCATCCTGATGTTACACTCGTCAAAAGCTTTCATTTGAGTACCCACATGCATTTTTGTTATATTTTTCATATCTATTATATATAATATATATAAATATATGAAAAATTGATGTGGGTACTCAAACGAAAGGTCTCGATGAGTGTAACATCAAGATGAGCTTATATCT
>CAJNRD030001120.1:16063010-16075892 GCA_905319865.3 Cotesia congregata
ATATATAAAAAAATTGATGTGGGTACTTAAATGAAAGGTTTTGATGAGTGTAACATCGGGATGAGCTTATATAGTTAAAAATGTCAATATTTCACAAGATATTTGTTAAATTGCACTGTACTTTCTTAACTATTGACGTTTTTAAAGATATAAGCTCATCCTGATGTTACACTCATCAAGAGCTTTCATTCAAGTACCAACATGCATTTTTGATATATTTTTCATACATACATATATATAGTACATATAAATATATGAAAAATTGATGTGGGTACTCAAATGAAAGGTCTCGATGAGCGTAATGTCGGGATGAGCTTATATCTTTGAAAATGTCAATAGTTCACAAGATACAAGGTAATTTCTTAATTATATCTATAGATAGAGCATTTTTTAATGCAGCCTAAATACTTATCATCATAAATTAACTATCGGTGAAAATGATATGAAATTTTGAAAAGGCACAAATTCAAATCAAGACCTTTGCAATCACACTAAATTTCAGTAAAAAAAACCTATTTTATCATATGACTATCCTGGAGACAAAATTTTTCTTATCCTCTTAATAATATAGATTAATATGTGATCGTTTCCAGAAACATGCAATCAATGAATATATTGATAAAAATTTTAATAATTTGAAAGAACAAATCTTGAACCAAGATCACCATTTTGAAGAATTTAACCTTTTTCAATAAAGCAGAAAAATTATTAAAAAAAAAAAATGTTATTTATTAAAACCAAGAAAATTCTTCAGAAGATTCAAGTTGTTTTGGAAAAGAAACAAATTTTTTAGAGACAAGAAAATTTTACTTTAGCCAAGAGAATTTTCGTTTTTTTTTTTAATATTTATTTAAATGATAAAAATTAGTTTTCTAATAAAGAATTTTATAAATAAAAAGATTTAACAAAAAAATATCACTTTTCATTTATTTCAAAAAATCCGCAATTCCGTTTATTAATTTATTTTATCAAATAATTTCTACAAATAACACATAATTGAAAGAAAATAAATATTTGTTATTTATTATCAAAAAGAATCTAATTGCTGGAAATATTTCACTCGTTAAGGCAAGCGCACGGTTATTTTATTTGTCGTCGAGATTAATCCCCTGCAGAGTTAAGTCACTAGTGTGTACATCACTTCGAGAGACTTTTATTCGCCGTTGGAATCTCACTTTCTTGCTATACTCGTGAATCTTGATTTGTCAACATTTCTTCAACCCCACGGATGGGGTATGAAGTTTTTTTATTTATTTTTATATATCTATATATACATGTTTTCCCGTATTTTGTATTTGTTGAAGCTTTCATTGCAAAAGCTGCGCTGTTCTGGGTTATGTTTGATGCAGTAGCTTCCAGCTTCAGGCAACAACTCTAAAAAAATTCACTGTATATATCAAGATTCTTGTTTTTTATTTTTTGCTCTTTCAATTTAACTTTTTGTAAAAATAACTTACGCTAATTAACTGGTATAAAATGAGCAAATACTCATTTAATTTTATTGTTCAGATAAAATTCATTTCATTAGATTATTTTTATTTTTTTTGCAACTCATTAGAGATAATTTTATAAAAAATAAACGATAATTGAAGGTAATAATAATTTTATATTGCATTCTTGCGACCGGATAATCGGTTGAATTTTTCAGCTGCAAGTTATCCCTATAAAATATTGAACATCAAGATCGCTTATCATTTTTTATAAAATAAAAACAATGAGACGTTTAGATATTATGAAATTCCGTAAAAATTCCAACTGGTTCAGACTATGGGTCATACTTCATATTAGTTTATAGTTTATAGATATCTACGATAAAGTCGGAAATAAAAATTTATATATATGTATGAAATTGAAGATGAAGATGAATTTAAAGAATAAAAAACTCTGCCGTTAAATCTTACACGTGCAGCAATTGAATTCACTATTCTATCGAAGAGACGTGAGGAAGTTTTATTTTTCTTTTATGGACGTGATAGAAAAACGATCGAATTAAAATAGCTGAGAAATTGGTATTGCGTTTGGCAATAAATTAAGCTATCAACTATTTATTATTGCTTTTAATTTTATTTTATAAATTTCTATTAATAAAATAGGATTTAAAGTAATTAATTGAGTGTAATATGTGAAAGTAAAAATAGAAATATTATTAGAAAGCCATTTTATATACGGAGATTACTTTCCGATAATGTCAAAAGAGGGCGTAAGCTGAAGGACGACCCTCGGATACTCGGAAGCTTTGAGGTATAATGTAATATTTATATGATTTTACACTAATTGCAACGATCTTATCTTGAAACATTTCTCATTAGCTGATGGTATATAAAAAAAAATTTGGCAAAACTTCTTTTGGCATTAACAAAACCCGACGTTTTAAATATCGTGTCCCACTTCTCCAGCAAATCTCACTGCACTTAATTTCCGGGTAATATCCGTCGTATATGCATTCTCTGTAATAGATAACCGTCTTCATTTGATAATCTCCGCCTGTTATACCCAAAAGTTGGAATTTATGTATCATTCGTTTTTTTTTTTTTTAACAAATAGTCACATTTATTATACGAATCTTTTATGTTATGTTAAAAGTTTAAATAACTTCAGTTGTCAACAGTTATGTCTTTTTTATCTCTTGTACTTTTGTTGGATTGGAAAAAAAAATTGACAAAATTTTTTTCGATTTTTTTAGGAATTGTCATGGATATAAATAGTGCAACTTTATATCGAGCCGACATTTCGTTACTACAAAGAATTATCAAATGGTAAGTAATCAAAATTAAATTCTAAAATTTTAATATAAAAAAATTCGCTGATAGAAAGATTTAGCAATACTTAATAATTCTTTTTAACATTATATGATTTAATAAAAACTAGCTACCTTTCAGTCACTATGTGACTGCCGCGACTTGTGAACTAAAAAATCAAAATTTTGCTTTATTAAATATTGACTTTGGTTAAATTGCGCTGTACTTTCTTAATTATTAACGTTTTTAAAAATATAAGCTCATCCCGATGTTGCACTCATCGAGAGCTTTCATTTGAGTACCCACATGTATTTTGATATATTTTTCATATATACATATATATAATATAAATAAATATATGAAAAATTGATGTGGGTACTCAAATGAAAGGTCTTGATGATTGTAACATCGGGATGAGCTTATATCTTTAAAAATGTCAATAGTTCACGAGATACAAGGTCATTTCTTAATTATGTATCTAGAGATAGAGCATTTCGAATACAGTCTAAATACTTATCATCATAAATTGAATATTGGGGAGAATAAATACACTGGCCACAAAATTCTGCTCATTCTCTTAATAATATAGATTTATTAACATTTAAAAATTATGCATTCACATAATTAATAAATTTTACTATTTATTTATTTATGGTTACAATATTTTAAAAAATTTAGAATAATAATAATAATAATAAATTATAGAATTCAAAGTATGAAACGAATACATCAATATAAATTTGAAGTGTATTTGAAAATAAAAATGAAATGAAAGATACTTGGCATGTCATTGTGGGATTGTTAGAGGATAAAATTGAAGGGCAAACATATAATATCATACATAGATGCAGAGATATATATTATATATATTACATATTATATTATATTATATGTTAGTATAAGTGTATATGTGACGAGGCGTTTCTGTTGACAGAATATCGAGGGTGAAACATCTGGACCCACGTGTGTTGTTATACGAATCTCAAATACCAGAAGCCTGTTATGCTTGTTGTGTGTTGTATATATCCTTGATATCTGCCCTACACTGTTGTGTACAACCGTCTATGATCTCCCAGCTCCCTGCTGGATGTTATAATTAGTTACGCTAACTCTTACCCCCTCGAGAATCGTCATCCTCTTCAAGTCCTATCGTTAATTCGTTCTAATGAAAATACATTTCAACTTTACACTCGTTAATGTTTTCGTTAATCTCACTTCTATGGATTTTATTTTGACACTTTGATTTTGATTTGGTTCACTTAGGGCCTCCTCCCACATGCTCATCAATGTTTTCTAAATTTCACGGGTTTATCCAAGTAAAAAGGGGTGTAAAATAAATTTATTTTTTTTTTAAATTGAAAATTTGTAAAATACTAAAAATGATCTCTAAAAATTTTCTTTAGAAAAAAAATATTTTAATTAAAAATTTTAGAAATAAAAAAAATATTAAATATTTTTCGGTAAAAATACAAATTAAAAAAAAAATCAAGATGATTTAAGTCTTGAAAATATTCTTAAAAATTAAAAATTTTAATTATCAGTTTTTAAACTCGTAAAATTTTTTTATAAAATTTTTGTTTAATAAAAATGTTTACAATAACAAACAAAAAAAAATCTATCATAGGGGAGTTTGACTTGAGCATAGTATTTCACAAATGATAGAGAAAATATTCACTAAAAAATTCTATTCCCTCTGTGTACTGATTTAAGTCTGGAATTTATTCCTATTTTGCCTGTATAACATCGACATTTTTCGCTTTTGTTAAAGTGATATCCAAATAAAACAGTAGAAAAAAAATTTGCCTGGGAATTATAAAAACTAAAAAAGGAAAAAAAAAATAACATCAATATCAATATCAATATCAATGATAATTTCACCTTTCAGACCAGGACGTGACATATTGAGTGTCGTGACTCATGACATCTATACTTACCAGCGGGACGTAAATAAGCAAAATAGTTATATAGTTATAGAATAATTTAACCAGAGAAATGAGACAGTGATAGGGTCATGAACCCCTTTGACCTAAGAGACTGACTTTGACTCGGTGTCTCCGCTTTCGCACCACTTTTATATATTTACACTCGCGCAAACTCTCTCGAGTAAGCTCTTTCCGCATTAAATGTATATATAAGTAATTTGAGTACCCGATTTTAGCTCATATCGCATCTCGTATCTCATGAATTCTTGAGTTATCATTATTTTAATTGACACTTTGAATATTTATCAGGGGAAATTAACACTAAAATAATATCCTTTGGATTTTGATACTTGCTAAATTTATTTTCATCTTTAGCTTCAGAGTTCATTCCAATTATATTTCAAGAATAAATATTGTTTGACGTTGTGACTGGTGATGTCTGTTTCGGACGTATATTAATCAAATTCAAATTTTGATCGTCATGTTATTTTAAATGCGATCGATCCACGGGGTTCCTATTGTATCGTATATATTATTGAACAATCGCCGCGAGTACCAAATACCAGATATAGACGCGTGTGGTCTTATAATTTAATTATATTTGCTGAGTGATGATTTTACCATCCAACATATATATAGACATATTATATGCAGACATGTATACTGCTTATATATGAGCCGAAAAGTGTAATTTAGGGATGATTTTGCAGTTTTTATTGTTTGTGGTCTGAAGAATTGACTCTAAAATTCTATTTTAATTGACATTTTTATTATAAGATGGATTTGAAAGTCACGGTAGTATTTATTTAGGGCACGGGCGGGTAAAACGGAAATAGGGCACATCAGGGTAATCTTTAATTTTTTTTTTTTTTAATATTACCTTCCAACTTTGATGTTTTTATTAGTTATGTAAGTATTGAGTATTTTTGATCAATTTGTGTTAAAATTTTTTTTTTCCTATGATAAATTATTTCAAGTTATTTATAAAATTTTTATTCAAAGTGTAAAATTATAATCATCTTTGATCTAGCCAAAAAAAAAATTCTTGAGATTAAAATTAAATAAAATTTTTTTTAGTTTGAGAATTTTTCTCTTGAATCAAGTTTTTTTTTCTTCACTGCAAACTCGACAATTTTTAGAAATAATTTTGCAGCTGAAATAAATCAATTTTTGACGTTCTATTAGAGATTAACTTTGTCTGTCATTAGCAATATATTAACCAATGGTATTACGACAAATTCATTTTTTAATTATTATGCAAAACGTGAGAGGTTTTTTCTACCCTTAAATTTGTAAATTCTTCAAGATATAATTGCAAGAATTTGAGTAAAAATTTTTTTGAGCTTTCAGCGAGCTTAACAATAAATTCTAGATCTTTTTCGTAAAAATATATTTTTTCTACTCAGTACACTGAAAAAAAAAATTTTCTTAGCGGGAAATTAAAAATTCTCAACTGGAGTGTAAATTTTCTTGGCTCAAGAAAATTTTTTCTTACTCCAAAATAACTTTCGTTTTCCTTAAAATTTTCTTGGCACAAGAAATTTGTTTTTTGTGTGTAGGTTAATGCGCTTGAAAATGCAAATTTCAATTGTTAAATACTTGTTTTTGTCAACCTTCTCCTATTGCCAATTACAATAAGAATTAATTCTAAAATTTTATCACAATCACCCATATAAATATAGTGAGTGTCATTGATACATAATGATTTAGTGATACACATATATATAGGCTCGGTTTTATTATAATTCGATGGCATTCAATTAGGGATGAAGGGTGACGGTGTAACTGCATGTATGTAATTGTCCGGACAGATAAATGATGTGAATGTGTGACGCGGAGCAGTAGGCAGTATGAAATAGAGGGTGGTTGAAGAGCTCGGTATTTGTTTTGGGTAAACGTGGCTACCCCTGGGCCGCTCGCTTCCAAACGAGCAAACGACCAATGACATCCACCAATGATTTGGCATACATTCATGCATGCGGGGACGCATACCGAGGATAATGTCATGCAGGTGTACCTAGTGTGACAATAGGACTCGCCTAATTGACCATGAAGTGGATCATATATTCCTAAATTTAATTTCGTTTACATAATTAATCTTTTTTAATCATTTATCTATTATGAAATTTTCAAGTATTCTTGGCTAATTTTCACGGTAATTAAATTTACTGCTATATGTATTGAAATAAAATTTTTACTGATTATAAAATATTCGGACTGATGATCATTATTCTAATTATCTTTAATTAATTGAATTAAGATAAAAAAATGTATTTTTTTTATTATAATCATAATGAAAAATTTAATCCTCTTAAAAATTTTTTCCCATAAAATTTTTACCTCTAAAAACTCTAAGTTTTAATCATCCCCGTAAAACCCAACAAATGAAATTCGTCATAAAGTATTATCTTTTTTAATTATCGACAATTTGGCGCTCTGCACACAGCAATCGTAATTATATTGCGAAGTGAGCGTAATTGAATATATTCACTCATCGAATCGCTAGGCTAATTAAAAAATCCATAATGCATGCAATGTAGCCGCCGAAAATTTATAAAATAAACAATTCGCTGTTTCCTATTTAATAAATAATACGCATGCGCCAAATATCATTTTTATTCGGTTATAAAGTGATAGAGTAAACTTGTATGATTTATAAAAAGTTGAGTCAAGTTTTAAGATGGTTATTTTATTTGCTGACTTATCAATAATGCCAGAGGTGGTTTCAGCTTTTTTATTTTACTCTTTTTGCACTGCATTCAAATTCGCTGTTTTGTATTATATATTTTATGATAAATGATTTGAAATAGATCGACGGAAGAAATAAGCTTCTCAAATATAAACGTAATTTTTAACAATTGTTCAATATTGTAAATTTTCAATAAAATTTTTTCTTAAATCAAGTTAATTTTGTTTTTTTTTTTTTTTCAGAGTTGCGTTGATAAAAATATATATCGATACTGCCATTTTAATACGTCATATCCCACATTAATAAAATTTTACAGCTGGCGGTAAAAACAGTTCATTTTTAATATTAATTAAATGGGATTCAACGGATGAAAATATTTATTTAAAAATAGTTATTAAACTATCAGAGCTGAGATTTTTCAGTTAATGGGCTATCCAGTCTAATACAACAAATTTTTTCTTTAATTTTTTATTTTTTCATAATATTGTTCGCCTGGATATTCTTCCAGGCATAAACAATTTCGCCAGAAAAAATAAAAAATTAAAGAAAAAAATTGTTGTATTAGACTGGATAGCCAATTAACTGAAAAATCTAAAAGTATTATATAAACCGCTCCTTACGAGAAATAAATATTGAAAGTTTACCATCGGCTTTGAATAAAAATGTTTTAAATTTCATAATATTGTTGTGATTCTATTTTTCAAAAAAAGTAAGTATGTCAAGTTTTGTGGGATACGACGTATTAGAATGGCAGTATCGATATAACATTTTGCTTGTCTATTTACCGACGTTAATAATTTCTATAATGTAAATTAAAAAAGAGACCAATCTACTTAAAATACTATTATTATTATTATACCGTAATTTCTACCATTATCAAAATGATCTATTCAATGCATGCCTCTACTGTGAAAGCCGGACAGCGTTTCACTATCACATCGAAATAATTTCGTAACTTTACGCTCATTAGCTGAAACAAAATAATTTTTTTTCTTTACAATTCAAAAGAAGAGAACGAAGACCACATTTTTTCCAATACTTTTTACATTTTATAAAAATAAAATAAATATTTATAATCAACAATATTGATAATTATAATGTAAAAATAATTCATAATTATCTACACCTAAAAAGTTTACGGGACCGCATCAGTAGAGCGAAAGATATTGTGGGGTATAAATACGAATAGATATCACAGCTTGACCCTCTTTATTTAGTATATCTATTATCCAGAAAGTTTTTTTTATTACATTATTTTCCAGAAGGACACGTGCAACGGACCTTTCGTTACGGTTCCTGAACTCCCAGTTATGTGCTCGGTGACAGTAGTTAGCGTCTGTTATTTGCACATCAATATCGGTGTTGATATGCCACCGATATGGGGTGTATATTTACTGCACCAGTGTCCAGAGTCCGGAGGAAACTATTTTTTTTTTTTTCATCTTGTAACAAAGCTGCCCGATCCTTTGTTTTCATTTATTTGCAATTCGGAATTTTTAACCGATAACTTTTTAATATTGCAAATGTATGTTGAAAAAAACGCGCTGGATTTTTTTAAGCTAATAAAACAAACTACATATGCATGTAAATTTTTTCCGGGGAGGTGTAACGTTTTTTAGATTTATATTTCTTAATATAATTTATGATACAAGGAAAGTAAGGAAGTGAAAATGCTTTGGAATGAAAGAAAACTGCGCAGTTTTTTAGAGAGAGGGTGACCTAGGTCGATCGATTTATTCTTGAGATACTATTACACGTCCTCATATATGTTGTATATTTTATAATATATATATTTTCGATAAAGTATATACGAGCATCAATACATATAAAAACGTATATGTTTGCAATATCTCATGATATAAAAAATTTTAACACACGCTTTGTGTGCTATTCACACCACAATTTTTATTTTTAAAGTCAATCTAAGTAAATTTAGTATTTTTTTTTTTATTATAAAACTTAACAATTCATTCCAAAGCTCATTGCCAAATTTTATACTTCGTAACTGAACCAAAAAATTTATTTCCTTGACATAAAACGTCTCAGTTTCACGTAACAGCAATATACACAATTCAAGAAAATACTAAAAGACGCAATCGAGACGATAGTATCAAGAAATACGAGCTGGACTCTGATTGCTGATATTTTCCCGGAAAATTGTCTCGTAAAAAGAGAACTTGGTAAAGTTGCGTTGTACATAAACTCAGAATTGTTCTTAAACTTTATCTCGAATCATATTACAAAATTAAGATGCATTTCGCGAAGTTTGCAATAAAAAAGTCTATCGTTATTTTTTTCTATAGTTACCTTTAATTTATTTATTCATATCAAGATCAAAAATATGAATATGAATTTTCCGATTTTTGAGTCACTAATTGCACGCCTCATAAGTGAAGCAGTGAGGTAGTGACATGTCAAAAAAGCAGTTTTCTCGAAACTAAAATTGATTTTTTTCTACTTACATCGCACTTACAGGATAATATGAGTGCACTTATATTAAGTAAAATAATCTGTCAGGAACATAAAATATATTTCAATAAAAATTATTTTGTTTAACATAGTAAATAATAACATTAAAAATAATCTTTCATGTGTCTGTGTTTTATGGATCCGTGTATGTTGGCAGGGAATTTGCTCGAAAAAATTATCATATCGGAATAATTTTTTTTTATTATCTAAAGTAACACACTGACGACTTTCTCAATTAATAGGACCGTTCAATTTACTGTCGTTTAATTATTATTTATAAAAAACTAAGATACGACTGTGTATTTGTATATCTATACATACATTTTTTTACACTGAGAAAAAAAAGTACTACTCTTGAGAAAATTTTCTTGTCACAAGAATATACATTCTTGATAATTTTCAAGAATATATTTTCTTGTCTCAAGAATTGATCGAATTATTTTTTGTTTAATTTAATTCAAGTGAACCTATTCGTTTGTTAATCTATCATATTATTTATTATTTTGAGTTTTACTTGTATACCGTTTTCTGGTTTTTACAAGGTTACTTTCCGTTCTATATTATCTCCACAATTTTTCAACCCTTTTTATTATCAACATATCCTCCACTCTTTTTATAATCAACATGTTCTCCACTTTTTATTATCAACATGTTCTCCACTTTTTATAATCTTATTAATCTATCATAATTAATGACAATATTTCATTATCATGATAGATATTGATATTATTTTGTCAAAAAACCAAAATTTATTTTAAACGATTCTTGAGCCAAGAAATTATTTTCTGGACAAAAATTTTTATTTTTCTCAGTGTATAGTATTTTTTTTCCTCACCTTAGAATTATGGCGCCACTAAACCATAGCAGAATTTTCTGTTTTTTATTATTTTTTTTTGTATTTTATTTTAATCAATTTTATTGTAGAAAATGAGATTATGAGGCGTGCACTTTTGGATTTTCCAAACTATTTTTTATTTCTGTTAACTGATACATATTAATGGAAGATTTATTTAAATAAATCAGTAGTGAGTAAATCCTTAGAAGCAAAACACTGAGACGATAAATTAGAAGCTCCTGTTAGGACATAAATGATCTCTGTGATAGTAACGAGAAGTATAAACAAGACATTAAGAAACACGCGATGATTGACGAAGTAGATTGATTTATTGCTTTTATAAATTTCGTAAACAAACAACAAACCTTCTGCAGTTCAGAAGCATGATTGGATTTAAAATTTAAATAGACAAATATTTAGCTTGCTCAAAGCGCTGATGCTTGAAGTTATTGATTAAAATCACTTGGAACTCTTTAGGGAAATATTCGGAAAAAAATGTTCAAATTCTGTGAATTAATTGTAGTTACAGTTGTTTTTATTTCCGAGTTTTCATTAATCGTCAATGATATTACTTTGTTGATGAATTGATGAAATTACATAATTATGTGTACAATTGTAAATACACAATGCATCGATACGAAATTCGTATTAATGACATGGCAACTTTCTTCTATCTGGCAATTGTTCGTTCGGATGAGAATGAATAGTCTGAAAAAAAGAAAAAAAACGTATTCGATTGGATTGGATATCCTGCAGGATATAATGAAATGCTTGAGGTAACAGTTGGTTAGAGTGAAGAGGGTAGAGAAGCATGTATTTTATTGAAATGGATGAATGTGAGTGCACTGAAGAAGAATATAGTTTCTCTCATTGTCGAGGACCAGCCATTGGTTGAGTCGAGCCACTAAATTGACAGCCAGACGATACTTTGTATTTGTGTATGTGGATACAAAAAGTGGTAGTCGGTTAAATTAATATTATACAATATGTACATTTATATGAATAAGAGAAAGAGGAAAGGAATATGCACCGCAATATTTGAGTTGTGTGAAGTACATAAGAGTGTTTTGATTGTTGATTGTCAAGTGAAAATGTGCTTGATATGAATATCCGTAAACCGTAAATTGAATAATGGACTTACCGATTTGAATTAATTATTATTCATTGAGTGTGATTGGAGGCACATGAGTCGATGGTATTTTAAATAATATGGATTTTATAATAAATACGAGTATTCATATCTTATATTTTCAATATTCATTATTCGTTGTTCATCCATATGTTAATCTATAGCTTTTAATTAATTCTGCTATATTATTTTATCAGATAATTTATTCAAGCTGGAATTTAATTATCATGATAAATATTAATAAATGTCAATTTATCTTTTTTTTTTTATTAAATTTATAACGAGAAATATTTATTTATTAAGTAATTTATTTATTTTACTAAAATTTATTGAAAAAAGTTTAAATTATATGTGAGCTTTTAGATTTTTTATTCAAATTTTCATGACTTATTGTCTAAATATTTGATAGAGTATTAAAAAAATAGAAAAACAAAGAAGATTTTAAAGAAGCGGACTTATTAATCGGCTCAAAGTTTTGTACCAAATCTCTAAAAATATTATTCTATAAAACGGCTGTTTATTGTGCATTTAATCGTACTATACTCGTTTTAAAAGCATTTTGAAATTATTAAAGCTTTGCAATTCTATTCTCAGGGAAATGCAATTCATCATTTTCGTTCGAATTAATTCACTAGCTTTCGCCTGTTTTCACTACGCTGGTCAAGCATTTAAAATCATTAATTTATCGCACGTAATACGAGAACAATATGTTGAGATATTTATTGAATAGGAATTATATTATTATTATTATTATTATTATTATCTATATTATTAAGAGAATAAGAAAAATTTTGTGGCCAGTGTATTTGTATGATAAAATAGGTTTTATGGTTAAATTTGGTATCGTTGGAAAAGTCTTGACCTGGAGTTGTGTCTTTTCATGGTTTCATATCATTCTCACCAATAGTCAATTTATGATGATAAGTATTTAGGCTGCATTCGAAAATGCTCTCTTTCTATAGATACATAATTAAGAAATAACTTTGTATCTTGTGAACTATTGACATTTTTAAAGATATAAGCTCATCCCGATGTTACAATCATCAAGACCTTTCATTTGAGTACCCACATCAATTTTTCATATATTTATATATATATAT
>CAJNRD030001120.1:16077918-16099106 GCA_905319865.3 Cotesia congregata
ATATATATATATATATATATATATATATATATAATAAGTACATATAAATATACGAAAAAATGATGTGAGTACTCTAATGAAAGGTCTTGATGAGTGTAACATAGGAATGAGCTCATATCTTTAAAATTGTCAATATTTCACACGATATTTATTAAATTGTACTGTACTTTCTTAACTATTGACGTTTTTGAAGATATAAGCTCATCTCGATGAGTGTAACATAAGGATGAGCTTATATCTTTAAAAATTTCAATAGTTCACAAGATGCAAGGTCATTTCTTAGTTATGTATCTAGAGATAGAGCATTTTCGAATACAGCCTAAATACTTATTATAATAAATTGACTATCGGTGAGAATGATATGAAACCTTGAAAAGGCAAAACCTCTGCAATGATACTAAATTTCACTAAAGAAATTTTTTTTATCATATGCCTATCCTGGAAGCAAAATTATTCTTATTCTCTTAATAATATAGATGATGAAGTACGATTGGGTCCATAACCTGCTAAAACAATTAAGTAATATTTATTTATTATTGAGAGTAAAATTCTTAAAATTTCCACCTCTGAGGTCAGTCTTGTTGTCTTCGGAGCAATTTTAAACATTTTTTTTGCTAATATTATGCTCCATAATCTAAAACTCATGACGTCATTCAAAGCGGTGTAACGTCGAAGCCAATATTCGTGCAAACTTATCAAAAATAAAAACAATTTATTTCCCTTCATTTAAAATGATGTAAAATTTCTAAAAATTTATATCAAGTGTCATAAAAATCAAAATCTATAATAATAATAATAATAATAATAATAATAATAATAATAATAATAATAATAAATAATTAATAATTATAAAATATTTTGGTATAAAAATTAATAATATAAATGATAATTGTAATTGTAACCTTCAAAGGTCGAAAGGTTTGTTCTGGTTGGAACGATGAAGATGAGGATAAAGACTAAAAGCTACTCAAGATCATTAATAACAATTGACCACGCGCGAATAGACGTACACCCGATTGGTTTCAGTGCCTACGTGGTACGTGGTTGCTTTAGTATTTACTGTGCCATATACTGTGTGTACTATTTACTTTGTGAAGAAAAGAAAAAGGGGAGTAAGTAGGGAGTAGAGAGTAGAGAGTAGGGGCTAAATATCTTGCCCAAGTTTAACAAAGAGGATTTCTGGGACGGGCGTGTAGTGTATTGGTGTAAAAAGGGTATCGCTGAGCCTGAGTAAGAAAGGGGATGAAAAATGAAGAAGATAGTTGTGGTGTTGATGAGAGCTAAGCCACAGTAGATGAAAAAAAGTTTAATAGAATAGAACAAGTTGAGCACGATTTTTCTGGAGACAGTATCGTGTACATGTGACTCTTAGAAATAGGCGTTCAACCAGACACTGGTGGCCTCGACAATCCACCCCCTGAGCTCTAAGCTCGTTATTGGGAATCGATGTCCTGGAAAATTACTCACTGAACCTCCTTGGTCGTTGATCCTCGTATAAGAAAAGAGCACGAGAATATGTCCTGGAGAGAAATACGTCCTGCATGATACTTTTGTCCCAGATCTCAGTTTCTCTTGGATCTATTCTCTACACTTTATCCTGGACGGGGAATTGGGATTGGGTGTGTAGTGTCTGCCGTAAAGGACATAACAGCTGCCAGGAAAAGTTATCTTGGCTCGTGGACAACCATGTGTGTATGACTGCTACTCACTGGCTATTGTGTCCAGAGAAAACTACTTTATACAACTTTTGTTGATGATCCCTTAATACTGACCGTACTTTAACGCTTTGGGTAAAAAAATATTATCATCAGATGTTATTAGTAGCTATTTGACTTTACCTTTTTTTTATTTTTTTGGTATTGTTGGAAAAATATTGAGATTCATTTAAGATAATTTGTTTGGTCAGTTGTGATAGTAATAGTCTTGTATCTTGTATCTAAGAAAAATTTTTCATGACAATCAACAATTTATGAAAATTACTCTGATGGAAGACTATATTTACTATTGATAAATTTATTAATTTAGTAACAATTTATTTATTTATTACAAATAATTAAATACTTATTAACAGTAGACAAATTTTTTTTTAATTGCAAAAAAAATTTGCATCCCTTTAATTATGATTATTATTATTAATTTTTTCTTCATATTTTTATACAAAAAATAATTATTTGAAATAATTTCAAAGTATAATCTATGTTATTAAGAGAATAAGAAAAATTTTGTGGCCGGTGTATTTATATGATAAAATGGGTTTTTATGGTTAAATTTGGTATTGTTGGAAAAGTCTTGACCTGGAGTTGGGCTTTTTCATAGTTTCATATCATTCTCACCAATAGTCAATTTATGATGATAAGTATTTAGGCTGCATTCGAAAATGCTCTCTTTCTATAGATACATAATTAAGAAATGACCTTGTATCTTGTGAACTATTGACATTTTTGAAGATATAAGCTCACCCCGACATTACACTCACCGAGACGGGATGAGCTTATATCTTAAAAAATGTCAATAGTTAAAAAAGTACAGTGCAATTTAAAAAATATCTTGTGAAATATTGACATTTTTGAAGATATAAGCTCACCCCGACATTACACTCATCGAGACCTTTCATTTGAGTACCCACATGGCATTTTTATATATTTTATATATATGGTATTTGTGAAATATATAAATATATAAAATATATGAAAAATTGATGTGGGTACTCAAATGAAAGCTCTTGATAAGTGTAACATCGAAATGAGCTTATATCTTTAAAAAGGTTAGTATTTAAGAAAGTACAGTGCAATTTAACAAAGGTCATTATTTAATAAAGCAAAATTTTATTTATCTATTTTTCACAAGTCACGGTAGTCACACAGTGACTGCAAGGTTGCTAATTATTATATTAATTGATTAATTAAATTTTTTATAATTGCATTGAACTTAAAGAAGAATAAATTATTTGTAAAAAATAAAACAAACAAAAATTAGAGTTAATCTTTATAAACAGTTTGTAAAGAGCGTAATTAATGACGATGAAGCAAAGCTGAACTTTCAAATATTTATTTAGCTATCGGCATAATAAATATAATTATTACACAACTACTGGTGAAATATTTATTCAAGCACCCTCTGTTTCATCAATTCTCTCATCATTATCTCTGATTTGGCAAAGTAAGCTACTGAACAAATACTTATTTGAATTCCCCTATTGAGTTTATTTTCATATGCTCCCACACTGCTTTTTCGCGACGCGAGTAACCGAGAGCGGAAAAACTTTTCTCATAAATTTAAACGTTTATATGATAAAAATAATTCAAGTAGAAATTAAATGTTTACTCATGTTTGAAGTTTTTTTTTCTGTACTATACGACAAACAATAATTATTTGTACGTTATATAATTTATATAGTGCTAAACATTATTAACTCGCTTCAAACTGAATTTTAATTTGCATACATACTACTCTTTATTTAGTACAATACGTTGGAAGCTATATAAGCTATGGGCTTATGATTGTGAATTGAGAATCGTAAATCGAACGCAAACAGCAGGAAATAATTGAGCGTTTGTTTGATTGATGTCGGCTAATTTCGTAAGGCTTCATATCAATTACATAAATGCTGGGAGATAACCTACATAAATTTATCAAAGTGCTTAAATTCACGTAAAGAAGAGATAAAAATCTTGTAAGTCTTCATGAAGAATTCATCAAACTCGCTCAACTTTATCTCCCTTTTCTATTCGTCTCGACGTAGACTTTTACTACGGAAATTAATTGATTTATTCTTAATGCTACCATATTCTCTTTTATTTCATTGGATTTATTTTTGTAATTTAACAACAATTCGTGTCGACAGTCAATACGGAGCGTAATTACTTTCTTTTCACTGACTGAACACTGAAACTCATTTATTTATCGGTTAATTTATTTAAAATACTAATTTATTTAATTATTTTGATGAAATAGTTTAAGATTTAGTAAGATATAATTTAACTTTAAAATTTAGTTTTAATTTAAATTAACTTTTACTTTATTTTATTTCATTTATTGAATAAGTTTAAAAATAAATAATTACATGAGAATCTTTGAATTTTTTTTATTAGTCAAAAAAATATATATATTTTTTTGAAGTAAATAAAATTATTTTGGATACTGATAAAAATTTATATTTGAATTTTAATTAAGAAAAATTGAAATTTTTCCAGTAATTAATCTATTATTTTTTATTATTAAAGAAGACAATTTTTGAAACGGATGTAGAAAATTTGAGTGAAAAATTAAGATAGTATTTTCAAAAAATTTGTCATTCAATTTATCTCGTCAAAATTTAACTAAGAAAAAAAGCTACATTTAATAACTTCAATTCTATGGATAATAAATTTTATTTTTATTTATCATACATTTTATTATTCACGCATTCAGTAAATTGAATCGCAAACCAAAAATGCTTATTCAATATTTTCAACCTCTTTTAATTCATTCCAATATTTTTTATTTTTCAATCCGATTTCTATAAAAAAAAAAAAAAAACTTTTCATCAACCAAAAGTCCAAACATTTTCCTCGAGCATAATCCACTTGACCGCTTGAATTAAATTAATACCGATCACAAAATGAAATTTACTAAAACAGAAATTCTCATCGATTGCAATCATGATTGACCTAAAAGAACCCTCGAGGGAAATTGATGTTGCTTCTTGATTGCTGGATTTTACAATTTTTCACTCAAATCAACAGCTCGTCTCTATATGTCAAGGTGGTGAGGTAAAACCACATCGCTTGAAAAAAAAATATTAATTACCAACTAATGGAGAAAAAGAAACTCATAACACAGAGAGTACTTAGCCTGTAATTTAAATTAATTAATAATTAAATCAAGACATTATCAAATTTCGAATATAAATATTGGAAAAATTAAAGTACCTACTACTTAATATATTGATATTTATAAACTTATAAAATCCAACAACCTCACACTTCTCATCCCACAAAGTTATATAATGAGCGTCAATCGGAGCTTAAATGTATAAACTTTTATGCAAACATATCCTCCGCAGATGAGGATCTATAAGCTAAATCATGTGAAAATTTGCTAGTAATTAGAATTCACTCGGGTAATTATGGTGGCAAACATGCACAGCACACATATGCAACAAGATTTCGAGGGGCGTAATTCAGTATACAGAAATCAGTGACTTGAATTTGACGTGGGTAGAAGGTAGAAGGTAGAAGAGGGTTAAAGTAAAGACACCAACGTAGCAACAGACTTACCCTGCACACAATTCATTTCAACAAAGTTCTCAAGCTTGAGTTTGTACAACGAAACTCGTCTCGAGAAATGTCCGACAATTAAAAGCTACCGAGGAACCTTGAATAAAGACAAATAGATTCATGTGGGATTGACACGCCGTACGTCGTTGTATTAACAGAGAACCACCAAGAAGAAGAAGAAGTAACATTTTATGGATTAAGCTGACGACGAGAAATATCTGAATTTAAATCCGAGGCTCAATTAAATGAAATATATATAATACATTGCACGAATATCATGGACGGGTCATGGTACTTTTGTCCCATGGTAATTGTCTCACGTCTCGCAAATTTCAATTAACTGTTTCACAAATTAAACGCTGACTTATTTAAAACTGTTATTATGCTGGTGTAGTTTAATTAATTAGGAGATTTTTGCATCGTTATTCTTGATGCGATTCATAGTGAACTAACTCGACGAATTATATTTGTCTTTTTCGAAAGTGTTGTAATTAATTCGACAATGGCTTCATTTCTGGTTGTTGGATTTCATTTTGGTAACAGACGAGAATGTGTTGAATTATTTGCAAGATTTTGATGGTACATTGTGTAATCTTATTAGTTATTACTTATAAATTTACGGTAGGGGTATTACTTTAGAAGCAGATGAGGGAGTGGATTATTGGTTTAAAATTTGATGGCTTGAAAGAGACATAGAAGCTCAGTGCATCAAGAGCTTACTAATTAATCCACCGACGTACTTGGATTGGAGAAATCTGCTTCCTTACTATCGTACATTATCTATGTGACGTAAATTGTGGTTTCGGTCCATTAAGAAATTAACGCTTATTATCATTTTTTAGCCGGTTATTGATAATTTGCATTGTCAATTCTATTAGGGTGTATAGTGGCAAAAAATACTTTTGAAGTAGTATCACAACGAAATAATTAGTCCAAAAGATCTAATTACAAGAAAATTACTCAGCAAAATTCTGATCAAGAAAGTATGAAGAATAATACAAAGCATGTTGAAAAATAATAAACAATCGGCCATTTTGTGATGGCTGGTGGTATCTTCATCCGGTTTCGCAGCTCCGGCTGTCGGAAGCTACGTGTGACTGCGATAATTCCCTTTTATATACATTATACATCACCTCTCACGTTTGGTTACATAATAATATAATATAATATTCTTTATTTAATTCGAAACCACTCAAGCATACATTGAAGAGCGATTTGCATTAGCCACACCCAGTTATACTTCAGCACATGAGCGTTAGTCCCATCGCGTGCAGAGCTAAGTTACTCGACTGGATTTCAAATTAAAACTGCTTATGCTGCTTCTGGTACAATAGAAACATAAAGAACTTACATAGATAAATGTTTATATTAACGTTCAAGGGATGATCACGTCATGAGGTGGTTTGATTTAAGACCGCAAGATTCATTAGATGTTTTACTTATTAATTCTTATCGTCAATCTTACTGCTGTTTAACAATCTCTTAAAATTATTGGCTATGTAATTAAAAATTAATTGCAGTAGAATTTTGATAAGATAAAGTTCAAGGAAAAATTTTTAAATATAAATATAAAAAAATTAAAAAAATCGAATGAGATGTTATAGAATTTTTTAATTTGTAAAGTTCAAATTTTAATTAAGTTTTTTTATTGAAAAAATTGAATTTCAAGAAGATAGCTTTTATTTGGTTCAAATTTAACTTAATAAGTTCTATTTAACTTGATAATTTTGTAATTTGATAATGAATAATTGCACGAAGACGATTAAAGATTTTTTCTTGTAAAAAAGGTTTAAATAAAAATTTTAATTTGTCTAAAATCGAGCAAAAAAATTGTTGAAATAAACAATTTGTCTTAATTTTATTTTTTTCAGAAAGTAATAGAGGTTCTATTTTATTTGGATATTTTTTTTTAATCCAAAGAAAATTCTGAAAAATGACAGAGAGTTTCAAGTTTCTTGGGAAAATGTCTCAAGTTAATATATAACTCAAGTATTCGACATGTATGAATAGTATTGAGTGCATACTATATACGGTGTTCTGTATAAACCTAATTCAGAAGCATCCGTCGGTGAGATTACTTCTGTTGACAGATCTCGACCACGACACGTGACACGAATTAAGCTTATAGGAGAAGATGTAATTACATATATAGTAAAACATTGTTCTCTGTGGACTGGGATTATCTGGAAGCTACCACAAAGCACTGTAGTATCGGGATTATTAATTATATTGATACCTAGTATGGACCAAAATTGAGATAATACTTGCGAATAACGCGTTATATGTTGTATCATATCATGTGTTGTCCATAAATGTAATTGTCTATATTTAGATACTAAATTTCATTAATTAATCGAATATTCTACAAAAAAAAATATTACATTTAATTTTTTGATATAGAGCAATATACCTTTCTAAAGAATAACAAACATTTTTCTACAAATAAACCAGGTGATATGTGATGAAAGCAATAAACAAATCGATTTCTATCTGCGGTTATTGAACAAGAATGTAAATACGCATTACGGTTGATATCCACCTTTGACAACTTTCGGCACAAAATATTCAATAAATAATACCGAGTCCCCTTTATCTGTTTATCTAACAAAAACGATAATAGTCTTGAGTCTACAATCTACGGTGCAGTGTATTATGTGACGAAGCAACTCTTGCTTTTAATATAAAATATAACATTATACTATTGTATTATATAAAAAGTATACCTAAGCGTCGTTAAATGTAATGAAAAGATTGTAGCGAGGGCAGAAGCTGGTGGCACACGCTTTGCCGGGACAACATAATTCAATTTGACGTCAATTCAACCCTACTCTCTATTATTATTATTACTTTCAAAGCTACTTCCTCACTCTTTATTTTACGTGTATACATCTATATCTCTTTATCTTCTATTGTACTCCTTTTCTCTTTGCCTTCAATGATTGTGTCCTTTTTTTCGCGACAGCAGATGCTAGATGATGTGATAATAAACTAAATTATTCTGTTACTCTTTTAACTCATTTTCCACCGCCCTTTCAACTAATAATTTACAGCAAATAGTTAAAAAATCAATTCGTTCTTTTTACTGATTCATTTAATTATAAAAAAAAATTGTCTTAGAAAATCACAATAGCGCCATCTCTGAGACACAATTGAAATTACTTCAATATTTCATCCATAAGAAGATAATCAATCGATTCAACGATCAACTATAGTTGTTACTCGCCCGCTCCGCTGGGCGCTTTATAGAATTGCATTTTTAGATCTAGACTTGAAATTTAATTAGAGTATTGCTTTGACTTGCACAAATTCCAAATTATATCGAACTAGTATACGTTGCGCGCGCAAGCGCGCGTGTGAATGTTGGTATGGAAATATATATATTTTCATGCTTATGATATATTTGACCAATCACGTTACGAATAGTTTGTATTATTGTGTATATTTTCATATTATTCATCTAAATTATAAGAGTGGACTAGGCCAGTCTTAATAACTGGGTTTTTTACTTTATTATTATTTCTATTAACATTTTCAAAAATAAATTTTAACTAGTTTATCAAGTCGCCACCAGGCGGCGCCTTGGCGCTTTTTCTTCTCGCTTTTAGAAATTTTTTGTGAAGTTTATAAACTATAAGACCTAGGTATAACTATTATTCCGATCAGTTCAGTAGTTTTCGCAGTATAACCGAACAAAAAAACCGGCTCTCTATTTATTAGTATAGATATAGTAAGATAATTAAAAAAATTTTATTTGTGTATCAAAGCGGACTAGAAAAATCATAAAATTATTTACCAAATCATAAAGCACCCTTAAGTCCAATAAAAAATTTTATATTGATAAAAAAGGCGGTAAAATATTTTTTTATTTATGTAATCTAAGCAAAAAAAAATTTTAATGGATGATTAAAGTCTCAAGGATATTATCAGCGAGCAAATATCGTTTTTCTTGGGTACGATTTTTACACTCGCTACAGTATTACAGTTGACTTTAATAGCCCATAAAATAGTGGATAATCGAAACACGCGAGGTCTGTATGGTACATACCTATACTCTCCGTAATATAAAATATATAAATAAAAAAAGCTCATGTATTTATACCCGTACATTTTTTTTATTTCAACCCTCTACCAATACACTATTAACTAATAACAATAAAAATAGGTCTGAGTAGAGTGCTGTCCAGCATGTTGGTAATTTGACACGAGTAAGATAAGATCGGGTCTTTAAACTTTATTTATTCTCTTACACTTAAAAAAATCCCCCACATATAGAATATAAGTAGGAACTGTAAGTTGGACCCTCTTGTGTTTAAACTGCTAACGCCTACCCCATTTTATCTTTGACTCTTGGCTTTTTAATTTTCGCTTTTGCTTGCAGTTCTTAGCTCAAAGCGCCAGAAGAGCTTTGGTACTCTGTAATCTAGAGATCAATTGCGCCTAAGTGTTTTAGAGTCACTTTGGTGATGTTGATGTTATGGTAATGGTATAACCAATCAGCGATTGCTGATCAGTGATTATTTTACTTTTTATCAGATTACTGTTGACATTTAAATTCATAAATAAAAAATGCTTTTTATGCAGTCACTTTTTTTGGCGGTACTAGATAAACAAATTTAAATTTAGTACCTATTATCTTTATTAAACATTTATTGCCTTGATTATTCAGGACTAAGGGCAGTGGTAAAGGATTTGATACTGATTGATGATTTTGATCTCTGTCAATTATTTTTTATATTATTACTTAATAAAATACAAAAATGATCCAATTTATTAAATTTTATCAAAAAAAAAATATTTGAAAAATTTTAGGATTTTTTTAACAGATAAATAATGACAAAGAAATTTCTTATGTAGAAATTGTAAAGAGCTATAAATGCAATAATAAAAAAAATCATTTTTTATAATTAATTCATTTGTTGAATAAAATTAAAAAATGATGAACCGCATGTTCTAATTTCAGTGTTACTTTTACATAAGTAGAGAAACTTTTGAATTATCTTCTTCAAAAAAATCCCGCTTTTTTAACTTGAGAAACGCTATTTTAAAGTATAATTTTAGAGTTAGTATTTTTTTTTTATTAGAGAAAAGTATGTACAAGGCATTGGTGTAAACCAATATAGCCATTAGAATTAGTATATATACACTGAAAAAAAATTTTTTTTCCTCCTAGAATACTAAATTTTTTACTCGAGTTTTCTTGATTTAAAAAAACTGTTATTCTGAACCTCAAAATACCACAAAATTTAATTTAACAGATATTTGATCATCTTTAGAACTTTTGTTAACAAATAAATTATGGCAAAAAAAGGAGAAAAAAAAATTGACATCTAGAAATTTAAAAAAATAAAATATGCAATTTTTTTTAAATAATTTTGTATAATTAAATTAATTGTTAAATAAAATTAAAAATTAGTCAGGTGACAGCTAACTTTAATGTCATTAAAATACCACGTTTTATTTTAAGACTAGTTTTTTGACAGTGAGAAAACTGTATTCTTATAGTTAAAAAACTTTCGTATTTTAGTCATAAGAATACCAATTTTTTATCCATAAGGAAACATTTCCTTGGTAGAAAAAAAATTTTTTTTCATCGTATACGATCTACTAACACGACCTTTCAGAATTATCGTAAAACTAATCGATAATTATTACTTGCGTTAAATTTCATTGAAGTGAAGACTGAATGCGTCATACCTTCAGAATAATTTTGTCAATTGAAGTTGACCAGGTCATCCATATTACAAGTATAGCATTTTCTATTTAAAAAACTTTCTCACTTTGAATGTAAAATATGTAACTAAAAATCAATGCGACAAATCTTCATAAAATAAAAAAATCACGATAAAATGTATAAATTGAACAATTGACAAAAAATGCAAATAGAATAATGAAAACTATCGACAAAATATAACTAAGTGGAAAGAGTTAACAGTTCCCACAGTATAGCGAATAAAATGGATTGAAAGTTGGTTGATATATTTTACAATTGCTGTCACAACACGAGCCACTTGATCTGACCGATTAAAAAGGCACCTCGAATTGCCAGCTCTAAATAGTTCCTTTCAATTGTTCTCTTTCGAGGGCATTCTTAATAACAAAAATCCCTTTGGACTGTTATGTCAGTGTCATGTGACATTTTTTTGCCGTCTCTTTATTTTGCTTTTGTGTCCTTACATATTTCGCTTCTACGTGGCTACACACGTATGTAACATAAGTGTATATGTATATTAATCGACCCAAAGCCCAAATATAGTCTCGACTCGAGTGTCAGATAGCTAACCCAAAAAAGTACTCGAATTGCTGAGAAAGGAAACACCGAATTATCGCTCTAACCAGATTCTATTGGAATCAAATCAGCCAGGCGGGTTAAGCTTTATCCGATTACATTTTAAATTTTATTGGATTATTGACATTTTAATAAAACAATTTTGAAATTCTATGGACGTTATGGAGTTATTAAAAGTGGTTAAATAAAATCGTTATGCTCATTTTTAAAAGTTATGTAATTACTAATCTATTCAAGCAAACGCTTTCTTCTTGTGGTGATATAACTTCTATACTGATCTTAAAAGATCCTGAAATTTTAATGTCAATCGTTAGTTTTGACGATTTTCAAAAATTCAAAATTTGATAAATTTGACTTTTCAAAATTTTTTTTGAAAATATTTTTTTTTTTTTTCAATAGCCCCAAGTGTCCCCTTTCAAAAAAACGAAAGACCATTCTTATATCTATAATAGCGTTCGAGATATTACAAAAATAAAATTGAAAATCTGAAAAAATCGTAAAATTTCGAATTTGCATTTCTTATTTGGAAAAAAATTTTTTTATTTTTTTTCCTGGCAGAACTTCGTTATATAATAAAAGAAAACTTCTGACCAAAATTTGTCCAAATCGAAAGGTGTTGGTTCCAACTATCGGTCGATTTGACAAGGAATGTCCCTCATGTAATTTTTTATTAAGATCAGCCTGTTGAAGTTCTTGAATGCGTAATTAGCTGAACTATAATAAAAGTATAATTATTCCCAATATTACGGTTCTATTAATTAATTATCAAATCAGTAAGTGAAAAATGATACAATTTACTGGGTTTTTCAAGCGTTATTCTTTTCCTGCTCCCCACATCAGTTTGCATGATCCTAATCCAGTTGTAGAATCCTCTACCTCACACCTGTGGTGACGCGACCGCTCATCCGCAGACAATTCATCCGCGGCGATTGATCTGCGACATTTCATCCGCGGACGTTTTCGACAATCGTCGCGGATGAATTGTCTGCGGATGAAGTTTTACGTAACCCACACCTGTATCTGGGAAAACCACAGCAAAGCGTTCCAGAAACATTACACTGTGATAAATGCATATTGTTATTATTACATTAAAAAAAAACTTCTTTTAATTAAGAATTTATGTTCTTGACTCGAGAACGTATCTTATCGAAAATTTCTGAGAATTTACTTTTTTCTAAAAAATTTGTCCAATTGATTATATTAATTTTGACTTAATTTAAATCAAGCTATTGGTTTTTCTGCTGATTATAATGGAAACAGATGTTGATATTTTTCTATCAAAAAATTATTCATTTTAACAAATTCTTTACTTCAAACTTTATTTTTATTTATTCTCAATGATAAAATTACTATAATAAAAATAATTAATTCTTAACTTACCGCAAAGATGAGACAAACTTGACCCTTAGCGAAAGTAATCGCTAAAACTCCCAGTAATAACAATATTAGAACAGTTTTTGACATAGCTGCTTATTAGAGAGAATATCTTGTCAGCTAACGTGCCCGAAATGGTCTATACACTCAGTAAGTCTGTATACCTTATTTATAACGGCAAAAATTAGCAAATATCAATAATTGTTTTTTAAGTTACGTCAAATGCGAGATAAGAATAATAATGTAATAAGTATTCTTTATCGTGAATTTTATTTTTTTTTTTTTTTATTAAAATTTTCTCAATAAAACGAAGGTTAAATATTGAAATAAAATTTATTCAAAAGAAGAAAAAAAGTTTTCGAACATAGTTTAAATAAGTTTCAATGTAATGACAAATCTTTGGGTTCGCGACACGTGTGCTTTAGCATATGCTTCTTTCACCGCTGTTAGGTAACACACATATCCTTTGTGTATTTGCATTTAAATAGAATTTCATATTTTTTATATTATATGCGACGCGGCTAACCGGTAATTTCATTATATTTCGCTTAACCAAAATTCAACCATTGGGACATTATTTCGTTTATGGCTATTTCAACTTTGCGTGTTTGAGTTTAAGCCCGGTTTATTTCGTTATCGATCGACCGGCCTGGTAATTTAGTTACTAGCTCACTACCTCAAATATTTTCGCTTCCACATTTATGCATTCAATATTGTTTTGATCTATGTAAAAATAACTGCGAAGCAATTTTAATAATTAAATACATTTTTTTCTAATGATAATTATAATAATTATGTATTATATTTTTCAAAGGTATTTTTTTGTCATTCGGCTTGACTTCTTTTAATTCGTTATCAATCTCAATAATTCAGATATTATATTAAAGTTTATGCTTACCTCTATTGACGAAAAAAAAATTTTTTTATTAAAAAAATGATTTAATGATTTAATTAAAAAAAAAGTGCCTGCGTACAAAGTACACATGTCAGAAGTGAAACTTTTTTGATAAATACAAAAAAAAATAAATTTATGAGGGAAATGTTAATTAATAAAGAATTATTAATTAAATAAATAACAAAATAAATAGTAATGACAATTTTATTTTATTTATTGTAGGCATAATTAATAAATATTTTCTATAGTAATAATTAATAATAATAAGTAATAAGATTTGTTTACCATTATTTGCATTACAAATAGGTCACAGTTTACAATTTATAATTTAATAATTTATCAGATGGCCATTGGATACTTTAAATAATTACAATTATTGTTTGCTTAATTTATTATTTAATCATAATATTCCTGTGGTAGTATGTATGTGAGTTAATTATTATTGATATTACAATTATTATTTCTTCTTCTTGTACAATTTTTTTAATGAAAACAGTAGCATATACACTTCAAACTACACTTCGTTATATCGAATGTCTGTTAATTCCAGTACAATATTACATTATTTATTATATGACGTATGATATATGTTATTGTGTGTTGTATGTTGAATGGATTATCTTATCAATGTCATTGTTAATCAATTCGTTACATATTTCACCTTACGATTTAAAAGACAGTAAATATATTATTGTAACTCTAGAAATTTTCTAGACCTTTATTTATCTTTACAATTTTATTTTTTTTTTTTTAATGAGAAATTATTCAATTAAAATATAAAAGTTTTACTTTTTTACAGTTTTCATTTTAATTTAACTGAATTATAAGATTTTTAAATAATTTTTACTAGAGACGAATTCTATTAGTTTGAAATTTTAATGAGTTTTTCTTATGGTTGGACCCATTTAAAAAATTTTACGTAATTTTTTTAATTTCATATTTAAAAATAACAGGAATTTTTTTTTTAATTTCAATGATGGCCGAGTTGTTATAAAAATTCAAAAATTGATCAATAAAAAAATTCGTTAAGGTTATAAGCGCATTATTATTTTTTGCGCACTAATTTAAATGATTAAAAATTATGGAATTTTTTAAAATAAATCTTCAGTTTCAATAAATATTAACTAATAAATTACACTCAAGCCTTCTTATTTTAAATTTCTACAATTTAATTAAAAAAAAAAAAAGGATTAATTTCAAAATATAAAAAATTACCTCTAAAATCTTTACTACTTACAATAACTAATAAAAACAATAAATTTTACTATTTAATACTATTCAATACAAACATTAACATTTACCCTAAAAATTTTATTATAATAGACATTTATAATCTCTACATAACGACAAATAAACCCAAAACCAACTT
Organism: Cotesia congregata; assembly: GCA_905319865.3. NCBI lineage: Eukaryota > Metazoa > Arthropoda > Insecta > Hymenoptera > Braconidae > Cotesia > Cotesia congregata. The sequence goes on from CAJNRD030001120.1 coordinate 16,093,101, forward strand.
GTATGTATAATATTAATATATAATTGATAATTGCACTCTTCAAGTCGACATTTAATGAATGAATTAATAATAAATGAACGAACGAGTGTGAAACATTTTAATTAAATATGTCAGCTCGTCGCGTGCATTACGATTAAAGCCCGGACCATAATTACTTCCGAGGCCCGTTAATATTTCACCAATTGTGTTTACGGTCAACGGGCCTTCGTTATTATTATTATAATTATTATTATTAATTTAATACATAATATATTATTTATGATATAATATATCCATAACTTTAAACACCACAAATAGAATTATCCACCACATATTTATATATTTATAACATCTAAAAAATATAAAGCGAGCATCTGAACTCCAAACATACGCGTCATATCAATTTTTTTTTCTTTCACTCTTTAATAAATATTATTAATGCTCATTTTTTGTCCAAATAAATTCAAAGATCACGTTAGTAGTTTCTTTAGTTTTAATTAATTATTATTAATATATTTTTTTTTTTTTTTCAATAATTGCTGTATAAAAATAATTCAATTTTTTGTTCGCGGAACGACAGTAACAATGCGGTTAAATTAATTATATCGTTAATTTTTTTGTCACGCAACGTTTTTTTATAATTTCAAAATTCTTACACTAATTAAACTATGGGACAAAGTAACAGTGGTTAATTGTTATTTTTTTTTCTTTTACTTATTTTATTTTATTTAATTAAATTTTTCATTAGCACCGTTTATTGTTAGTCAAATTATTCATTCATTTTTTTGTTATTATTATTAAATATGAATACTTTTTAATAAATTCAATTTATGGACGAAAATTTACCGAAAGAATTTTGGTGAAAAATCATCAACTATTTTTACTAATAAATTTATTCAAGCATGAAAAATTTAAATCACAGAATTTTTTGGTAAATTAAAAGTCATGAAAAATTAACGTCACGTGTTCTCTGAGTCAGTTTGTATGATTGTGTGTATGTATGTGCATTTTATTAAGTGTACATGTGTAGAGATTGAGGGATAAGTAGGGCAAACGCCCACGATTATCGAGAATCTAGAATAAACAGAGTAATTGAAAGTAAAGTCGTCTGTACATTTATTTTGTTTTTCTTTTTTTTTTATTTAAAATTTAAGTTTTATTTTTATCGTAGACGCCGACACTGTGCGGGTTCTCGTGAGCGGCTTATCGGGATTCTCATTTCATTTACTATAAAATAGAACCGAGTAAAGGTTCTGTACACTTTTATAGCAGATATACTTTTATTTTGCTTCGTGTTAAGTCTTACTGAGAATTAAATTGAGCCGTTTGTAATGAGAAATAAATCTCGAGGGATTCTGAAAAAATTAAGTTGTTTTGGTGGTATTTATTATTTTTAATGTGAATTTTTATTATTTATTTCTCCAGGGAAAAATTTTTATGCTTAACATGTATGAAAACATGCAGACAATTAAAACAAAAAATTTATGTCCTTAATTTATATTTTTCCCGAAAATATATTAATAATTTTTTACATACATTTAAATTAATTTGTATGTATGTTAAATATATATATATATCTGTTTATATATGAAGAAAAATTTTTAATTTTCAGAAGATCAATAAATGGCTTTTTTCAATTGTTAACTCTCCAATCTTAGGGAGAAGAAAATAAATATTATTTCCACATATTATGCAAACACAAACAAAAAGAAGTAACAAAAATTAACTTGATCCAATATAAAAAAAAAAAAAAAAAATAAGAACGCTTCAAAAAGAATTCTTTACCCATCAGCTAATTTCAATCCGATAATTTTTTACTCGCATGATAAAAATGAATTATTAGTGTAAGACATTTTGGTCAGGTCCCTACGAGATAAAAGAGTATTTTGTTGTACATAAATGTTTCCTTAAAATTAATTATTTACTATTCAATCTTCATCATTCATTCATTTATCATAATTTATAATTATCAGTAGTTGATGATTTATCTTTTCGATATATTTTCAATAAGCTACTTTTTTAGTGAAGCTTGATAAAATATCTTTAGTTTTTAATTTACATGTATATATTTTATTATTCTATGTTACTGGATTATTTACGTTTAATTGACTCTTTTACTTTGATAACACATTTGGACGTTATTATATCATAGGGTTCTTTGTTTTTAAACTTTTTTTTGCTGAAGTATTTGGTAAATTTACCAACAATCATTAGAAAAAAATTAATCAAAGCATTTGCTGAAAGAAAAATTCGTTGCTTTTTTTTGTAAAATTCATAAAAAAATTTCGTCAACTAATCATCGCGAATAATTTAATTTTATCAAAACTATTACAATTAAGTTGGTAAATTTTGATGTAATAAAATCTTTTATAAGTATTTTTCTCCATACAATGTATATTTTATTGATACCAAGACGACCCGCATTCAAATTTTTTTTTTCTGTCGACTTTAAATAAAAAATAAAATCTCAACTATATTTGTGTTAAATTTTTATTATAAATTAAAATTATCTGTTACTAATAATATTGATAAATATTAAAAATTTTTTAAATTACAATTAAACTTACAAACTAAAATTAAAAAAAATTCCGCCTTGGTATCAATTTAAAATTCCTCAAAATTTCTAAAGAACTAATACCATACATACGCAAAAAAAATATTACACGAACTATTGCAGTTTAAAACTGAAAAATTAATAGTTTCAAATTAAAAAAATAAATTTAATTCAAACTCCTAAAATTAACATAAACTAAAAAATTTTTACTAATAATTTTTTTGGTTAAAAAATTTTGTTTGAGTGTATTTCAAACTGCAATAGTTCATATTATATTTCTTCCGTGTAGATAAATATAGATATCATATCATTAGCATATACACCACCCGTAAAAGTTACACATCTGTACATAATAATAATAATAATATACATTGTAAAAGGTCAATAGTAAAAAGCTAGCGCGAGTAAGAAGTTAGATTAAAAAGCGCATGTGGTCATCAGATCAAACGGAATACGTATTACAGATGTATATAATACAATATAATAATAATAAATATCAACTCGCGATTACAATTGTAAAGAAAATCTAGAACATCTTTACACTCGTGGAAATATGTAAAACAATGCAGTTCCCAGCATACCTTTTAAGCGCCGCACGTCTATATATATCTTCACATATATGAATTTATATTATATTCTAAACAAACATAATATAACGAAAGCACAAAGTCAGATAAGAGAATCAGTCAAAAATCTAATTACAATTTTTATATAACCAAAAATTTATGTTTTTAGTAAAAAAAAAAATGTACTTAAGCTAATTAATTTTAATATTAAGAACTTACAATTACTATTAATTATATCAATATATTTTTAAATATTAATATTAAAAAAAATGTTTTATTATTAAGCTTATTGTTATATACTTACTAGTCACTTATTGTTTATTATTATTATTATTATTATTATTATTATTATTATTATTATTATTATTATTGTTGTTGTTGTTATTATAATTCAATGATTTCAGGGGCGCGAAATTGCACCCGACTAGAAAATTTAATCTCTGGGACAATTTCAACGACTTTGTCATTCCCAGGGTTGACTACAACTACGAGATCATTTTCCAGGTCGTGTTTTTTACAGAGAGTTTCCTCTTCATCGTCCTCGTTAACTTCCCGAATGATTCTACCGTCTAAAGAGATTCTTTTTAGTCGTCTAGTCGAGCCACTATCGCTGGTAGTCGCACCAGCTGCTCTTTCGCCAATACATTCCCTCAAGCGAACCGACTGCCGTGGTTATTTATATCTATATCATCAATAAAAAAATAAAAATAATGCATGCCTCAGGTTCATTCATTATATTATCCTATATCTTATACCTCAATTCTTTTAGTTTCAAAGTCTACGATAACTAAAGCTCTTTAGAATAAAAAGTAGTGTCATTTAGTAACATCAGACATTTTTTTTTATTGATTTTTTTTATATTCAATTACCTTAAAAAAATTTATAATTTTTACATGATAAAAATATGCATGTAAATATTTTTTTATATCAATTTTTTAATCATTAATATCTTTGAATTTAATAGAATTTATTTTTCAATAAGTTAACCTTGAAATGATCTGATAATTATCAAAAATAAATTCAGTGATAATAATAATTATTACAAGACTTATGTATGAGTAAAAAAAAATTTTTTTTTGTTTTAATAACTTTGTTTAATTATAATGAAATTTTTATAATTTACTTAAAATAAATAACTCCTTAATAATTATTTTTACTTTCATAAAAATACAAAAAATATCTCAGATGATCCAAGAAACCATAAAAGAATTTTATATATGAATTTGAATGCATACTCGTTGCAACCTCTAAAACTCGGAAAGTAAAGCGTACTTATAAAGTAGTTTATGAAAATTTTTCAACTTAAAATTCAGATTCTAAAAAATGTCTCACTTTTATTATTGAATAACGTTATATGTATGACGATAACTTTTGAACTTAAACAGGCCCGAGCTTCATAAATTTGTTTTAACTTCACCGACCGCGAGTTTTAAATATTTTTTTATTGAGTTACTTTTATTTACAAATAAAATAAAAATTATTATATATATATATATTAAAAAATAACTTACCTCTCGAACCAAGGACAAGCCAGGACTCTACAAACGGCCAAACCCAGAGCTGTGACGATGCTGACGCCAATTACTGCGTATATTACGCCAAGATGGACCACCGCAAAGATGTAGAGAGTCTTGGCGCACCAGTGATCCGGATCGAACATTTTAGCTTCAAAGTCCGGCCATCTGATCTTCAGAATCCAATAATTACCTGAGTCCACCGGGAATTAATGATTGAACGTGAGAGAAAGAGGACAGTGATATTGATAATTGATAATTTATAATAAATAATGAAGGTTTTTGAGTAAAATTAATGAAAATAAAATTAATTAGATAAACTTAGAAAGTGTTGGAGTAACGACTCGAACGTAAAGAACTGCTAAGATAAATCGACTCTACTCTACGAGCAATTAAATTAAGCGCGATGTTATTAAGGTCTTGGAAGATAAATATCCCGATTAATGATTAGATTATTTGATTGTTTTTTTTTTTTTTTTTTTTTTTAAATAATTACTTTAAGTAAAGTGGATTTTGTCTACTGATAGAGAATTTTTTTTTATATTTAACAGTTTTTATAATTCCTTTCAATTGATTAATTATTACTTATTATAAAATAAATTAAAATGTTATTACTTATTTTTTATAAAAAATTGTATTGCTCGATAATAAAAAAGTAACTATAAATAATGTGAATAAATGTAAGATGAGTTATGAGGACATAAATAACTTGAGGTCGATATCGGAGATATATATCTGAGTAATGGCATAGAGAGTCTCACCTAATACGAACCAGACGGTTAGGAAGCACGTCAGAGCTATAGAGACCAATTGCATGGGTGATATGTGCGGGCTTGCGTTCGGAACACTCAGGATTTCAAGCCGCCTTGATCGAATTTGCGAGTACAAGGCCCAGAACATTCTCACTCCACCCAATGTTCCACCTACTATCATGTAAACTGGTATGTGAGGTTCCTTTGGACAGTCTTTGATGAATTGTAATCCTACGCATCAAGCATAATGATCATTTAATAATAATTACAATAATAATAATTTCTTAAAAAAATTTTAAACATAAAATATTATTATTATTATTACTAGCAACCTTGCAGTCACTATGTAACTGTCGTGACTTGTGAACTATTAATAAATAAAATTTTGCTTTATTAATTAATGACTTTTGTTAAATTGCAATTTACTTTTTTAAATATTGACGTTCTTAAAGATATAAGCTCATCCCGATGTTACGATCATCAAGAGCTTTCATTTGAATACCCACATGCATTTTTATATATTTTCATATATACATATATATATATATGATATATATTTAAAGATATAAGCTCATCCCCGATGTTACACTCATCAAAACCTTTCATTTGAGTACCCACATCAATTTTTCATATATTTATAT
>CAJNRD030001120.1:16099425-16147993 GCA_905319865.3 Cotesia congregata
GGTGTTACACTCATCAAGAGCTTTCATTTAAGTACCCATTTGCATTTTTGATATATTTTTCATATTATATGAATATATGAACATATAAATATATGAAAAATTGATGTGGGTACTCAAATGAAAGGTCTTGATGAGTGTAACATCGGGATGGGTTTATATCTTTAAAAATGTCAATAGTTCACGAGATACAAGGCCATTTTTAATTATGTATTTAGAGATAGAGCATTTTCGAATGCAATTTAAATACTTATCATAATAAATTGACTATTTGTGAGAATGACGTGAAACCATGAAAAGGCACAACTCCAGGTCAAGACCTTTCTAATAATACCAAATTTAACCATAAAAACCCATTTTATCATATAAATACGCTGGCCACAAAATTTTTCTTGTTCTCTTAATAATATAGATTATTATTATTATAAAAATTCTAAAAAACGCTGAAAATTTTAAATAACTTATAATTAGATAAAATAAATAAATAGTGACTTATACGATAAGTGATAGCCATTTAATGGTTCATCCTCATTCCCCGCAAAACCCAGTGGCTGAAAGAGAAATCGCTTTTGTCATGTCCAAGCAATATCAGATAAAGGAGAATCAATAGCACAAGTTCACGCTGACTGTCAACAGTAAATTAAGTTTCGATTATAATTGACAGCCTAGCGACAGGATTCGTCTACGTCTAAAGAGGAAGCGGAAGCAGGAGAGAGAGAGGATACCAATCCGCATAACAATTGTCAACTAGGCAATTTTAGATGTCAATATATCCTATTCAAATCGCTTTGGATTAACGCCAAATTGATTCTGATTTTTTTTTTTTTTCAATAATTTACTTTTTATCCTATAATTCGACTGTCATAGTTTTTAATACACCGCTCAATATTCCCGAACCCTAAATCGTTTATTCTTTATCCGTAAATCTGTCACAAATTTATTAAATTTGAATTACTGCTGACACTAAACTCTATTGCGAAATTAATTCGAAGAAAAATAAACAATTATTCAGTATTTATCTTACAAAATTTAGTTAAATTATCTACACCGGGCGAATTGCTTCTGTCAGCTCTTAATTCAGTGATCGAGCGCTTCAATAGTCAGACGCGGGTTGTAACTTGCGTATTACTTTTCCCGTCGTTCAAATAAAAGTTTATCAAACTTAATTTTTAGGTAAATAAAATTGAATATTTTTTTTATTATTTTGTATAATATATCAATTTTTAAAAAACGATCGCAAAAAAATTGTAATAAAATATTGTCTGAACAACCCTAAAATAAAAAAAAAAAAAAAAAAACTATAAAATCAGCTTTCAGGCCATAATAATAATAATAATAATAATAATAATAATAATAATAATAATAATAAGTAATTATTGCGGGATACGTAATAAATAGAAACAATATATGAAATTCATCATAAGCCTGATCATACCTAACTTTAGGGGTAACAATAAGGTCAATGACTTGTTATAACTTGATCTATAACCTCAATTAGCCTTGACCATATAATGGCTTGTGTCTTGAGGCTCGGTCACGGTGGGGCGTCTGGACCTAAGTACCTACTATTTAATATATTTGATTTGTTTTATTCATGGAAGTCCTGAGATTTTGTTAGGAATAAACTTGTTTCTTTTCAATTGGAGACCTTTATTATTGAAAAAAATATTATTTATGAAAATAATAGAAACAATCAAATTTAATTTAGAATTTTTACTATATATGATAAAATATTAAAAAAATAAATCAATAAATAAACAAACGAAAGTTAGAATTATGAAATTTTTTATTAAAGTAAATGGCTTAATACAAATTTTTTAAAGAAAATTTATTTTTAATAATAAAATAAGTTCACAGATACATATTAATTTGAAAATTTTTAAACATTAATTTACAATTAGTCTTTCAATTTAAATTTAATTTAACAATACTAGACATTTATTAAAAATCAATAAGTACAATATTAAAAAAAATTATCACATAATTTGAAAATTAATTATAACTACATTTTTAATAACAATTAAAAAAAAATCAACAATAAAAAAATTTACATTTTCTCTCAAAGAGTTAAAATCTAATAATTACATCCAAAGACTGTAGCTCGATTTGTCTTCGTTGATTACCTCCAAATCCTCATTGGTTAAATAGCTACTTATATTTCTAACAAACGTATCTAGGAGTTCATGTAGAAAGATATCGTTGACCAACTCTTCAACATTGATCAACAATTGCTTTCTATTAGCTCCCATCTTTAATTTATAGTGTAGCATATTTCCATACAGCGGAAAGCACTCACGAATGTTTGAGTTTAAAACATCTCCTTCGTCGATCCGCTTGAGTCTTCTTGCTAACCAATGCACGTTCCTATGAAGAACCGAGAACAGACTGAAATTTCTTGATCCAACGAATGTCTGTTTCAGTTCCTCCACTTCTTTGGCGCACTTTAACCTCATATCTTCGAACTCCTTCCCTTGGATGGCTTTCAAGTTTCCTTCTGCGAGCTGACATCCAGCTGTGTCCAATTTCACCAGGTGATTTTTGAGTAACAGCCTTTTGCTCGCTGCACTTTCCCGATCAGTTGACTCAAGAGGCAACTGACGGCGATTGTTCAACAAGTTGATATCAGCTCCAATGTCCAGGAAATGTTGAAGACAGTTGTCCTTCGGAGAGCTCATGGCATAATGGAGAGAAGTTTCTCCATCCAGGTTCTTTTTGTCAACCTGGATATTGATACTTCTCAGCAGAATCTTGACCTTGTTTAAGTCCTCAGAAATGACAGCAGCCTGCAGTGGAAACTCTGTTATCAAACCTTCCTCCTTGTAGTAGTTAACGTCTGCTCCTCTTCGTAGAATCATCTCCATGGCTGTGTCAGACCCATAGAGACTCGCTATCACCAGAGGAGGGTATCTTACTTTCGACCTGCAGTCGATGTCTAACTCGTAAGTCAAAAGTAATTCTACGAGCTCCAACTTTTTCTCGATGATAGCAAGGTCTAGAGGAGCCCAATAATCAATTTCCCTGGTTGGAAAACAAGTCACATCGACGTTGGCTCCATGTTCTAATAGCATCATGGCGATTTTGACTTGGTTTCCTTTGACTGCGAGATGGAGCGCGGTGTTCCCAGCAGAATCCTGGGCATTGACATCTGCACCTCCATTGAGAATGCTGAATATGGCCAAGTTCTTCAGCTTCTCGGAAACTACGAGATGTAAAACTGTACCGCAGCTGGCCTCGTTGATGGTTACGTCCACGTGTTTATTCATCAGATAGCTGATAAATTTATAATCCTTCATATATACAGCAATATGAAGGATGGAGACTTCTCCGAATTCTCCCAACACATACCTCGAATTCACATCAACGTGACCTTCTTCAATTTGTTTTGTTACTTCATTATATTCTTCCATAGTAATTAGCTCCATTTTTAATAAAATTTTTAAATGTCACTGGTAACTTTTAAAAAACTCACTCTATTTCAAGTTCTTGTACGCTTAAGTAAATATGTTCACTTTAAGGTTAACACACAACCGTTCGTATCAAGTTATTACTTGATAAGTAGACCTGCAGGTTTGTCAAGTGACTATTGGCTTTATCTTTAAAGATGTCTTTCATCCCCTCCCTTACTGAGCAGACGTGGCGCCTGGACTAAGGTGTAATCAAGTATGTGAATAAGAACTGAAATAAAGTAAATATTTTTATAAAAAGATTTAATTAATTATTTTTTTAATATAAAAAAAATTTTTTATTTCAACTACTAGATGGCATCCTGTAGTTTTTCCGTGCTGTGTACTTTTTCAAAATATAAAAACAAGTTTCTTTTGAGCGATACCGCAATATACATTCCACGATAATCATTTCTAAATTTTTAGGCTCTAATTAAAATTCAAACTATAATAGTAGCGTTTTATTAGTATCTATGTAAGAGTATTATCATTTACCTTTAATATTGACTATTTCATATGTTATAGAAGGGTGATTCTCTGTAAGGGCGTCTTAAATCTATACAAAGTTGTCCGACTAAATTATTTTTGATTTTATTAGAAAAAAAATTAACAAGGGCTACAAAACTATTAACTTAATCATAATAAATAAACAGCCGAATTAATTTTTGCTTTTTCGATATTTGTGTATCTTGTGCCATGTAACATGACAGGGGACTGTTGCCAGGGGACTGTTTTTTTCTTATCAAATTGAGAAAAATCAAGCAAACTATTTCAATGCATTCAGTTTTTTAAGTTCTCAATGAATATTTACATTAATTAGAATAATATTGAGACTTATAGATCCATTTTTATAAATAAATTACATATAAAAATAGTTGCCAGGGGACTGAGTTTTGTAGTGGCCCAGACACATATTTCCAGCACAAACGGTGCTTTAACACTAAATAAAATGGCGATAAAGCGCTAACAGCCCTATGGTTATTAACTTAAGGCTAGTTAGATCCTTATAAACTTTACAAAAGGTAAAATAACAAGCTGGATTTTTTTATTTTTGGCTTTGAACTTCTGGCAGGGACTGTACTTAAAATGCCTGGGACAGACTTCGATTTGATGAAATTAATAAAACAAATTAATTTTCAGTACTTTTCATTGAAGAAGATTGTTAGTTAACTAATTAAGTTTATAAACATTATGGACCAAATTATATATTATGAACGAATAACTTAAAATTTAATCTTAAAGTTTTAATTTGGGGAATGGGACAGCCCAGGGGACTGTCATTTTGGTGATTTACGAATTTATAGCAAAAAAAACAAAATTTATTTCATTTCAATTTTCAATGCTCCAAATAGAAATGTTTTTTTACTTTCGTAATAAATTTTTTTTTAATCTTAAAGTTTTAATTTGGGGAGTGGGACAGCCCAGGGGACTGTCATTTTGGTGGTTTACGAATTTATAGCAAAAAAACCAAAATTTATTTCATTTCAATTTTCAATGCTCCAAATAGAAATGTTTTTTTGCTTTCATAATAAATTTTTTTTAGTAACAAAATAATAATTTTTCTAATAAAACAATGCCTGGGACAGCAAAAAACATCCTTACAGAGAATCACCCAGAATTATAAATGATTATGATAATTATTAATTAATAACCAGATATAAAATATTTACATATCAAACATTGTATAAACTATCATTGATCAGATAATTATCATGAAAACCAACATCAAACTATGCGGCCACGGATAAATACGAAAATGTTAACACTGCGTCCATAATAACAAACAGCCCTTAATCAACATCACAAGTTCTCCCGATCTAAATGGACATGTAAAAGCTCGTCAAAGGACGTATGAGCATTCATATTAATATACATTACTGTACAATGTATATAATATACTTATTTCATATGTAATTATTCACATTGGGTGTAGGTGTTTTACACATACTCGGAACAGTAGATACAAATATAAAGTCTGTATAAATATAGACAGTAGCATACTACGTAATATATCATTCATATATGTATAAATATATAATATACCCGGATATATCGATCGTTTACCTCAGCTCGTATGTGTAATGCTGATGGTTATATAATATTGTATTATGTATGTATGTAGATATTCAGTATTATACAGCAGAGGCCAGTGGCACAAGCGAAATTAAGTGGGCTTGCATGTCGAGAAGAGCTTGCTTTGCTAGCCCGGTGCTCGGTCTCTCGGATAGGAGTCTCGCGTGTCATAACCTACTAGTCGATTATCTGCGGTCGATATTATGTATTATATATTTCGACTAAGCTACTGTTAATTATATGCTTTTTATGTTACTTTGTTGTATTGTATACACACTGTGTTATGTTTGATATGTTTTATTTATTTTTAAGATATTCATTTTGAGGATTAATGTTGCTTCAAAAATACTGGAGTAGTGGGTCTTTGAGGGTGAGTTGTTTTAATTAGGGAAAGTTTTTTCGGCTTGATTAAAAAATTTGATTAATTTAAATTTGTAAATTTCTTAAGGACGTTCCTACACGGAAAAAAGTAAACTGTAATAAATAATAGTTGATTTATAATAAGTTATGATCAACTGGAAAAAATTACCGTTTCAAACAGTAAAATCGTGATTCTAACAACCACTTAACAATATTTATCATTTAAATGCTACAATTTATTATTTACATGGAAAAAAATACTATTTCAAACAGTAGTATTCGCTATGTGAAAGTCCAAAATGTTAAAGTATAATAATTAAGAATTTTGACTTTGATATTTATCATTTCGTACCTAAAAAGTGATCGCATGATATGTAAAAAATATAAACTATAGTTACTAAATTTCTAAACAAGCAACGTCAATATTTACAAAGTAAAATGGTAAATTTTAACCGCAACGCTAAAAATCAAACTATAATTATTGATTTGCTTGGACTGGTAAAATATATATTTTAAGAGTATAAATTTTACTGTTTCAAATGTTAAATTATCCGAGTGTGAGACCTTCCCCTTCTCCTCATAGTATAGACTATTGGCCAGGTGCACGATGGTGCTGCCCTCAATTTTCATGCTTTTTCTGTGTTAAATCAAATGGAGTAATTTAGTTCCAGTGGTCGCCATTAGCGTTAAATCATGCTCTTCTCATAAAATTTACACGTAAAAGTGGTAGTCAGCGCCAGCCCTCCCCACCATATACTTCGCACCCTGCCAATATATTGAAACGCAATTTTTACTGTTTGAAACTGTAATTTTTTAAGATGAGAGAGTCGTTATTTACTATAGTGACATACAACTATGAAATAGAACAAATTTTTAGTTTTACTGTTAAAATAATATTTTTTTTTATTTTTCTTCGGAAAAATTTTTTAAAATTAATTTGTGTATTAAAGTGATAAAAAATCTAAATATTTTTTTTGTCTGATAAATTATAAGTTAAGAAAAAAAAGTTTAAGGATTGTTGTATAAGATTTCAAATAATTTGAAAACAGTCTGAATTCTGAACTTGATAGGGGTAATAATCTAAAAGCATCTGAAACAAAACTTGTGGTGAAATTTATATCTTTGAATGCCTCGAATACCTTTGAAGTACATTTTAACCTCAGAGATAAGAAATTAGTTATTTGATGAGTATATAATAATGATATTTGCGTTAATAATAATAATAATAATAATAATAATTACCCATAATGAGCATGATGATGGGGACAGTTGAAAGACATGCGAGGCAGATAGTGACAAACATAGTTTTGCTGACAACCCCCATTGCCCGAAACACAAAGTCACAGATGCCACTGGCTTCTCTGTGGGCGTCTTTTAGTTGAAACACTAGAGATCCGTACGTCGCAACTCCCAATCCACTTGAAGCGGTTGTTCCCTTTTCTGTTGAATTTACCGTTCTCATACAAAGCCGACGTGATTCGTCTCCTGAAAACTAATTAAATCAAAAATTACCTCGAGTTTTTTTTTATAATTTATAATTTTTTCATACTTTTAACATAGATTTAATTATTTTTAATTTTTATTACTTTTTATGAAATAAGACTAATAAAAAACAATCTTAATTTTATTTTAATTCTAGAACGTCGTGACTTATCATCATTATAACGAAGTTATTTGATACTTTTATTATAATAATTATGATTGTAATTTAGCGTTCAAAATAATTGTGGTTTTTAAATATACATTGTGCAAAAGTTATTAAATAGTTTAGTATGAATATTAAGGGACTCTGCCGTAATTTCGTGTCTTGAAAATTCGTATGAGAAATTATTAAATATTTTTACTTTTTATCAAAGTTTAATTATTCTTCGCTGTAGTAAAATTAAAATTTTATCAATTTTATTATCAAGAGCGAGTTACGAGATTACGTCAGGGTACTCTTAATACGAGGAAATTATAAATTTCCTCATATTTTTCATTCGTACAAAAATTTTTAAAGACTATTACCCAAGCAGAAAAGTATTATTATTATTTAAAATTACATAATTATTAATTAAGCAAATAACTTTCTAATTAAAAAATTTTTTTGTTTAATTTAAGATGATTAAACTCTTCAAAAAGATGCTTTATAAAATAAGAACAACAAAACAAATTTATTTTGTTGATGAAGTGATAAATTATTAATTGCAAATTAAAGATAACAATAACGAATTGTTAGCTAATTATAGAATCAATAATGATGGGAATTTCAAGACAAATTGAATCTTGACATTGCCACTTGATTGCGTGCTCTTGAGTAAACTTCTCAAGTTATATATACCCAGATCATTTCCAATATAGTCGAGTATCAAACACAATCTATCGATAACTACTTGAGTGTACTCGAACAATTATTGTATGTAAGATAGGTCCTCGTATGCAATATCTTCAATACAAAATATAATAAGCAGTCTAGCAGTCCACCAGGACATAGGACATATGAAAATATTATTATTATTATCAATTATTTTTTTTTTATTAAATTACTATTTTATGCCAATGAAAATTCATGACTCTAAAGCTGACTAGCTTTTTCATTTATTAGATTTATTTATTTATATCGTTTTTCAGTTTATTAAACAGCACAAAAGAGCGTAGTCGGAACAGCTTGACAATATTTTCCTTTGTTGCTTGTTGCTTTATACCTGCAAAATCAACTGATTTACTTTGAAAGCTGCTTTGTGTACTCAGAGTTATTTTTTAAAGGAATGCTAGTAAGTGAATTTACTTTTAGATATTCTTACTGTGTGTAGAGTAAAGTCAAGTAGTTTGCTAACACGATACGTAAATACGGGCTTTTACTTTATGGATTGAACTGATAAAAATGATTTCGATGAAAATGAAGACTGTGAATATGTTTGAAATTTATTAAGAAAATTCATGACAAATATTTGAGCTTTGAAAAATCATGAAAAATTCTGTAAAGTAGTTCATGATTTTTTGCAGTATATTTTTTTGGTATTGAGTTAATACTTTAATTACTGAAAATTAATCACCCATGAATTTATAATTTTTTATCGCAAAATTAAAAATAAAACAAGATTTATCATTGACAAAAAAAAATATTTTTACTAAAAAATATTTTTTTGGTAATTATAAGAATGTATATACATCGAAAAAATTTTTACTAACTTTACTAATTATTTTGTTTAACAAAAAAATTCTACTAAACTAAGTTTATTGTGATAAAAAATATCGAAAAATCATTGAACCAATTTTTTTCAATGATAATTCTCAAAAATTTATAAATTGTAATTCTTAAGTATAAAATTGAGATGAAATGTATGTGGCATCAATTTATTTGTGATGTCATTGTTCGAATATATCATGAGCATGAAAATATATGCAAATTCTATATTTAGGCGCGCGTTTGTGCGCGCAACTTAAATTCTAGTGGTTTAAATATTAGCAAAAAAATTTTAATAAATATTAAATTCACTTCCAGGTAGTCTTGAAAAAAAAAATATAAATATATATGATAATACATAAAAGATTATGTCATTTTAATTTTCGAGCAATTAACGTGTCATTTAAAATGTTCATTAAACCGACGCAGCTAAAAGAAAGTTAAGTAAAAAATAATAGATGAGTAAATCATGAGTAAAAAAATTTAGAGCGAGGAAGCTGCTATTTAAAGACAGTTAAATAGAAACGGAATTGAGATGAAAGAGTTTAAGAGTTTAAATATTTAAGTGAAAGATACAATACCATTCAGATAAAACGTATATATATATGTAAGAGAATTTAATGTTGATAAAAAACACTCTTTCGTAGGAGGAAATTACGAAGCTTAAGTGCACCGCTGGAATTTTATTTTATTCTAGTTTTTCTGAAACTCGGGTCACGTAGTCTTATTTTACTTTTTCCTCAACGTTCGCCGTTAAGTATAAAGCAGACATTGAGAATAATAAAGCTCGTTTACTTTGATTGTCTTACTCATTCTTAGAGCTATACTATCGTGTTAGGAGGTACTCGAGAAGATAAAAATATTTTTCGCAGAGATTCCCGGAATTCCGATGTCACAACAGCTCAAATATATTTTATTTTACTGTTTCGCATAAATTGAGAAATTTCATAAAACTGAGGAATTATTTTAAACATAAATGAAATTCTTTGCTTAATTAAAAACATCTTTTTCTTGAAATCAGTTATTTATTTTAATTATTTAAGGCAAACTTTCGTTTGTATATTAAACTTTGAACGCTTTTGGACTGTTTGAAAAGTTTTAATTATTCAAGAATTTGACGCTTCTTTACTTATTTAATCAAATAATAAATATTGTAACTTGTAACTAAGATTATTTTGATTGCTGTAAGATCAAGTTATGGTCAAGTTGAGGGCTAAAACTTTCACTTGTGGTAATTGTAGTTCAAGTAAAGCGATAAACGCCAATATAAGGTGCGATAGAACAACTAAGTAACTAGTTCATATGCATACTTGGCTAAAGTAATTACCTGGTGAATATGTGGTTGCGTTAAATATATAATACTAGCTGTCAATTGGTTGTTGGACGAGGGTTGAAAATCATTTATGTTTTTTAGTCAAACTGTTTGAACTTTGAATTAGCGTTTAGCTTCAATTATGTTTTCTAAACAATTATAGTTTTTTATTTGCAAGGGTAAACATTATTATAATGTTTTATAAGTTGATTTTTAGGATTTACAATGATTTTTTAGTTTTGTACAGTGATCTCTGTAATTTTCATCAAAATTTTATTGAATTTAATAAATTTCAAATCAGTCAATCAACAATATAATTATCTATATTATTAAGAGAATAAGAAAAATTTTGTGTCCAGGATAGTCATATGATAAAATCGGTTTTTTTTAGTGGAATTTAGTGTCATTGCAAAGGTCTTAATTTGAATTTGTGCCTTTTCAAGGTTTCATATCATTCTCACCGATATTCAATTTATTATGATAATTAATTAGGCTGCATTCGAAAATACTCTATCTCTAGATACATAATTGAGAAATGACCTTGTATCTTGTAAACAATTGACATTTGTAAAGATATAAGCTCACCCCGACATTATACTCGTCGAGACCTTTCATTTGAGTACCCATATCAATTTTTCATATATTTATATATATTATATATATGTATATATGAAAAATATATCAAAAATGCATGTGGGTACTCAAATGAAAGCTTTTGATGAGTATAACATCGGGGTGAGCTTATTTTTTCAAAAACGTCAAGAGTTAAGAAAGTACAGTGCAATTTAAAAAATATCTTGTTAAATATTGACATTTTTAAAGATATAAACTCATCCCGATGTTACACTCATCAAGACCTTTCATTTAAGTACCCACATCAATTTTTCATATATTTATGTATATTATATATATGTATATATATATATATATATATATGTATATATGAAAAATATATCAAAAATGCATGTGGGTACTCAAATGAAAGCTCTTGATGAGTGTAACAACGGGATGAGCTTATATCTTTAATAACGTCAATATTTAAGAAAATACAGTCATTATTTAATAAAACAAAATTTTATTTATTTATAATTCATAAGTCACGGCTATCATATAGTGACTGCAAGGTTGCTAATAATATATTATTTACTTAGATAAAGTTATTAGAGAAGCGATTTGTAATGAAAACTTTTTACTTTCTCTGATGAATAATCTGATGTCTCGATTTTTAAGATACAAAATTAAAATTGTTGGGGTAAAAAAGAAATAAATTTTCTGAATCTTAACCTTCTATTCAGTCTAAGTTTTTGATGTTTTGTGATATGTTATCAATATTATTATTACGAAGGAAGATGAAAGGTGGAAGACCAAATAATGTTGAATACACAGTGGGCTTTTTTATATTATATCGGGAAATTTTTCATGTAATTTACTATTATATACCGAGAGAGAAAAGAATGAATGGGAAATAGGAGGAGCAATATCAATTTTCTTACGGTAGATATAAGATATAAATGATTATTTTTTGTGATTTTACCTGTGAGACCGAACTGCTGGCTCGTCTAGATTCAGCCCAAGCATTTGTTCCATACCCTAAATTCGTTTGTGTTCCATGACCTGGACCAGATCTCACGCTACTTGTGTTACCGTCACGATAACGATAAGGTGACCCACTGCGATTTGCTGACGTACCTTTAAAATAAATTACCCTTTTTTCACTCACTATTTTATGCTTCAAAAAAAATTTCTTTTTTACGGTTATTATTTAGTACATTACATTACTGTGGCTAGAAATTTATTATTAACTTTAAAATTTAATCATATGTTTCGTTATTTTTTAATTAATTAGGTTTTCATGACTAATGAAAAAGAAAAATATTTATTTTTTTTTTTTTTTTTTTTTTATTTGTTTAAAGTCGCATAAACTACTAAGGTCATGAGCGACTACGGTAGGGGGTAAACTTTTGAGATTGGAACTCGTTTGTATTTCTTGGGCTGAGCAGAATAATACACTTAAATATTGAAAATATTCAGTGGTGTACGCCGGATTCGAACCCGGTCCACTGCTTTGATAGCAAGGGCCGGATCCGATAGGCTACTGCGCGCCTCATTTTTACATTATAAATAAAATATTTTTGTTTAAAGTCGCATAAACTACTAAGGTCATGAGCGACTACGGTAGGGGGTAAACTTTTGAGATTGGAACTCGTTTGTATTTCTTGGGCTGAGCAGAATAATACACTTAAATATTGAAAATATTCAGTGGTGTACGCCGGATTCGAACCCGGTCCACTGCTTTGATAGCAAGGGCCGGATCCGATAGGCTACTGCGCGCCTCTTAATATTTTTTGTTGTTTTATTTTTTTAGTGAAAATTTAATAACACTAATTACTTGAGACATTTAATAAAAATTTCTAGATATAAATAAGCGACAGCGGTACAAAATTAGGGATAATTGTCATTGTTAATTACCGAGGTAAATTATTTCAGAATTACCATATCATTTAATTAATGGAGAAAAAATGATAATTATATAAAATTATAAAGCGGTTTTAGATTACAATTTTCATTAAGTTTTAGTAATTTTGCTCTAAGAGGAAAAAATATTAATATTTAATTTAATTTGTATTATTTACTTATTGAAAAATCAATAATTTTGTATTTAGTCAGTAAAAAGTCAGTACTTTATAACCTAAAAAAAATTCAATAGACTTTTGAGTAATGTCCAGTGGAAGAAAATTGAGACGATAAAAAAATCTCGATATCTTGTTAACTCTCGACTCGATTTAATAAATCACATTTTTTACACCCTCATCTGAAGTTATGTAACTTATACGTTACATTTTTTTTCTATCTGCAATTGGAAACGGCGTTATTCTCATGATAGTACACCGAGTGATCGTGTCTTATCGAGTGCAAGTAGTAGCGTCACAGTATCTGCAGTAACATCAGTAAAAGTACCAGTAGACTAAGAGAAATACACGTTAAGATCTTCGAGCTATCTCACGACTTACATTTTTACAATCTTTCTTCACATTCGTTTTCTCTCATAAACATCCAAGTAGCTGCGATTTAACGAGAATCGGGTGTACTTTACGATCTAGTTTTATGACCCTTGGAATACACGCGAACGTGAATTCACGGCCCTATCATAAGTGATTCTAACTTATCATTTTTTATATAAATAATATATATGAAACCCAATTTATTTATGTTTCAAGTTGTAAAGTACAAGTTTATATTTAAGGAAAATGTTAAAAAAAATTAACTTGACTTTAGAGAAAGTAATTTTTTATCTCAAGAAAATTTTTTTTTTTATTTCTTAAGCCAAGAAAATTTCTTGTAAGACTTTCCTATTTTTTTAATCAAACATATAACTCAAAGTTAAATTTTTCTGTGATATTATTTTTTTTCTCTACTATAAAAAAAAATTTTGTAAATTTAACAATATTTCAGCATACAAACATATATGTTAAAATTAAATGTCAAGCTTACGAAAAAAATTTATAATTGGTGCATTGTAAAAGTACGATATTGCCTTGTAATATTAAAATTTAGTCAGAAAGGTTACTAATTTTTGAACACATATGGTTTATAAATTAATTTGTTAGATATCTAACAACATAATAGTAAAATTACTAGACAAAAACACATTTTTACAATTTTAGTAGATCAAATGAAATTTATAATTTGAACCGTCTTTTGTATTTTTATACACAGTTCAATTTTTAAATTACATGACGTCTATTTTATTATTATAATCATAAATTCTTTTCGTTTTTGATATTTAATTTCAACATATCGATACTGCCATGGTAATACGTCGTATCCCACGGAATTTAACGAACTGGCTTTTTTTTTAAAAATAGAATCATAACAATATTATGAAATTTAATACAATTTTTTTCAAAGCCGATGGTATACTTTTAATATTTATTTCTCTCAAAGACTGGTGTATATAATACTTTTAGATTTATTAGTTAATTGGCTATCCAGTTTAATACAAAAATTTTTTATTTTTTCTGTTAAAAATTGTATGTATAAAATAAGGAAAAGAGAGAGAATGTGGAGAGTATATTCAATATAGTTGAGGGATTATATTATGAGATAGTATAAAATTGATTGTTAAATGTATAAGTGCGTAAGCACATAAACACATGTACAAAGTATATGTATATGACCATAGTCATTTATATTATCTTATAGAACTTCAAAGTTTAAAAAAACTCTTGTAGGTTTATAAACACATAGCTTTAAATATTTAATATATTTAAAATTATATTCTTTGTAAAACACATAATTTTTGTGATACAAATAAATCACTTATCTTATAATTGTTTATGCCTGGATGGATATACAGGCTAACAATAGTGCAAAAATATAAAAAATATTTGTATTATACTGGATAGCCAATTATCCGAAAAATCTAAAAATATTATGAAAGTCATATTAAAAATTTTAAGGTCAAATAGTTTAATAACTACTTTTAAACAATTATTTTCATTCGTCAAATCCCATTTAATCAATGTTAAAAATAAACCGTTTTCACCGTCTGTTATAAAATTTTGTAAATGTGTGGTATAAGGTATTAAAATGGCAGTATCATTATGTTTGCATACTAAATTAACAAAATTTCCTCAAAATGTAAGATAAAAATATAAAAATAAATCAATGAGTATACCTTGATCAGCAGAAGCTCTCCGAGGTTCTTGAAACGCAAAATTATTGCTCCGATGATTTCGCTTTTCATAACCACCAAGACTTCCTCTAGGACTGTGATCGATTTCCGGCCCAATGCTGCCCCTCGGACTGCGACTAGGATTGTCCTGATCAGGCGCGCCACCAATTGACCCTCTGTGATTGCGATCCAAGTCAGAAACAACAGCAACAGAGCCCCTGGGCGACCTATTTCCCGCTTCGTGAGGAACTATCGACCCTCTAGGACTCCTCGCGGCTTCAGGACAGATAGATCCTCTAGGTGACCGATTAGGATCTGGTGCAATGGACCCTCGAGGGGACTTGTTGACCTCGGGCATTATGGAGCCCCGCGGACTCGGGTTGTGGTACTCCGAGCTGATGGACCCCCGCGGACTCCGTTCCTGGTCGATGTTAGGCGCGATGCTGCCTCTGGGAGACCTCAAGGCGCCTCTCTCGATCATTTCCGGACAGATGGACCCGCGAGGGCTTCTCTCTTGGTCGATAGGCGTGACGGCGTTCCCTCTCAGCGACCTCGGGATATCCGGACAAATTGACCCTCGCGGGGTTCTGTCGAAGTCGATGTTGGCGATGCTGCCTCTTGGGCTTCGAGATGTACTTTCTGGAAGCAGCGAATGCCTCGAGCTTCTGATCCCTCCGTTGTCAGGCATCAGGCTATTCCGGGTCGCGGACAAGGCTGCCGCGGACCCGGGGACTATGCTGCCTCTGGGACTCCGATTGTAGGCAGGCTCGGAGCCTCCCACGCCGTAAATGTTCCTCGGGTTGTGGGGCCCGTCAGGAACCAACGAGTGCCGAGGACTCCTCGAGCCGTCAGGTACCAAACTATTTCTAGGACTCCGCGCGGAGTCGGGAACTAATGATCCACGAGGTGACCTCATGTAATCGTCAGGGACTAGTGAATTTCGGGAACTTCTGTTGGGGTCCGGTAGTAGGCCTCGTGATCCGCAGAGCTCGGGGTCTGGTAGAATTCTCCGACCGATTGGCTGTAAGCAGTCAAAAAAATAAATCTAAATTTTTTTTTATTTCTTAAAAAAAAATTAAAAAGTTTGGAAAATCCAAAAGTGTACGCCTCATAACGCTAATTCATTTTTTAGAAAATAATAAATTGTGTAATTGATAAAAAAAAAAAAAAAATAATTAAGTAATTTCTTACAGATTATTTGTTATTTTTTTTTTTTTTTTTTTATATCGGCGCCCGTTTTTCTTGTCATATGCGCACGCAGTCTAAAAAAATCTAGCTTGATCAAGTAGCGCCATAGTTTTGACGTGAGAGAAATAAGAAAAATTTGTTCGTTTTTGTACATGTATATCGTAATGAATTTTAATACAAATTCAATTTAAAAAAAAAATACGTAAACTATATAGGCTACTGATATGAAATAGGACACCAGTTCATCGAATTCTTAATTTATAATTAAACTAATAAAAAAAGCTCAATCTTGGAATATCAATTTGTTCGGGAGTAATCGTTTTTTTTTTTTTTTCAAAATAGCAATAATAAATGGTTTTAGAAAGTATAAGATGGTTTAATTTAAGTGTTTTCTCGGTGTACATCTACTTAAATAATTGTATAACAAAATTGCTTAACCTTGACGAGTCGGGTGTATAAAGCGCAACCTCACGCGCTTCGCGCTATGAGACGTGCAATATAAAATATGATCAAATTCTTGTTAATTTTTTATGTTTCAAATAGTAATTCAAACTCAGGGATGACATTTTAACTTTTTTGACATTTACATAGCTTTTATTACTGTTTGAAATGGTTTTATCATAGTTTATTTTTTTTTCTAAATGGAATTATTTTTTTGCAAATTATTCAACATCAGAAAATGAAAATTTAGCCTTTAGAAGATAAATTTAATATTGCATATATTAATTAAGATTGTGATAAATGATACAATAGTAATTAACATTTGTATTAATTTCAGGTTGACGTTATTGGATGTAAAATGCAAACAGTGTAAATTACCTCATCATGAGAGTCCTCGGCTTCAAACGCAATGTTCGGAACGACGCTGCCGCGAGGCGAACGTTGTCTGTCCATTTCGTTAGTGCCGGAACTGGAGGTGTTTAATGTCAATGATATCGCCTTGTCAGTTGCTACGGAGGCCCTTCGAGCCCTCGGGACGGGGGTGGCCCCAGGTGCGCTCCCGGATTGGGGCGAACTAGCGACGCTCCTCGACGCCCTTCTGCGTCGGGACGAAGTACTCCTCAAAAGCATCACGGCATTGTTTTAATTCTGAAACAGCAACGATAAAAATAAGAAATGATTTAAGAAGAAAAATTTTAGATTAAAATTAACTTAATTAAGTTCCTCTCGAAAAAAATTTACTAATTATTAATAAATGTACTTTTATTTAAAAAAATATATATAAATCGACTATTATTTATTACAGTTTACTTTTTTCCATGTAAGAAATATTAGACGAATGCAAAAGAGATGTAAATTGAAAATGTTGAAAAATTCAGTCAAAGGAAGTAAATACATTTGAAGATCACATTTTCCCGTGTTCTGGTGTGTAATTTAAAGTCGCCTCTAATGAAGGTTGTTTTTTAAAGAATAGCGAGGAGAGAAAAATTGTGAAAAAGTATAAAAGCAAAAGTGAGTTTAGTTCAAAGCAACGAAAGAAAAAGATAATGATGATGGATGATAAATTGATGAAAGCAGACATGTGGGAGTATTGAGTGTAATAGAGCGAAGGTGATAGGAACTATACAATCTATATTTGGTGAAAATAAATTTGAAAAATGAACTGTGGGTGTAAGAAGATGAATATGAGCTTTCTGATTCCACATCCTTTACGCTACACTCTATTGATTAACGCTATTTTTCATCTCTCCTTTTCAAAAGATATATCTATGTTTTTTACCGTACCGATATATTTTTACTATAGATTGAAAGATTTATGTATTCTATCGTCAATTGGTCAATGATAAGTTATATTGTTCCACACTCATTTTTTATACAATAAATTTCTGTGACATAATATGAAACATTTTCAGAATAAAGTTGTGTGAAAATAATTTGTTAAAATTTGCGTTTTAAATTCTCGGTTGAATTTTAAAGATACGAGAAAATTGTAAGAGCACTTTTTTGTAGGAAATTTAGTGTTCTATAAAATAAGTCCTTATAAATTACTTGTACCATTCACCCTTTAGCCGGAATATTAGTTTTAAAGAGTCAGAAAATTTTTTTGAGTAGAAATTAGAAAAATTCGGGTTTTTTTCTAATTTTTTATTTAATTAAATGAATTATTAATTAATTTTATATTTGTTACTAATATTTTTAATTATAAATAAATAAGTTTTTTATTTATTAAATTTAATTCTAAAATAACGAGTTTTTTAGTGACTATATTATTATTATTATTATTATTATTATTATTATTATTATTATTATTATTATTATTATTATTATTATTATTATTGTTATTGTTATTGTTGAGAATAAAGTGAATCTTTAATTAAAATTTTTATAAAAAATCTGTCTCAAGTCATAAAAATATAAATTGTGAAATAAATTTTTTTTCTTAAGCC
This sequence comes from Cotesia congregata, assembly GCA_905319865.3. Classification (NCBI taxonomy): domain Eukaryota; kingdom Metazoa; phylum Arthropoda; class Insecta; order Hymenoptera; family Braconidae; genus Cotesia; species Cotesia congregata. The sequence goes on from CAJNRD030001120.1 coordinate 16,118,027, forward strand.
ATTACAAGAAAAGTAAAATATTAAAGTTGTATGATGAAAAGTTTCTTGTTAAATTTTATGTAATACAAATTAAATAAAAGATAAAATCCTTGTTTGAATGGGAATGAAGTACACCAAAGTTTTGCTGAGATTTATGTAAAACTTTTATTTCATAAAATCCCGCTACGTATTTTCACTCCTGAGTGTTATTAATTATGTTATTAATTATTTTTGAAAATGAATTAATTTAATTCATATATTGTTCAAATATTTCACCGAATTTATAATGCAAACAACAAACTTTAGTCATTTGTTTGAATAACATTATAATTGCAACTATCAAGCACTAATTTAATTAAATAATTCAATCTCTATCGCTGTTTCTTATGAGAGTAAAAAAAAGTTCACTCTCCATAATTCTAGGAAAAAAAAATTAATTAAACCTGCGCACTTGAGACGTTGAATTTAATAATTTTTATCTAGTCATTACCGAAGCCAAGCTACTTTATCTGATAATTAAAGCTGCATTATCATTACCGTTATATTATAATATAATTATTATCATTATTTTTATCACTATCACCATCACCATCACTGATAAATTTATTACAGTAAAAATATTATGATGGATAAAAAAAAAATTAATGGAAATGAAAATGTCTAATAACTTTTTGAGGGTATAATAAAATTTTGAATTTATAACAAAAGTTTTAGATTGTAGTTTGGTTTAGTATGTAATTCAGTCAAACTTTCGACAAATATAACTGTTATAAATCTACACATACGCAGATTGTGTCTGTTATCAAGAGTATTAATTTTAACATTTATACACTAACTAAATTCACAAAAGCTCCTCCCTAAAGGATTAAACTTTATTGTTTTGTTATATGAGTTTTACTTTATTTTATAATTCACATACATATCCGTGGATACATTTATTCATAGTCGTAGGCGAATAAATATCTGTAACCGTACTGTGTGTATGTAATGCTGAATTTTATGATAGGTCCCCAAGCTGTTGAAACAATATTTAAACTATATAACCCATTTGAATTGTTGTTAGTGGATTAGAAAATTTAAAGCCAACTTGAAATTAAAAATAAAAAAAATTTTTTGCGATTTTTAATCACGATGCATAAAACAGGAGTTTTTTGAAAAATTTTGTCAAAAACATGTTTGGGTTCAAATTTTTGTATTAAATTTTAAACATAAAAAAATTTTTGACATAATCTATATTATTAAGAGAATAAGCAAGATTTTGTGCCCCGTGTATTTATATGAAAAAATGGGTTTTTATGATTAAATTTGGTATCATTAGAAAAGACGACCTGGAGTTGTGCTTTTTCATGGTTTCATGTCATTCTCACAAATACTCAATTTATTATGATAAGTATTTACGCTGAATTCGAAAATGCTCTATCTCTAGATACATAATTAAGAAATGACCTTGTATCTCGTGAACTATTGACATTTTTAGAGATATAAGCTCATCTTGATGTTACACTCATCAAAACCTTTCATTTAAGTACCCACATCAATTTTTTATATATTTATATATATTATATATATGTATATATGAAAAATATATCAAAATGCACGTGGGTACTCAAATGAAAGCTCTTGGTGAGTGTGACATCTGGATGAGCTTATATTTTAAAAAATGTCAATAATTAAGAACTAACTTTGCTATCTTGTCAATTATTGACATTATTAAAGATATAAGCTCATCCCGATGTTACACTCATCAAGAGCTTTCATTTGAGTACCCACATGCATTTTGATATATTTTTCATATATATACATATACATATATATATATAAATATATGAAAAATTGATGTGGGTACTCAAATGAAAGGTCTAGATGAGTGTAACATCGGGATAAGCTTATATCTTTAATAATGTCAATAGTTAAGAAAGTACAGTGCAATTTAACAAAAGCCATTATTAAATGAAGCAAAATTTTATTTATTTATGGTTCACAAGTCACGACAGTCATAAAGTGACTGCAAGGTTGCTAGTTTTTTTTTTTTAATTTATAAAATTTCTTATTTCAAATATTAATTTTTCCCCTTCAAAATACTCCAAAGTTAAAAAATGATTATTGTTTCAAAGTATTTTATTTATTTTTCACTCGAAACATTTCTAATTGAATGATATGAAAAAAAAGATTCTTCCATCCCACATGTAACATGATAAAATTCATATTTTGTTACTATTTCACGGGAATCGAATTATTCTATCAAGGCTTTTAGTGTTCGATATCTGAGCGAATAATTTTTCTCAAATAAAAGGTAAAAATAGTGGCGTTACGGGTTTTAATGCGCCATCAGGAAAATTATTCGTGAACGTCAAACGATCAAGATGAAGAGTACTAGGACCACATACATCCACTTTTTTTTTACAAGTTTTTTCACAAATAGATCCCGAAGCTTTGATGAAATTTTCGGAATATAAATTGGATTTTTAAGCCAAACTATTTCGCTTGTAATAAACTTTGCTTAAAAATACCCGACTACGCAAAATCAATACCCTCTCAAAGTTTTTTTAATTTCATTACTAAATATATAGGTATAAATTTCTATTGTTCAGTGTAACTAGATAATTCCCTCTCTCACCTGCACAAGAATAAATTATACAAGTAATCAGACAGTTGAAAAGAAAGATTGCTGCGGGACATAACACGCGCAGTGTCGCTATTTCACAGCAATAAAGCTTTCACGTAGGCGGTTCATTGTTTCTGCAACTGAAGACGTGTAAACTGTGTGTACAGACTGTGTGCAAGTGATGCTTAGTTATAGTTACTGTTGTCTCAGTACCTCATAAATGTCGCTTTAACTTTTTTTCGCGCGGGAAAAAATGTTGCAATTAAATTATTTTATTTCTCGCTGCATCTTTTATTTCACAAGAATGTTTCTTTATTATTTTACAGCAGCAAAGAAAGCTGATGTAAAAATTTTTTCACGTGCTTAGAGTATTCTCAGTGCCTTATGGAGCTTAAAATTTTATTTTTTTAATTAAAATTATATTTTAATTAAACTAATAAAAATTATTAATTATTCTAAGAACTATTATTATATATTATTAAGAGAATAAGAAAAATTTTGTATCCAGGATAGTCATATGATAAAATTGATTTTTTTTAGTGATATTTAGTGTCATTGCAAAGGTCTTGACTTAAATTTGTGCCTTTTCAAGGTTTCATTTCATTCTCACCGATAATCAATTTATTATGATAAGTATTTTGGCTGCATTCGAAAATCTTCTTTCTCTAGATATATAATTAAGAAATGACCCTGTAGCATATGAAATATTGACATTTTCAGAGATAAAAGCTCATCTCGATGTTACACTCATCAAGACCTTTCATTTAAATACCCACATCAATTTTTCATATATTTTATATATGTATATATATATATATGGAAAATATTTCAAAAATGCATGTGGGTACTCAAATGAAAGCTCTTGATGAGTGGAACATTAGGATGAGCTTATATCTTTAAAAATGTTAATAATTAAGAACTGACATTGCTATCTTCTCAACTATTGACATTTTTAAAGATATAAGCTTATCTCGATGTTACACTTATCAAGACCTATGATTTGAGTACCCACATCAATTTTTCATATATTTATATATATTATATATATGTATATATGAAAAATATATCAAAATGCATGTGGGTACTCAAACGAAAGCTCTTGATGAGTGTAACATCGAGGTGAGCTTATATCTTTAAAAACGTCTATATTTAAGAAAGTACAGTGCAATTTAACAAAAGTAATTATTTAATAAAGCAAAATTTTATTTATTAATAGTTCACAAGTCACGGCAGTCACATGGTGACTGCAAGTTTGCTAGTATTTATTAATTTAATTTTTCTTAATTTTTCTTAATTAACTCTGGCTTTGAGCTTGACATGAAAATTCTAGATAACAATTCCATAATATTTAAAAAAATTTAAGTTAATTAATCTCAAACTATTTTTATTAAATATTAAAAGTAAATTCCGTTGAAAATGTGAACTTATTTCCTTTATTCACTTGATTATTATTTTACCCTGACTCGTATTTTATTTCATATCTTCTAAGCACAATATCTATTTCACTTCTGCATAATATTATATTATTTTTATCCTGCGATTGTAATGTGTATTAAATTATATGAATGGATTTCATTTCATTGTTGCTCTAAAATATTTTTTACTTTTTATTTTATTCTATTCTATCTTCTCCTTGCATATAAATCATACCCATGTTTAATTTATTTGCAGATTCAGAGCCATTAAAAAAAATTTTTTTTTTTATATAATATACAAATAGAACATTAATAATAAAAATATTTCTCAAGAAAAAAATTGTTATATTCATTTATTTTTAATCGAAAAAAAAAACATTATGTTTTTAAATAATTTAAATTGGCTATTAAAAATTATTCATCCCACTACAGTGAAGCACACATTAAGGAGGTCCTTTCGCCGCCAATGTAAAATAAAAAATATTAGATTATGAGTAAATTCAATTTTTTTCTAATAGTTAAGGTCCTTATTTATCTAATAGTGAGGTTTAAATTATACTTTACCGGACAAATTTTTGAAAAAATAAAATTTTTAAATGTTAGTATTTGTTCAGAGTCTTACGAGAAAGTCAGACGTTTGCAGTATTTCTCGAATTATACTATCAGTCATAGATTAAATGAAGTAAAAAAAAACTAAAAATTAGATTTTCAAAATATTCAGGTTTCTTTTTTTGCAATAAAATATATATCAGTTACCGAGATATTTATTGAGAAATTAATAATTAAAAATCACAAAAAATTCTCAAGCAACCTACATTAATATATGGAGTCAAAATATTTGGCAACGTTGCGTAGCGCGCGAGCTTCAGACCATTTAATAAATTCAAACTAATTTATTTATTTACACTGACTGCAAAAACTTAAACGTGTTTAAGGTTATATTGTGCAAATGAAAATGTAAACAATCGAAGTACAGCGTTGCCAAATCACGGACAGGTTACTAGCAGTTGGTTTGAAAGAGTCAAATTAATTTTTGTATTTAACTATTTTTTTTTTTTTTTTTTTCAAAATTTCAACGATTAATGCCTCATATACTATTTATTATTTAATTTTAGGAATTTTTATGGGTTTTTTTATTTTAATTTATCGTATATTGACTACTACAATTGTTTTGACTCAACTGGAGCGAAAGGATTTCCTTAACAGATCACAAGCAGAGAAGGGTAATTTTAAATTATTAATCCATGCTAATGAGCATCGACATCTTAGTGGCGTAATTTAAACTCAAGTCGATCCCAAGACGCTATTTCCGACTAAGATTTCCACTGGGAATTGAACCCAGTAAGTCCAATTAACTATTGATACTCTGATACTCTAAGACCCTCTAATATTGATCTATATAGGACATGCTACCTAATTAAGCAAATTACTAGACAAACTCACTAACTGCCGCAAACTTTTTGCTAATAATCAACAAAACTCAAAGTCAAATAAAATCAGATAACAAGATTCAGAGTTCACTGGTAATTTTATCGAAAATTGCCGTAACTAGATCACCACAAAATCATCAGCTTTTTTTTAACTAAATGCACAAAATAAATCAAGAACAATACCTCTGTATTTACTTTGTACTAATCCTTAAATAATAATAAGAAAATTTCCTAGGTGATTGAAAATACCAAGCAATTTTAATTTAATGAAATCTTTTTACAAATTTATTTTCAATTTAAAAATTTAAAATTTTAAATTTATTTTTATGTGTATTTATTATTAAATGATTTATTAAGTAATTAAATTATTACGTAACTTTTTTTTTTTTTTTAGTAAAATTATTGCGGTTTTTTAAAAGTCTGAGGGATTAATTTAATCACAGGATAAAAAATCGTGTTACATAATGATACCCATTAAACTAAAAAGAAAAACTTTATGACCATGGATACTTAAATTTAATCTGGTATGAGTGTTTGAAGCTTTGTACCTTTATAATCGTTGATATTACGATGAAAACACATCAAAGAGTTTTTACAGACTATTAAATTTGTTTTTAAAAAATATTTTTTCATTGTTTCAAAGTAAACAAAAAAAATTATTTCAATAGCAAAATAAATTTTAAAATCAAGTCAATTTTTATGAAATTTTTCTACTAAGTTTGCTTTGTAATAAATAATTTTTTTTTCAATTTTTAAAACATCTTAATAACTCAGTTTTTACAAAAAATAATTATTTATGAGTTTATAAAAAAACAATAGAAATTAAAAAAATGTAAAAACAATTCATAGAAAATAATTTTTAAAATTTTTAAAACGTAATAACTGTCATACTTTATAATATATTTTTTCCGTTGGATTTTTTATACCCTTCAAGCTCTAACCTCTTCATACATTATATAAACTGTTATGAAAACAGTGAAAAAGCGGAAATTCAAGTCTCGACTGCTGTAATATAAAATTAACAACATTAACCCAATTTACCTTGTGCATACAACTTAAAAAAACATTTAATTTCCCTCTTAATATTGTGAATGATGAACTCACCCCAATAAGTAATTAAATATGCACATGTTGCACAAAATATTATCGTTGGCCCGCCAAACCAGCTCTTATAATTATTTATAATATTGAAATTTATAAATAAATGATAAAGCACACCACTAAATTATTTACTCACATTTATAATTATAATTATTATTATTTTATTTATATTATCTAATGGATTAATTAATTTATCAATAGTTTAATTTAATAATAACGATTACTAATTTAATAATTAATTACCACTACCACACAATACTCAATAAATTTATTAATAAATATATTTAATAATTAACATTAATAATATTTAATATTAATCTTATGTAATTACAGCATCAACAATCGTTAAATTTTTTTATAAATATAATTTAATGAATAATAAGTTAATAATAAATAAAAACAATAAAAAATAAAGGGACATCCGCGATAAAGTAAGTGATAGGTATAAATATTTGACGCGGGCTTTTCGTTCGCCAGAGATGGACTGGCTGCGCGCAGGAGTTGCTGTACTACTCCAGTCGCCAGCCCCGTCGTTACTGAGCCCGTCAAACGTATAGAAACAAGGGAGTTGGCGTCAGCGCACAGATTTCATCCACTTTTGCGTTTCCATCCCGATCTCGAGCCCGCAAACGCGAATTTTATTCTATTATTATTTTTTACTTAATTTTATTTTTTCATTATTTATTTAATCCTTCCCCGGTCTTCCTTCACCCATTTCTTTTCATCAACATCTTCATTCCATTATATTCACTACACTATACATGTGTAAAACAAAACCAAGTTAATTCGTAAATTTAAATGGTCCCGCTGTTTTTAAATTTAATGGGAAAAATTCAAAGGTCTCTCTGTTTACTCAGAAAAACTTTTATTAATTAAATCAAGTTAAATTTTTAAATACTTTTTTAAAATACTTCTATTTTTATACGCTTATTTACATAGATAAATGCACCACTGGGCATTGTATAGTCTATGACTCTTGGGTTTTATACTTTCATTATTTTTAACGGTCAACCTCGTTTCATTTATTCTCTTTTTTACAGCTTGTCAAAAATTATTAAGTGCTTGTCATATAAATCATTGTTTTTTTGCTTGTAAGCAATTATTTTATTGGATTTAGTTGAGTTTAATGGGAAAATTATTGTCTATTAAATACTGACTGATAAAAAAATAAATTTTTATTCGATACCCAAAAAAAAAATTATAATTACAAAATATAATTTTATAAAAAGTACATTTTAAAACTGTAAATTATAATTTTAAATTAGATTTTAATAAACAAAAATTCTAAATATTGATTTTTAATTTTGAAATATATTTTGAAAATTTGTAAAAATTATATTTTTAAATTATTATTTTAGCAGTTTTTATTTCGAGTGCGTAATTAAAATTTAAATTTTCTTAATTATAACTATCGATTGTTAAGTAAAAAATTTACAAAATCAGTTTAAAAGTTTCAGAACTAATTTTGAGACTTATGATCCCTATATTATTGTTCATAAATGAATAAAAATAATAACGATAATTAATATCTCATTTTGTCCAGTCGTATTTTCATTTCTAAACAGCGCCTGTCATCCTAAGAATCCTTTTTTAGCTTGTTGTCTGGAGCACTGAACAAAGGTCGGGAATTCTGTACCTGGGAAAGGCAAGTGATTTCTCAGAAAACATTTTGGAATGAATTTAATAATAACAATTTCAGGTAGACAAAGTGTCAATAATCGCACTCATAAAAGCAAGAAAAGTTTCTTTTAACTTAATACTTTCACGTTAATTAAACATTTATAATTTCAGCTCGAGGAATAATGAGCGGAATAGAATCAACTCATTTCATGGAAAATCTACTGTATTTATTTTTCACTAATTTGAGGAGTCAAAAATAATTATAGCGCTAGGTTGCCCATTTGCTGCGTTAATGCAAGTTTAAGAGGAGTTTAGCGTGTCGTTTGCTCAAGTTGTTCGTGTTGCGAAAATTGTCGCAGTATTAACAACTTCTCGCGATGCAAAAATTAAAGTGTTCAGTAAAGTGCCGAGTAAAAATAAGCACCTGCTAATTTCATAATCATTTTTACTAACCGATTTAGTTTACTAATCACCCTGCATGGTATTTCTCATAATTGTGAAATATATATAATATATGAAAGATTCGTGTGGGTATTCAAATGAAGAGTCTCGATGAGTGTAACAACAAGATGAGTTTACATAGTTAAAAATAATATCAGTGGACAAAATATAACGTAATTTCATAATTATTGACATTTTTTAAGATATAAGCTCATCCCGATGTTACACTCACCAATAGCTTTCATTTGAGTACCAACATGCATTTTATATATATATATATATAAATATATGAAAAATTGATCTGGGTACTCAAATGAAAGGTCTTGGGTAAGTGTAACATCGGGATGAGCTTATACCTTTGAAAATGTCAATATTTCACAAGATACAAGGTCATTTCTTAATTATTAACATTTTTTAAGATATAAGCTCATCCTGATGTTACGCTTATCAAGACCTTTCATTTGGGTACGCACACGATTTTTTTCATATATTTTATATATATGATATTTCTCATATTTGTGAAATATATAAAATATATGGAAAAATTCGTGTGGGTATTCAAATGAAAATTCTCGATAAGTGTTATTCCCGGATGAGCTTATATTGTTAAAAATATCATCAGTGGACAAAATACAATGTCATTTCTTATTAATTATTGACATTAATAAAATCGTCACATCAACTTTTTAATAAAGGATTATTATCAAGTCTTTTCTATTAAAATATAAAAAAAAAATTTTATTATTATTTAATCTGTTTTAATTAACATACTACTACATCAAAAAAATTCCGTAAACGATTTAACGATATGATATTCAAATGGACAGCAGAATAATTGATCATGAAAATCAATCATCAATATGAATACCTAATCTCATAAAAATTTGATAAATAATAAATGTCAGGATGATTTATCACAAGTATTACTCGTGACATTTTTATAGCTCCATTTAAAAAATAATTGACATGCTTATTCTGAATTTATCGCTTACATTTGCTCCACAAGTTTATATACAATATATACTTTCAGAGTTTTCATGAACCACAAAAAACATGTATCATAAAGTTGAGTACTTGTGTATCCAATTTAAGGTAAAGATATAAATATCATCTCAAATCACTTTTTATGACATGAAATTTATATTATGTAACATAAAATAAACTGATGGGTTTTCAGTTCTTATACAGGTTATACTTGTGTATGCAACAATAAAATAATATTTATCTAAAATGCAGAGCAGAAATTTTTTTCTTTATAAAAGCACTCTCACAATCAGTAAATATAATCCGAGAGATAATCTGAGATCTGCGGAAGTAGATCGAATCTTAATGATAGAAAATGTTTGGATTTTATTTGAATGTAAAAATAATTTCAGTATATAAGGAAAAATATGATATTTCATATACATATAGTAGAAAGCTTTGAGATATGAATTTGCAGAGATTTATTTTGTGAATTTCTGTGATTAGTTCTTAGCAAATGGAGGATTGAAGATCGAGGCTAGGCTGTATCAAGGTTAATATCAAAATATGATGAAAAAAAAAATAAAAAATAAATAAGCAAGATGGATAAATTTTTTTAATAGATTCTCATAGAAATAACTTGATATTGAAGGCACTGAATACGGCTTACTTACGATAAATTGATCGGAATGTAAGCACGTAGGAAACGACATAGATTAAAGTGGAAATATGGAAAAGTCACAAGCGGAAATAACTTTGAGAAACTTCGTCCAATTCGATTGGAAATAAAAGTACTTCCGTTATTAATAACATTGTTTTTTATTTTATTTTCTTTTTATTATAAATATGCACGGAAATATTGATCAGATTTTTTAACTTTCAGCGAAAAAAATCAATGATTTTCTTAGTAGGAAGTTATTTTTTTTATAAATAAGAATTATAATTTTAAAATATAAAATTTTTTAATGTACGTGATTTTATTTATGAATTGAAAGTTTATTTTAGTTGACGTATAAAGAAAAAAAAATAGTTGAGAGGTTTAGGATTAAATTTGAAAAAAGAAGTTTGGTATAAACTTACGGAGGTTAGAAAGATGGAATAAGATAAATTTACTTAGTAAATGATGTATGATGCATTGAAGACAGCAAGACGGTGGATTATAGAGAGCAATGCAAGAAAGAGGAAAGACGTCAATCATCTACGACGGTTTCGTCTAAAGAAAACGGAAAGCTTTTATATCTCTGACAAATTTTTTTTATTTTAATGCTGCGCTATCTTCTCAATGTGTTTGAAAAGGTAAAACCGTCGAAGAATATAGAGAAATATAAGTAAAAATTGTTTTTATAGAAAAAAATTTATAAGTATATGTATTGATGATATTTACGTCAATATATGTTAATACAGAAAATTTATGTATAGTCGGTATAAATTTCAGAAAAACTACAGGATGCCATCTAGTAGTTGAAATAAAAATTTTTTTTTATATTAAAAAAAATAATTAATTAAATCTTTTTATAAAAATATTTACTTTATTTTGGTTCTTATTCTCTTACTTGTTTACTAAAAAAACGTTCGTAGAGAGCTTGAAATGTATTGCCATAGTAACTTTATTTATATAGCTATATGCTATAAATTGTTTGAATGATTTTTTTTGTTTTCTATATATAGTTGAAAATTTTTTAATTCTCTACAATATAAGCGTCAAAATTATTATTATTATAAAAAAAAATTAACAAATTAAATAAACTGTATATTAAGACTATAATAGTAAGTATATTTGCGCACGAATCAACGAATAGGCTGACACCTTAGTCCAGGCGCCACGTCTGCTCAGTAAGGGAAGGGGGATGAAAGACATCTTTAAAGATAAAACCAATAGTTACTTGACAAACCTGCAAGTCTACTTATCAAGTAATAACTTGCTGCGAACGGTTGTGTGTTAACCTTAAAGTGAACATATTTACTTAAGCGTACAAGAACTTGAAATAGAGTGAGTTTTTTAAAAGTTACCAGTGACATTTAAAAATTTTATTAAAAATGGAGCTTATTACTATGGAAGAATATAATGAAGTTACAAAACAAATTGAAGAAGGTAACGTTGATGTGAATTCGAGGTATGTGTTGGGAGAACTCGGAGAAATCTCCATCCTTCATATTGCTGTATATATGAAGGATTATAAATTTATCAGCTATCTGATGAATAAACACGCGGACGTAACCATCAACGAGGCCAGCTGCGGTACAGTTTTACATCTCGTAGTTTTCGAGAAGCTGAAGAACTTGGCCATATTCAGCATTCTCAATGCAGGTGCAGATGTCAACGCCCAGGATTCTGCGGGGAACACTGCGCTCCATCTCGCAGTCAAAGGAAACCAAATCAAAATCGCCACGATGCTACTCGAACATGGAGTCAACGTCGACGTGACTTGTTTTCCAACCATCAGGGAGATTGATTGTTGGGCTCTTCTAGACCTTGCTATCATCGAGAACAAGTTGGAGCTCGTAGAATTACTTTTGACTTACGAGTTAGACATCGACTGCAGGTCGAAAGTAAGATACCCTCCTCTGGTGATAGGGATTCTCTATGGGTCTGACACAGCCATGGAGATGATTTTACGAAGAGGAGCAGACGTCAACTACTGCAAGGCGGAAGGTCTTATAACAGAGTTTCCACTGCAGGCTGCTGTCATTTCTGGGGATCTAAGTAAAGTCAAGATCCTACTGAGGAGTATTAATATCCAGGTTGACAAAAAGAACCTGGGTGGAGAGACTTCTCTTCATTATACCATGAGCTCTCCGAAGGACAGCTGTCTTCAACATCTCCTGGACATTGGAGCTGATGTCAACTTGCTGAACAATCGCGGTCAGTTGCCTCTTGAGTCAACTGATCGGGAAAGTGCAGCGAGCAAAAGGCTGTTACTCAAAAATCACCTGGTGAAATTGGACACAGCTGGATATCAGGTCGCAGATGGAAACTTGAAAGCCATCCAAGGGAAGGAGTTCGAAGATATGAGGTTAAATGCGCCACAGAAGTGGAGGAACTGAAACAGACATTTGTTGGATCAAGAAATTTCAGTCTGTTCTCGGTTCTTCATAGGAACGTGCATTGGTTAGCAAGAAGACTCAAGCGGATCGACGAAGGAGATATTTTAAATTCAAACATTCGTGAGTGCTTTCCGCTGTATGGAAATATGCTACACTACAAATTAAAGATGGGAGCTAATAGGAAGCAATTGTTGATCAATGTTGAAGAGTTGGTCAACGATATCTTTCTACATGAACTCCCAGATACGTTTGTTAGAAATATATGTAGCTATTTAACCAATGAGGATTTGGAGTTAATCAACGAAGACAAATCGAGCTACAGTCTTTGGATGTAATTATTAGATTTTAACTCTCTGAGAGAAAATGTAAATTTTTTTATTGTTGATTTTTTTTTAATTGTTATTAAAAATTTAGTTGTAATTAATTTTTAAATTATGTGATGATTTTTTTTTTATATTGTACTTATTGATTTTTAATAAATGTCTAGTATTGTTAAATTAAATTTAAATTGAAAGACAAATTTTAAATTAATGTTTAAAAATTTTTAAAATAAAATGTTGTATCTGTGAACTTATTTTATTATTATAAATAAATTTTCTTTAAAAAATTTGTATTAAGCCATTTACTTTAATAAAAAATTTCATAATTCTAATTATCGTTTATTTGTTTATTTATTTATTTTTTTACATATTTTTTCATATATAGTAAAAATTTTTAATTAAATTTAATTGTTTCTTTTTTTTATTAAACATTTCATTGCATATTCTCAGGTTGTACAAAAGGCAAGTATCTACATAAATGTAGATAAAACTAAGCACTTGGATAATCTTATTTATAATCACCAGATTCTCAAGGTTCGTAACTTAGTTGATCTCTGACAGAGGTTCCGCGAATTTCCATGTTCAAACTAACATAATGTTCGTTTGCGGATAGAGATGAGCTGAACTAAACCAACTAACAACTCTCGGATGATACTCCTTTAAGTTTAGAGGGAATTCAAGATATCCAAATACAAGTTATCTAACTTAATTTTATCACCACTTGTGAAAGTTATAAATGCCTTGAATATTTGAAATTATATTGATTTATTTTCAGCTATACATTGATAAAAATTTGACTTAAAATTTAACAAAAAAAAATTTATTTATTTAATTTAAATTTATTTTGTTAAATTTGATTAAAAATTTAACAAAAAAAAATTTTAATTCAGAAGATGACTTTGAATCAAAAAGAAAATTCTTGAATGAAGTAATGTACTAAAAAAAAAAAAATATTTTTTTCGATTGATTTAAAATCTTTTGATTCAAAATTTAGGTTTTTAAGTAAAAATAATATTCCATTAGTATTTAACATACTAATCAAAATTACTGTTTCTTTTCTTTTTAACTAACACTTTTTTTAAAAATCTTTCAAATAATTTATTTTATTTTTTAAAAATTTTCTTTATGCTTAGATAATTTTGAGCGACCGTTCCAGTATCTCGCACGTGGGTTGGAAGTAAATGAATTGCCTGAAGTACGGTAGAAATACGTGATTTGGATTTATATTAAAAGATGTTTTTCCTAATATCAAAAGTAATAAATCATAAACTTTTAATAAAAAAAAAAAATTATTTTCGATAACTTAGTAAAAATTATCAAGTACTAAATTTCTAATAATTCTATCAACTGATTATACATATAATGATCACTAGTTATGTATTATGATAAAAGTCTAATACATGTATAAGCATATTTCAGTAAGTCTATAATAGCGTTAAATTTTCTCAAACTTCATTCATGCAGGTGCTAATTACGTGATTTAATTTACGTAGGTGTTACGAACATGTCTCGTGCATTGGTTGTATAAAAGCAAACCCATTATATTTCCCACTCACCGACACATCAGTTTACCATTACCATTACATTTTACTCCCCGCTCTATACTACTATACTCGGACAGTCTCATATATTCGGAAATAGAGTTACTTGTGGTACTCACACAGCTTTCCTCCAGTTCCCTACAAATCTCATTTTACAACTTTTTCATGCGTAATATCATGAGCTTTAAACGAACTTCACTGTCGAAACTGTAAATTTAACAGGTTGACATGCGTGGGTTATATTGTCCGAAAGCAGAGTGACGTTAATTTCATTACTAAATGCATTACCTATTTCCATTATATATATCTTTTATGTGATTATGACTCTTGTTTCTTTTAATAAAATATTCCTCTGTTTAACTTTTGCACTCACTTTTTTTTTTAAATAACTAAAGTCTGTTTATTTAAAAAAAAAAAAAAAAAAAAAAAACTTTCATTACAAAATTACCCTTATAACTGTATAAGTTTGTCCTTAATAACAAAAACTCAGGATTATTTCGAAAAATAAAACAAAATAATCAGTGTAATATATTAGTACTTAGACCCAGACTCTCACCCCAACAATCCTAAAGACACAAACCATTATATGGTCAAGGTTGAGTGAGGTTATGGATTAATTTGTTACGGGTCATTTAACTTATTGTTACTCTCAACTTTAGGTTCAATAAGACTTATAATAATTTCATATAATGCTTCGATTCATTACAAATTGCGCAGTAATTATTGGGCATTTATTAATTGTTTATGATTGATGATGTAATAAATGATTTCAATTTGAGCGTATAATCTGAAAACTAATGAAGCACACTCATGACAATATTAAATATTTCAAAATTAGAAAATTTCAATTGTATAAAATTAAAGAAAATTTCATTTAATAACCTTGAATTTTTTTCAAAATTAATCTAAAAAGTTTTTCAGTAGTTTTACTCAATATAAAAAAAACAAATTTTTTTAACTTTGTTGTTTGTCAAAAAGTCGAGGTAATTATCGGTTGAAAAGTAATTAGAAATACACTAGTTATATTAACAAGCATATATAATTAACCCTTGGAAATTAATTGAAAAATAAAGCTAGTGACTCGACTACCACTCAACACGTCCAGTTGTAAATTAGAGTGCATTAAACGACTCAGTGACACGTTGAAGTGATTGATGATAACGTAATCCTAGATCTTCTAGCCCGAGGACTAGAGACTCGGAAAACACCACTAGAATAAACAAAATATCGATCCTATATCGTGGACAAAAGAAACACACTCTTCTACCTCATCCATCAAGTCGAGGGAATTCTCCATATTTTCTCCGTCGCAATATAAAACAATCGTGTAATATATACTAGTAGTCCCCAGGGTAAAATGAGACAGAACGCAAATTAAAGTTTCCCCGCAGTAAAACGATTACTTTTATCGCAAAAAGAGCGAATTTGTCCGAGTATTTGTGTCATTAATTTTATTTTAATTTCTTCCGAATAAATTTACTCATCATTTTTTAAATTTTTTTGTTGAAAGATCAAATCATCATCGCTTACGTATATAACAAGGAAAAAAATCGCTTAAGATAAATGAAATTTGACTATAACGCCCGAGAATAAATCTCCAGAAATCTAAACTATAAATCTCAGTCTTTTATTATTTAAAGCATTGATAAAAAAAGGTTAAAGTGGAATTTAACCTTGAAAAGAAAAATATATAAGATAGAAAGGATCTTATAGTACTAACATCTTTCTATCTACTTTCTTTGGGATTTACTCTGATCACTAGGTATCATCCATGACACTACGGTATCCTTAGAAATTTTTTTTCGCTTCTCTTTTCAGGATTTAGCTGCTCTTACTAAATTATACTCCTTTCACACAAAATAAGAAAAATATATTTCCAAGCCGAGTGATATATATATACATATAATTCAATAAAAGTATCATCTCATCATTATCTCTTTGGTGAAACAAAAAACAAATTCTTTAATAAGTTTGAAAGTGGATTAATTTTACTTTGAAGTAAAAAGTAACATTGCGACCAAAAGACTAAAATGTATACTTTATTATATTATATTATATTTTATTAAATTAGTTGGAATATTATATATTTTATCTAAGGAGAGAAAAGTAAAACGGAGTTCTGCCTTTACTGTGAAAAAAATAAAGAAGGAGAATATAAAATACAGCAAGAAAGAAAAGCAGAAGTAAAGAGAGAAGAGGGATTTCCTACGGTAGGGTAAAAGCCGTAGTTCCCGTATTCCGTAGCGTGAAATGAGTGAGTTCTGAGGAGTTCAGGCCAAAGCTGTTTTTTTGTCATGGGTTGAGGGATGTTGTAGACAGTATAAGTGTGCTGTAGACTGACAGTATACTGTTATATGCCGCAGGAATAGAACAGAACAGAAGATATATAAAATAAAAAGAACGGATGGGAGATCAGGGTGAAATAGAAAGAAAACGTATGGAAGAAGGTGTTTGTGAGGGTGTAATAGATGCTAGGACTCCAGAGAGTTGGCCTACTCTCAAGAAAATACGAGATAGAATATTATTATTTCATCTCCTTTTTTTCTAAGCCATTTTTCAACTTATATTTATTTTTATAACTAGTTCAAATTTTTCCGGACTTTCTGGTGGTTGGATTTAATCGAGCAAATAAATTATGGATAAATATATCACATTGTCGATGATTTTTTAACGTTAAAGTATTTTTTATACAGGATTTGGACTAACAGATACACAGCGTGGTAAAGAAGCTTATTGTGTATATTTCATTACCGAAATCCTATTTATTTATTTTTGTTTTAGTTCTCTTTTAATCTCCTCTTAGTCTTCACGAGCTAATGGTCTTATTTATCTCTCTTTTAAATCTTCTTTTGGTTCAACAAACGCCTTACCTCATAAAGCACTCAAATGTGTCTAAAATTCTATAAAATTTTAATTAAAATTTTTAAACGTCAATATTTGATATTTTGAATTTTTGAGTGTTTTTGTAATTCAAAATTTACTTTTTTTCTTCAAAGTTCTAATCCATTTTATTATTTATCATAAAATTTCATGTGTTAAAAATGTCAAAACTCTTAATTTATTACAAATTTCTAATGAATTTCAATTGGCGGTACCAGAAGCAATTAGTATGCAAAAGAGGTTGCTCGAGCAAAAAAAAAGTCATCGTACCTATTTATCTAAAAGTAAAAGTTAACCATAAAAACAGTAATGAAGCAACTAATATAATAACGGAAACTTAGTATGACGTTAAAACTTTTTACCAACTTCAGTATCTTAGTTATTCTTGAAACTTTATTTCAGCCTTGTCCTCTTGACCCAAACACTGTAACGAGTTGCAGCTTACAACTTGAATCATTATCATTACTCATTTACATCAGCAGCTAATTAAAAAAAAAATAAACTTAAATTAATTAATAAATTGCAGATTTCAAAAAAGTATAAATGTCAGCTATTGAATGTGAAAAATAATCTGGATTCAAGGATCCAATTATCCGAAATATATGAACTAATTTTCGTTTAATCCTTATTAGCATTTATATTGTAATCGATTTTACGCACTTCCGTAATAGGGAAAGATATTCAAAGAAGTTCGTGAGGAAATATTACAGTGCAAAATTTAAAAGGAACCGCGGAAATAAAATATTTAATCAGACTATTAGAATGAAAAAAATAAATTATTTTTATCCTGTAATTTTTCATTTTAATCACACGATTAATCTCTAGATTAGAGTAAATAACACGAAAATTTAATTAAGCGCATGCATGAAACGAAAGTTGATTATAATAAAACATTTTTGGAAAAAAATCTCGAAATAATAAAAAGGAAATTATTTTTATTGATTGTACGACCAAACACGCATTCCTTGGAATTTTTCTACAACTCACAATTTAACTTTTGTTCACTGAACTTTGGCTTTCATCCTTCAAAAGTATACTCGTCTTTCGGTATAAAATTACTTTTATTTCTGAAGTAGCTTTCTTTCAGCAGAAGCTTTGAACAGTCGAAAATATATTGAATTTTGCCGATAGTTCTGAGTAGTAAAGTATAATAATGAAAGAGAGTGACTCCACTGATACTTAATTTTATTTATGAATTGAGTACAAGAGTAACAAACTCGATAACAAATTGAATGTTTGGTTACGAAATTAAAAACCTTTAAAAATAAAATGTCTATGCAAGCGAGCTATCAACAAACTTTCAACCGGAGATAACTTTTTAATGTCTCTAAAAGCAAACCTGTTATCATTTTCATGATCAAATTAATCACTAAAAATATATCTAAGTTATTTCGAGCCAAATATTGATATGAAAACAAATATTTACAAGTTTTTGTTTATTAAATAAAGTTTAAAAGTGCTGTGTATGTTTGTTATTTTAGTGGCTAAAGGAATAAATTCTTCTATTTTAGTGTCACTCGTGGGCAAAATCGATCAAGTAAACCCCTCATATTTATTGTCAGACTCGAAAGTCACTAGATATTCTGTACGCACGACTAATTCTCGAGAGATTGAGGGCGATAATAATTTGTAATGATTATTGATGACTCATTTATGGTAACAACCTATATTTTTACACTTGAAATTAATTTATAAAAAAAATTATTTTGATTTAAAAAAAAAATTTTGAGCCAAGAAAATTACTTTGGAAAATTTCATAGTTCAAAATCTTTCCTAATTGATTTAAGATAATAAAATTCTTTAAAATCTTTTCTGTGGTTGACGATTTTTTTTTAATCAATGTTATATTAATTAATTTTTTAGTAAAATTTGATATGAAAATTTCAAATTACACATTTTTAGGAAAGATTTTTACAGAATATTTTACATAGAAAATTTGACCTTTTAAAATAGTGTTATTTACATAAAATTATCAAAAGCTCGCATGGATAACGGCTCATTGAATTAAAATTCTCATGAGAACGGTCTGTGTAAATTATTATTAAAAATAAAGAACATTCATTTACAGAGATGGTCTATATATTAGGGCTGTGCGAATCTTGCTCGAATCGAATCGAACCGAATCTAAGGATTCGATTCGAGATTCAAGTCGAATATCGAATTATTCGGAAAGTTTGAATTATTCGAAAGATTCGAATAGTTTGACAGATTCGAATAGTTCGAAAGATTCGAATAGTTCGAAAGGTTCGAATAATTCGAAACTTTTTCGAACCTTCGTTAAATCGAAACGACATCGTGTTAGACACTTAGTTTTAATCTTCATTTAGGTTAATTCAAAATTCAGACACAGAGAATAAAAGGTCTAATTCATACTAATTCGCTGTAATTCGGGCACAAAGAATAAGAGGTCTAATTCATACTAATTCGTTGTAATTCAGGCACACAGAATAATAGATCTCATTCATACTAATTCGCTGTAATTCAGGCACAGAAAATAAGAGGTTTAATTCATACTAATTCGCTGCAATTCAGGCACTTCGTAATATTAGTAAAAGAAGTCAAATCATTGCTTGATTTGATTTAAAATGACTGAAATTTATTGAATCAAGATAGCAAGTTGTATTAGAGCTTATATTATAAACACTAAAAAGCTATTAGCTCATGTTTAAAGTGTAACTTGAGTGTCTAACATCACGTCTCTTCGATTTAATAAAGATTCGAAAAAGTTTCGACTTATTCGAATAATTCGAACTATTCGAATAATTCGACTTATTCGAATAATTCGAATATTCGTATCGAATCTCGAATCGAATAGTTCGATTCGATTCGCTTCGAGTATTTCGAAATTTTGAATATTCGCACACCCCTAGTCTATATATCTATTCGTTAAATCTCTTTCCATGATTCAATTGTCGCTTCTCACTCTGTGGTATGCATTTCAATTCGCATATAGTAGGTACGCAAGCATCGATGTACGCCACTGGTTTATTTCACATAATTCTCATACATTTTCATCAATTATTCAAAGCACCGAGCCATTTATTTATCTTATTTTCTTCATTCATCCTATATAATAGAACCCGCTAAATAGACTGAATAGCCAAAACCTAATTGGCGGTAATCAATTGATGTGTCTCATTAAAAAATTTGTGGTGAGCTCCAAAGGTGAATCACTACAAACATATGGATAAAAACGGAAAAACTTAAGAGCAACTGCAAAAACCTACGCTTGAGTAAACATAAGCATTTTTCAAAGTAACGAAAACATATGTGTAGAAAATAAAGTATAATATAACAGATAAATTATTCTCGTAAAACCCTTGAATTTTTTGATGAGATCATCATATTTCTCGCAGAAAGCGTTGCGCCTCTTAAATGGTAGACTTATGCATGCCTGATGTTACCTATTTTTTATTTTATTATTTTTATTATGGATAAGGGTCGTGCTGAAACGCTACCACCTGACTTGATTATAAAATGATCGCTTATAAAATGAATAAAATTCAAATAAAAAAAATATAACTCTATAAGAAAATTTTATTTTACCTCTTTGTAAAAAGTGAATTTCAGATAAATTTTTTTAAGAAAAAAAGGTGGATGAAAGGTTTTTGAGGTAATGCATAAGCGATCTGAGAAAAAAGCTAAAAAGTTTAACAATCTTGGTTAGGTGACTGGAAAGTGGTTTGAAAAAAAAAATTTCGTGTAAGAGAATATTTATAAAGTAATTCTATTAGTTAAACTAATTTATTCTGAAGAAACAGAACTGAGCAAGACAAGAGGGTAATTATACAAAAATTCAGAAATTCAAGAGATCTAGAAATAGAGATCGTATACATAAATAAATCAAGTTAAAATAAAATATTGTGGTCTTTTCACCTGAGTTGTCATTTCTTAGATTTTATTTAAGACCTGAACATTTTTATAACCGTGAGAAATTTATTAATCCAGAACTGTAAATCCGTATTTTAAAAGTACTACAAATGGGCACTTAACATAGGGAATTAAAACACGTGGAAGTGTTTTAAAAGTGACTTCAATGCTTCAAAATAGAAGCAAAACACTTTATGTGTGTTTTGTTAATTTAAAACACTTGGATTTACAGTGAGATTTTCATCAAATTTGGTTCTAATGTTACTTCCTCTCCAAAAAAAAAAAAAAAACACGTTTTTATAAAATACATTAAAAAGGTCAAAAAGGTTAAAAAAATTTTTTTTAATTAAGATTCTTCTAAAAAATAATTCTACACATAAAATCTAAGGTCTAAGATATTTCTGGCCCCGACAAAGTGAGTTATAACTTATTTTTTAAAGTTTAAATTTTTTCGGAGATTTTTTTTGGACTCTAGCATGTTATAAAGATATATCTGACCATCTACAATTGAATACTTACAGCTGAATATATTGTGAGTATATGTTCAAGTAGTAAATATAAGCAGTTTCAACCTTAGCGTGTATTCTAGCCTCATCGGTGTAGTATGATACAACCTATCTACTACAGACTGCTTGGTTGGTATATACTACTTATACATATAAATATATACGTAACCACCGAATGTTCTTACGGGGAAGCAATACATAGGTACTGCTTTGATCCTAGTATAATCCCTCAAGCAATGGCTACTTTAAAAGTTCTATTTTAGAATCACTACGACAGAGTCTGCTTACAGATTTCAAATTAACAAAGGTAAAGAGACTATTATAGCTTGCGCAGTCTATTTTGCGCCTGTAAACTACCGTTTATTATCTAGTTATATAATTCGGTCATATTTTCCATACTCACAGCAGTAATAAAAACAAAAATAAAACGTTATTGATAAAATATTTAAAAATGATTGATTTCACACCATATATTCAAGCAAAAACTGTCAGTTTGTGTTAATTGCTGACGTTATGCGGTACCGTTAAAAAATAGATAAATAAAATAGTTTATATATAATGAAAATAAACGAATAAATAGGAAGTGTAGAGTGAAAAATAGCCGGATGAGGTAAAATGGAAAATGAAATAAAAGAAAATAAAAACAATCTCGAGGGAAACGGGAACGCAAAAATATATACGTGAAATAGTTGGGTATACAGCTACTGGAGACTCGCGGCGGTTAACCAAATGTCTGTACAAGCTGTTGATTTTCCCAGTTCCCGTTTCCAAATTCTTCTGTATAAAACAGTACCACACCCTTATCAATTTCTTCGACAGTAATAAAAAAGTTCTATTCTTCTTCTATTATTTATTGCATTTCACATTTTATTTTTTTGTTTATACAATAACATTAAACGAACAATTGCACGCGATTGAATTATAGATAAAATTTTATTTATCAACGTCACTGATATGATTCAAAAATTTGAAAAAAGGTATAAATTAGAAGAGATAATATGATTTTCATTATTATGTTAAAGACACCTACGAACTTTAATAAAATAATATTATCAGTAATTAAATGAACCGTGTAGATGATACGAGCTATTTTCTTTTGGAAAGAACCAAGCTGACTCTAGTCTCGGCATATAGTTTAATCGCATCTAGCATCTTTCATTGTCTTTGTGAGACAATATGTATTACAAAACTAATTATGTACATAGAGGCAGTTTAATTAATATTACCGAGTTTTTTAACGGAATTTTTAATCAGAGGACACATAATATTATCAAGTATTTTATATATATGAATGCTGATTAAGTATATAATTAGCAACCTTGCAGTCACTATGTGACTGCAGTGACTTGTGAACTTTAAATAAATAAAATTATGCTTTATTAGATAAAGACTTTTATTAAATTGCACTGTAATTTCTTAACTATTGACGTTTTTAAAGATATAAGCTCATCTCGATGTTACACTCATCAAGAGCTTTCATTTGAGTACCCACATGCATTTTGATATATTTTTCATATATACATATATATAATATATATAAATATATAAAATATATGAAAAATTGATGTGGGTACTCAAATGAAAGGTCTCGATGAGTGTAATGTCGGGGTGAGCTTATATCTTCAAAAATGTCAATAGTTCACAAGATATTTGTTAAATTGCACTGTAATTTCTTAACTATTGACGTTTTTAAAGATATAAGCTCATCCCGATGTTACACTCATCAAGAGCTTTCATTTGAGTACCCACATGCATTTTGATATATTTTTCATATATACATATATATAATATATATAAATATATAAATATATGAAAAATTGATGTGGGTACTCAAATGAAAGGTCTTGATGAATGTAACATCGGGATGAGCTTATATCTTTAAAAATATCAATAGCTCACAAGATACAAGGTCATTTCTTAATTGTGTGTCTAGAGATAGAGCATTTTCCAATGCAGTCGAAATACTTATCATTATAAATTGACTATTGGTGAGAATAACACGAAACCTTGAAAAGGCACAACTCCAGGTCAAGACTTTTCCAACGATATCAAATTTAACCACAAAAGCCTATTTTATCATATAAATGGATTATCACATATATAGATTTTCTAAAGTATTAATTTTTCGGAAAATTTCAACTGTCACACAACACAATCTAGAAAAATAAAAAAATATTTTTGAAAGATTGATTATTTATTATTAGTTATTTTTGGAACTGTATAATGTAGTATGTAAATTAGTGTTATGTATAAAAAATAAAACGAACCGAATAAACAGATTTGTTACATAACTGAAGTGAAATATGATCCAGAAAAGTTTTCTCCCCTGAAGCTAATTTGACGTTAAAAAAATAAGAGGTTGGAGGAATGTAAAATGGAGTTGATCCAAGTCACGTTTTGCTAGTGACAGACCGTTAAAACACAAGAAAATTGTTAAGTTGGGATTTTGCGTTTTATATTCCGTCTTATTTGATGACAGGTTGACATCAAACAAGTATTTTGATGATTTATTACGTACCGACCTACTCATTCATTTTCTCAAAGCATGTGTTCATACAACGTGCTTTTCCTTTGCTTGTTTTCCGATATATATTTCTATACGCATACTACTCTAGCTGAATTTACATACATACACTCTCACACACATGACTTACACAATCAATTCGGAAACTTCTCACATTTACAATTCCATTATACCGTCATATATTCACGAATTAAAATGCATTTATTTTCTCGACGTTTCTACGATTTTATAAATTTATAATTTATTCAATATTCATTTGTCAAGTTCACCCAAATAATTATTTCGAACCTCGAGCATTTAAATTATTGCTCGATACTATTTTTATTGAATATTCATTCTAAAGAGTCGAAGAATTGAAAATTCTGGTGCTTTTCATATACTTTTTACGGCATGAATAATTTGAAAAAATTCATACATTTTTTTGATCATATAAATGAAATATTTTATTGCATATGTGTATTGATCGCACATATGACAGAAAGATTGTAAACTCAAAGTCAGAGGAAAATATATACCGAAAGTTAAACTGCATTTTAAAGCGGATCGCTCAGTAATTTCAGATCCTTACAGAAACATGAATATGTATCTCAAGCTCTGGAGAATTTATAGCGCCTCGGCTTAGAAACTCTCTGCTTCTATTAAGCGAAAGGATTTGGTACGTCGTCAGGATGTGAATAACGCTTCTTTTAGAAAAATCGACTTATCTATTGTTCTAAATATACAGACTACTCAAAAACTTTAAGTTCCATGCGTTTAGACAATTAAGCAGAGTTCAACCTCACAATCGGAAGATTTTTTCAATTTTTCTTTTCAAATTTTTCATTAAATCATAAAATTCCCTAATTTTACAGGATAATTCAAATAGCTTAATTCAGGGACAATATTTATGAATTTTTGACAAAAGTGCTTATTTTATGCTTTCAATCTATTCAATTTTTGTTCGGTTAAAAATAGAAAAAATATTGAACTCAATCAAGTGAGACATTTAAGTGATTATACGAATTTTATATTCTAACAAATCCGATTACATTTTTTTTCCATTTATGGTCTTACTTCTCTTTTCTGCTTGCAATTACCTTCATTGTATTCATTTACATTGACTTACAGTTACAAATGAAGAATTTAATAAATTAAGAAAGCATTTTATGAAGCAAGCTAATTACGCTATTCAAAAGCTCTGTGTATTTCAAAACTTATTCATGAATAAAAATAAAACAACTAGGCAATAAAAAAAAGATTAATATATTTCTTGTAAAGTTTTATTTAGTATACACTCATTAATTTAGCAATTGATTTTTTGTATTAATTTAATATTCGTATTATTGAAGTTTCTTATCAATTTATTAGCGAAGAACTATCTTTAAAATAATTTCTTATTGAATTGTAAGCAGGGATTTTCAAAAAATAAAAATTTGAAAAATTCCTATTAAATTATTAAAAGAGAATTTTTTTACCGCATAAAATACTTTAATGGACGATATTATCCAATTGTTTATTATCGACTGGCTTTATAAAATTAACAAATCAAATCGACAGTTCACAAAGCAAAAATTGGCTCTGATGAACGATCAAACGAAAATGTGGAGTGTTTATGACAGAGATTAATAAATATTTTTTCATATTTATAAAGCATGAAAATATCAAAATTTGAGTTATAAGCACAAAGTTTATTACACATGAAATATTTAGAGAAATAACATAAAAATAAGCTGACTCATGCTCGAACATTTATCCGACAAATAGGCTTTGGTGATCGATTGCCAGTGAGTAGCTACCGGTCACTGGTCACTGCTAACTATTTATATAAACTAACGACAACCATTAAAAATTTTCGCAACAGTATATCAAGTTGAAAATATTGAGTCCGACAATTCAAGTAGAAAGAGAATCACTAACCTCAGACCCCTATTCAAACTCGTCTTTTTTTTTTTCCTCTTTCCTTACATTCTCTTTCGGTCTCTTTTCACTCTATACTCAGCCGAAATTTATTCCATTGCGAACAAACTGGAAAAAGTTCTTCATCTCTCCTACACACCAACTCATCCCTATTATTTCCTTTTTTACTTTCCCTCATTTTATTTTTCTTCCCCATCTTACTCCACACGATCGGAAACTCTGACCTCAACTTTTCCGATATTCACCGCTTTTTTCCGGAGAAAATCTCTTTTTTGTCGCTTGAAAAATACTCAGCTCTTTAAATCCATGAAAAAAAAAAATTAATTGAACGAATTAAATCCAAATAAATAAATTTTCATGCTCTACACATTTCTATCCCGCAAAATATCTATTTTTTTATCGTGAATTAAATTGACGTAAAAAATTACATTTGATAAATTGAATAAAATTTTAATTTCAAATTTATTGAATTTATTCACTTTCTACAAATTTTATTTAAATAATAATTTTATCCCATAATAAAATTGAGATGAAATGTATGTGGCATCAAACTATTCGTAACATGATTGGTCGAATATATCATAAGCATGAAAATATATGCAAACTCTATAGTCAAGATGCGCGCGAAAATTAAATTCTAGTATATTTAAAAAAATGCTAAAATAATATCGATGTCTTCTTTTTTTTATTTAATACCAATAAGTATAAAGAATTTTTTTGTCTTAATTAACGATATTGTTATTCTTAAAAACTAAAAAAAATTTTTTTTCAATTAAATATTTATTCTAATTAACAGATTTTTACTTCAAACTAAGTTTAAAAGCCATTTTTTCCACCGTATTAATATAACAATAGTTTAACAAAGTTAAATAATCTCAACAGTTCTAAAACATGAATTATTTACAAGAACAAAGTTGTTTCTGTTCTTAAAGTAAATATAAGCGCTAATATGTATTCATTTGAGATTGGAAAGTTGTTACGAGCTACAATTAAATGTTTCAATTGTACCTCTATGTACAATATAATTATTTACAAGTTGCTTTGTCATTTTCGCTTAAATAAATAATATTAACTTCAACTCTCATTAGTTATAAATTTTACAAACAATAACTTTCTATATTGTGGAATTTAATAATTACAGATAATAAAATTAACTAATTAAAAAATACCATAACTGCTGCAGTTCTTGACGCGATATTTCATGTATTTATAATTCAATTAGACTAAATTTTTAAAACAATCCTACCCAACTTATCATTCATCATATATTGAATATAAAAATTTTTTTTCGACTCGTGTATAAATAAATATTTTATCTTTAGTTTATTTTTCTATCATATTTTCTTCTCGTAAAATTCAACGGATAACTCGTATTTCATAAAAATATTCCATTTTATCTATAAAAAAGAAATCTAATACACGAGGAATTTTATTTGTTTGGATTTGAATAGAAAATTTTTTGATGCTCAAAGTTCCACTGGACAGTAGTATTATTTTTTTTTTCTATTCATTTACTGAGCACAATATATTAATAATAGTTTTTGAAAATAAAATAAAATATAGAAGATAAAAAGAACTATGTACTTTACATATGAGCTTATTTGGTTACATGACCAGCGAGCTTGTGAGTTTATCGATAAAATAGTGAAATAGTTTCAACACAAAGTTTTTCCTCCTTAGCAGTCAATTACCACGAGTACACCCTCTATTTTCCTCATCAGTGTAAGAAACTTTAAGAGTAAACTTCTGAAACTTTAATGACCACCCTTCAATTATCGTTAATTTCTAACCATCTATACTTCTATGCGTCGATTCTACAGCACTCTCAACTTCCACAATTAAGACACGCATACAATTATCTTAAGTTAGTAATTTATTTACCTATCAAAATTGATGAAGTGACTGGTGATGAATTTTCACGTTAGAATTAACATACATTAGATAAAATCGTTTATTTAAATTAAACATTATGATTATTATTATTATTATTTTGTTAAGTTATATAATAAAGGTCATAGGTTGTATCAGAAGTTAATTTTTATAATTTTTTGACGAGAACATTACATAATTAAGTGACAAAAATTCAACAATTGTTGTTGTAATTTTTAAATTTCAATGTTTACTTATTACAAACTTTGATAATTGAATTATAATTTTATTTTAAGAGTGTAAATTAGCAAAAAATTTAAGAAATAAAAATTAAAAAAATATAAATTAGTCAATTCCGTGTTTTCCGGAAGTCGGAGAGGATTCAAATTTTTTTAATAGTTTCAAGACCTCAAAATAAGCATTTTCAGCTAGATTTGGGGTGTTCTTTTCAATAGACACGAAATTATGAATTTTTTAAAAATCAGGGTAGTCAGTAGGGGGTGTTCTGAAAGTTCGAGAGGGTCCAAATTGTTTTGTACCTTTAAGACCCTATAAGAATGATTTTTAGAAATATTTGGCGTGATCTTTTTAATAGAGTCAAAATTATGAATTAAAAACGATTTCGTTTCACGAACGATCGGAACTTCACACAGAAAAAAAAATATTCTTGAATCAAATATATAATTTTAAAGAACTTAACCTTCTTGATTTGAGTAAAGAAATTCTTAAAATAATATAATTTTTCTTGATTTAAAAGGAAATTTTACTTGATTCAAGACAATTACTCTCTTCAAAATTATTTTCTTGGTTCAAGAATTTTTCTCTCGAATCAAAAGTTAATTTTTTTTTTCAGTGCAGGTACATTACTTCTACTCAATCTTGAAAAATAATAAATAAAATCAGTATGTTTTGAGTGAATTTACGATTATTTTTCAACTATAATCGATAAACAGATGGCCTTGAGATCACCTTGTATGCATCACGGTTCCTCGAATATACATCTAAGCAATTATGGCTATCACTATCTAGATTTCTGACCGTGCCTTTAGCTAAAGATTTTTAGCTACTGTAATAAGAATCTAATAAGCTTCAACACTTGTAACAATATCGGGGCTCTGAGATACAAAAACAATTTCATTTTTTTTTATTAATTACAATTGTTTGAAACTATAAAATAATTATCTTTTTAGAAAAAAAAATTCTAACAACAACTAATTAAGATTTGTGTATAGTAAAGCATAAAGTAATTATTCGAGCTAGCCCTGGTGTGTCTAGTAGCTGATTACTAGCCATTTCAGCCTCTAGAGGGTTTCGAGCACACATCAAGATTAACTCTTGGATCAATCGAAGTGGCAAGGTTGGTTGCCTTTCAACATTAAATTCTGTACTGGTCATATATTTCTCCCCCGATAGATTGCCACAAGCAGACCACAGCATGTGATAGTCTTCACGTTGTTACAATCTCGCCTGCTTACGGCTGATCAATTAATTTATGTGACATGATACCAGACAATTTAATATCAAAAAGGATTTTATAAATCAATCTGTTTCATTTTACCCTCTAACAAATATTGTTAACATTTTTATAGATTATTTATTGTTACAAATATATTGAAAAAAAAAATTAACTTGATTCGAGAGAAAAATTTTTGAACTAAGAAAATAATTTTTAAGAGGGTGATTATCTTGAATCATCAGGTAAAATGTTTTAGTAAAGTATTCTGAAGGATTTATGCACTGAAAAAAAATTAACGATTCCAGAGAAAAATTCTTGAACCAAGAAAATAATTTTGAAGAGAAAAATTTTTAACTTCCCGCTAAAAATCTCAGATTTTCAAAAATTGGGAAGTTATTGTTTTCACCCCGTTTTACAAAAATCGAGTTTTCATCAAATCTCGACGTTTGAAGGTCACAGGAAGCTTCCTTGACTATTTTTACGATGATATCCGTACGTCTGTATGT